>CAWUFW010007907.1:600000-950425 GCA_963921515.1 Calotriton arnoldi
TACTTGATACCTGATAGACTACGCAGTATGTATCCCAATGCTTCAGCTAATTCTTGGTGATGTGGAGAGCTGTGGATTCGTACTTTATAGGAAAATCCAGTTACTCTGGAAGTAAGTGCTCAGTCATAGCGACAGCGTTACGGGGATACCAAATTCCCTCCATCTGGACTTTGTTCTACTGCACCTAGGAACGATGAGCATGATAGGAAGGAAGGGGTTGAGTTGGGTGGTGGTGTGTCGCATGCTGGGTGTAGTAAAGCACCTAATAGCCAGGTTTCGGAAGCATAGTGGCATGCCTCCAGGCTCTTTATGGGTGATGGAGATATGGCAAACTTTGATTTTGGAAAAAGTAACGCATGACATGCAGCAATCTCAGAAGGCTTTTGACGGGATCTGGAGTATGTTATATAATACTTTACGTCGCTGCCTGTTGCAAGACTTTCTGAATAAAATGCATGCTCTGAGGCTCTTTGAGGCGTCAATCCTTGCACCATCAGTTGAATATATTGATGTTTTATAAATTTGACGGTGGGCCTAGTGGCGCATATTGGGAAGTGGAAATATTAATGTAGTCGGGGGGATGTGGGCGGTGCTAGGTTTCATTGGGAAGAAGTTGGAGGGTCAAGGGAGTCTCACAAGGGGAGTGTTTTGGATGTGCCTGGGTGCACTTCTTTTGTCCTTTTTTTGTGCCATATCAGAAAGTGTTTTTGAAATGTAAGTGATGGAGCTACTCATTCACCATGTAGTGTTTGTGGATTATTTGAAAACGTAATAAAACGTTATTAATAAATAAATAAATAAATAAATAAATGCACAAGTGAAGTTATTTACACTTGATCTTTTCTCCCTTCAACATAAGGAGACATTCAAGGGTATGTGCGCTCTTCATAATTCCATAGGATTCTGAGTTTGAGGGTGAGAAGTGATAGAGATAATCAGTGGTGCAAACCTATTGTATCTTCATTAATAGTTTCTGCTACTGGACCCCCAGTCTCTCCTTCTCATCATTCACACCCTAGATCTGTCATCTAGCTGTCTGTTCATTGCAGAGTATATCATTTCCCACTTCATACAGATAGCTAAAGTTTCACTAACTAGAGATCAGTTAATGAGTTAACTGGTAAATGCAAGTAAGTAGTGCTACTCATAACTAGTGAGACAACTTTTTTGAAAAGCATAAGGAAGCCCCTCATCACATTCTACAGGAGGAGCTTAACCTTCTGCTTTATGTCACTGGATGGTATACTAAGAGCCATCATATAACTATCACTATCTTAGCCCTGCATTGGGATATTTTTTAGACAACAGAAAACAACCCTATTTGATTAAATTGTAATAGAAAACATGCAGACTTTATATTGAAGTCATGCTCTCCCCATGGTTTCAGTGCTCAAAATACAAGCACAGTCCAATCTATTGTCAGTGTGCTTTCCTACAATGAACATAAGGAGACATTCAAAGGTATATGGTCTACTCATAAATCTCAGGTAGCCTAAGCTTGAGAGGGCAGTAAAGGGAGCCTATGTACCTTTAGTAACAGATTAAAATATTGCAGCCTGCTAAAGCAATCATTTAGGTCTGACACAAGGGACAGTTCATACCAGCTTAATGTACTTGCAGCCTGCCGCACTAAGCTTCTGGGTCTGGTTTAAGGGATATCTACTAACAGATTAAGAAACTGCAGCCTGCTACAGCCAGCAGTTAGGTCTGATGCAATGGCTATCTAGTGACAGCTTAAAACACTGCAGGCTGCTGCAACAAGCATTTGTGTCTGACTTAAATAGCCCATTCTAATGGCCTAATGTACCCCAGCCCGCATTGGAAAACTGTGATTGTAGCTTTTAAGGGTGCACAAATGTGTACTTGAGAAGATTGAGGCCTAATGGCTTTTCAGATGCACAATTCGTCCTACAGCTAATACATCCAGCTGAAATTCTAAGATGATATTTAACTATTTTTACTAGAATATAATACATATAATAATTAGTATGACATTGAATATTTTGCATAGAGATACTTAAAACTTCTGAGGACTTGGATCTCATATTTTTATTCTACTGTTCTGAAACAATTCCATTGCAGAATTTTCTTTTTTCTTGTGTAATTATGTATTCTGCTTGTGCTCTTTTAACTTCATACAAGGACTATTAATACCACAAGTTGCCCAGTTATTATTTGTAGCTGAGTAGTTTCTTGAATAAGAGTTTCTTGTTTCAAGACAAATGTTATTTTTTGTGAAATATGTCGACATTTGTACATATTGATCAACATTAATATTTTTGATTCCAGCTCCGGGCTCTTCGCTAGACATAAGTCTTCCTAAATGTATTATTTCTGCAGTTCTTCCCTTTGCTTTTCTCTCCCTTTAATTTTTTTCTCCAAAAAATGCCTGGCATGTAGGAGTGATGGAGCAAGGACTCACACATGAGACTTGCTCGGATGCAATCTTCTCAAAAGTATTAATGTATTAAACTTGTATTGTTTGTACTAATAACTGCACACACAAATAAGTAGCAAGGAAGCTTGCTTATGTGTTTAAACTAACAAGTAACGCTTGTCTATTCTAAAATGGCCGCTAAAACGCGGGAACTTTATTGCGCATGTCTCAACCATATCACGTGGTGTGACGTCTTTCTTTGCTTGGTGGGAAACTCTTGCTTCTGCGCAGTGTACATTAAAATGGCTGCTTTATGTTTTCACGTGCTACAGCTTGCTCTTGTGATATAATTAAACTGTGGTATTCTAACGCTACTAATGCGGGATAGAATTTATAAATAAATGGGAATAGAGTAGAAAGAGTGGGTATTCAGTGAAACATTTTATTTGTGATTTTAATATTTTCTTCTTTGACTTTTATTAGTTCGTAAATTGGGCCTGGGGTTGGTGAACTGAAAACTCGTGTGACAAGGGTTCTGCGCATGCTCCCTGAAAGGCTGCCCAGAGAGAGAAAAGGATGAAGTCAACCTGGACGTCGTCCAAGGCCGTGACCTGATGGCCAATATTGCTGTACACATGAATGTCCCCACTAATATGCAACAATGTACCTGAAGAATGTATAAACGTTGTCGTGAGACGGGTGGGAAATAAAGCAAATGTATTAAAATTGATGGGCGGTATTTTATAACAAAGGGCTTTAAGAAAATGAATTAAATCAATATGGTGTGAGGATCAACCCCCTGTCCCTGTCCAATCAGAAGTAGTGGTCCCATAATTCTGCAACAATAAGGGGAGGTACATGGGCATAGAAGGGTATAACAGATATAGAATTAGCTAATTAGTTAGCGTTGGCATTAGCATTGGCACAAGCAGAGGCGCAAGCACATAGCTCCAGCATCCATGACGAGCTGATCGATTGCAGACTGAACCGCTGTCCAGAGAGGTCCTGAGGTGGGGGCGGCGGAGCACCTTAGAAGGAAGACTCGGGAGAATTCGAGGAGAAGCGAAGTACCAGAGAGGAGAAGCGAAGTACCAGAGAGGGGAACGACGCAAGCGTCGTTGATAGAGAGCTCACCGGTCCTGTCCTGATCCGGGAGGAGGTCTTTGCTCTTCATCCTTCCAGGGTCCTATCTTTTCCAACTCCTTGGCCAAGGGGTTTGGTTCTCGCACTTTAGGTAAATATAAATGCAAACATTAGTTGCACTGCTGTCTCTATCTTCTCCTTTCCTAAGGGACCGTCATTGATCGATAATTGATTATTATGCTTCATCCTTGATATGCGATTAAGTATCGTGTGGTTCTGTATTTTACTCTGCTAAATCTTTAGATAAACAATTTAAAACTTCATGACTCAGTGATTATTTCAGAAATTGTGAATTGTAATGAACGTCACTCATTTTAAACTTCCCAATTAGCAAAGGATTCATTGGTAAGTCATTACTCTTCAATCGGAAAAGTAAGTGGTAGCAGGGATTTTGATAAAGAGTACAACTGACCCACCAGCGGAAATTACTAGCGTAGTATGAATGTATGGGCCCAAGTGAGTATTTTGTGTATGAATGCTCGTTGCTAGTAACCTGCTGGATCAGTTTTCTGGTTATCAGAGGATGGTTGTGCTTTGTTAATTGGGTAATGAGAATGGTACTTCTATGAACTAACATCCGTGTGTTTTTAAAGTTTGTTTTATGTTGTCCAGAAATCCCCGGTGAAAATTGAATAGCGGATGGTAAGTGGAAGCCATACTGCAGTGAGGTTATCTGTCAGGCAGAAATAGTACTGAAAAGTTAAGTAGGGCTATCAGTACTTGTTAGGGACTTTATGCGTGTGAGTGACAGCCAAGGAATATGCTAGTGAAAATTTGATGTTATATCACCTAGAAAGGGTAACATTGAAGAAGTAGCAGGTATTTCTGAAACTTGCGTGAAGGGTAAACGGAAGGGTTTTACTCAGTAGTATATGTATAGTAAACGGAAAGGTTTTACTAAGTGTGAGAGAAACTATCTTTTTCAAAATTAGAGAAACTGGCACGATAGCGAATGTTTTATGTTGTTACTGAATTTTGATAAGAAGCGTAGAGAAAATAAAGTTTTGCGTACAATTTTGTAAAGGGAGGGTCAGCTACCGGAGAGGAAGCTGACGTCACAAAACGCTGCGCTCAGATTGGTTGAAACAGCGGGCGTAGAAAGACTCTTGTAAAGGAGGGGTCAGTAGTCAGGAGTAGTACTGACGTCACAGGTACCGGGCTGGGATTGGTTGAAACAGCGAGGGACAGAGAAGCGCAGATTGTAAAGGAAGGGTTGACAGAAAAGACGTCACTAAGAGGCCGCGCCAGGATTGGTCTAGAGACAAAAGTTAGCTGGAATCTGATTGGTTGTTACCATAGAAGCTGAAATCCTACTGTATAGTGGAGATTGTATGTTAAAACGTGATCCAACTTTAATAGGAGTTCGTCCAGATAGGAGATTCCTAGGCTTTGCCGAATATAAATTTATACATCGAGATTTACCCAAAATGTACGGAGAGAAGAGGAAAATGTCAGTTCTACAAAAGATTAAGAATTATTTTAAAAAGGATAAACCAATCAAAACTAGGGAGGGAATTATCATTCCACCAGCTAAAACGCCCGCTTCATTCATGATGATGGAGAGAGGTTATCATACTTGTGTATGGATAGAAAATTGGATGGAATATACCAAAAATGATGGAATACTAGCATTTCCCGAGAATGGTACTTTCAATGGGAGAATTCTTCAAAATTTGAGATTAAGAATGAATGATTTAGAACCCAGACCTAGATTAACTCAATACGAAGCCTTAGAGGAATGGGAAACTGAGGCATTTGAACGTGATCGATCCAGAAGTAATAGAGGTTATCGGGGATTTTTCCCCAGATACCAAAATGAGTCGAGGGACGGTCAGATGAAACAGTGGAGACGAGCAATGCTTACAGAGGGTCTGTATCCGATACTAATGGCAGAAGAATCATTAGGGAGTAAATGCACAGAAAAGACAAAGCACTTAACTAGATTTGGAGATTCCGAAGACGAATTTATGGAAGATATATTGAAGAATCCACCACCATATCAGGAAGGGACAAGTGGATGCACCCCAAGTGCACCCTTGTTAAGGACACCCTTGGTACCACAAGTATTGCATGATTCACCAGTTAGTAGAGTACTTCATGATAAAGAAAAGGAAGCAATAGATAAAAACAGAGCAGAATTAATTCAGAAGGTAACACAATTGAGTATTCATCCTGATTCATTGACCATACCTGTAACAATTGGTCCAGTGGTTCCCTTGTACGGTGGCAAAGTAACTTAACCCAAGCCTCTAGTTATGCCTACACCTGTGAATGTTCCTAAACCTGAAGCAGTAGTAATGGTTGAGGATCACTTTAGTGATTGCGAGTCTATGATTTCATTAATGGACTTGCCCATTCGAGATTCTGTAAATAGTACCCCCAGAAGAGTTACACCTGGTTGTTCAAGAGATGTAAACATAGTAACCTCAGCAGGAACGAAAAGTGCCACAGTAGTTACACCTGAAGATTTAGAAAGGTGGGCACAAGGATCAGATAAACAGAGTTCACCCCCAAAGATCATGGACATTTATAAATTAAAAGTTGAGTTGGAAAAAATGATAGCAGGAAATGTAGGGGTAGATCGACTAAATACTTACGACGAAGAAGAATTATTGTTCGTATGCAGAAGCATCACAAGAAATGTAAAAATATTTCATGAGAAATTATCAGACTTAGCTCAACAGATGGGAATTGAAATAGGGAAGTCAAAGGTATTACAAAAACCCTATAGAGCAGATTTTTCAGATAAAGATTTGGAAAACATGAATGCGTCTGGAAGAAAATTACAAGTAAAGGAATTAATGACAGTCTTGCAGAAATGGGGAGAACTAGATAAGTGGAAGGTTAGATGGACAAAGAAAAAGGAAGAAGCACTATACAGTAGAACAACTTCTGAATATTTAATGAAGGAAACAGGGAAAGGAGATCAAATGTACCCGATGCGAGAAGTTCCAGGAGGGGGATATGTACATGTCCCATGGAGCAGACAGGATATTTTGTCATTTACGAATGATTTTCCAAAGTTGAGAGAAAAGCCGATTGAATGGTACAAGCAGGTTGAGAGGTTTGTGAAGGTGTCAAAGGTATTGTTGAAAGATTTGGATGGTTTGTTCGACATAGTGGTACCTGCCAATTTGTGGACAGATTGCAAAATCACAGTTGATTGGCCCAGTGAAGAGTATCCTAGAGATCCAAAGACAGGTGCCCCGTCAAGCGATGTCATGAAAAAATATCAGCAAGTGATAACTTACCTGAAAGGGAAAATACCACCAAAAGAAACAGATTGGGTGAAAATAGATAGAACTACCCAAGAAGCCAGTGAATTGGTACACGCCTACTATGAGCGTTTATTGCAGGTATTCAAGCAGTATAGTGGATTTGAGGATATTGGAGATAAAAACAGGAGTCAGTTTGTCTACCGATTTGTTTACGGTCTGAAGCCAGAGATTTGTCAGATGATTAAGCAGCACATGTTATGTTGGCAGGGGAAGCCAATAGATGAGATCTTGAAATATGCAAAATATTGTGGAGATGACATCGAGGATAGGCACAAGAAACTACAGGAGAAAGTAATGTGGGCTCAGGTGAAAATGGCTGAGAAACAGGGAATTAATTTGGATAATCCAAGTGATAATCAGGGAAAAGATTCTGGAACGAATGGTGACTCTGGGAATGGAGGAAAAATGAGAGGACGAATGAGCAGAGAAGAGGCTAAAAGAAGTTTCCTTGTCACAGGTGTGGAAAATTGGGGCATTGGAAGGATGAATGTAAAAAGATTCGGAATAATAATGGCCCAAATCAAAATTTAAATCCACAGACGCAGAATGACTCACAGCAGGGTGTAAATCCTCAGAGTCAGTTGCCACCTGCACCTATACAGGGTAATGTAAGCAGAGCAAAGCACGGTACAGACGTCAGATATCAAGGAGGAAGTGGTAAGAATGATTATGTAACCTCACAATTTCTTTTACAGGACGACTTTGTACCTATAGCAAATGACGGTGCCTAGGAGAGGGGGAGAAGGAGTGCATACTTGGTGCATCCTTACCGGTAGATCAGTCAGGTCCATATGTTGAAGGAAATGTGAAAGGTAATGATATTACTTTCCTTTTGGACACTGGTGCTACCAGGTCTACTGTGAGAACAGCAGACATCCCAGACCTTCCTCTCTCTGGAGAAGCTATCCAAGTTGTGGGGGTGGCTAATCAAAAGATTAGAACACCTCTTACCGAACCAATGGAAGTAAAAATCGGAAACTTAAGAGAAATGCATCAGTTTGTAGTATGTGATTCCAGTCCAGTAAATTTATTGGGCCGGGATTTGTTATGCAAAATGAATTGCACAATTTTCTGCACGCCGGATGGTGTGGCAGTTCAGACCCCAGATGAAGACCATGTATATAAATTTATGATTGCAAAGCAAGGTACAGAAGTAGATGAGATGTTTTCTTTGATAACAAAAGACGAGTTACCAGAAGAACTGACAACTACAGTGAATTCTATGGTATGGGATTTCACAGGGAAGGAAGTAGGACTAATGACCAAAATAGACCCAGTTAAGATTACTGTAAAAGAAGGTGCAATTTTCCCGAACACCAGACAGTACAAGATGAGTGCAGAAGTAAAAGCAGGAGTCATTGAAGAAATAAACAGAATGGTAAAACAGGAAATATTAAAAGAGGTAATGAGTAGCCCTTGTAACTCACCAATCATGGGTTTGAAGAAACCTAGTGGAAAGTATAGGATTGTTCAAGACCTGCGCAAAATAAATAAGATCGCGGAACCCTGTTGTCCTATAGTGCCCAATCCTGCCGTAATTTTATACCAGATACCTTGGAGTGCAGGATGGTTTACTGTGATTGATTTATGCCAAGCATTCTTTTCGATACCCTTGCATCCAGATAGCCAGTATCTATTTTCATTTAAATTTGAGAACAAAGTTTATGTATGGAATCGTGTTCCTCAGGGGTACACGGAAAGTCCTTCCATCTTCAATCAGATATTGAAAAAGTGCCTAGAGAAACTAGTGATGCCAGGAAGCTCAGTCTTAGTACAGTATATAGACGACTTACTGGTGGCATCTAACACCAGAGAGGACTGTGTTGTTGACACCATTGCATTATTAAATCATTTAGCTGAAGAAGGGCATAAAGTTTCACCTGAAAAATTGCAGTTCTGTACAACAGCAGTTAAGTATCTAGGACACCAGATTGAGAGGGGCACAAGGAGAATAACAGCTGAAAGAATAAAATTAATAAAGAAAATGCAAATGCCTGTCTCTCAACGTGAAGTGAGAATGTTTCTTGGAATAGTAGGTTATTGTCGACAATGGATACTAGGATTTTCACTGTTAGCAAAGCCCTTAATTCACATGACGAAAAAGAAGGCAAAGGACCCAGTTGAGTGGGATGATGAAAGCGTAGGAGCTTTTGTAAAATTAAGAAATGCTCTGTGTGCAGCACCTGCCCTGGGCATGCCTGATTATAAAAGAAAATTTGCATTATTCTGCCATGAAAGAGAGAATTGTGCACTTTCAGTCTTAACCCAGAGACATGGTTTAGACAGACGTCCTATAGCATATTTCTCTGCTACATTGGACCCAGTGGCAGCCGCATTGCCAGGCTGCTTAAAAGCAGTAGCGGCTACCTGTTTGAGCATTGAACAAAGTGAGTCAATTGTAATGGGACACCCTGTAAAAGTGTTTGTTCCACATGCGGTTGTGATTTTGTTGACAAGAACCCGAACTCAGCATCTTACTCCTAGTCGGCTGACTAAATATGAAAGAATAATACTGGGTGCTGAAAATGTGACCATTGTAAGGTGCACGATAGTAAATCCTGCTACCTTACTACCAGACCCATATCATGAGGAAGTTAAAGATGATGAAGAAGAACATGATTGTTTACAAGTCACAGAGTTGTGCACGAAACCACGTCCTGATATTCAGGAACTGCCCCTCAGGAAACCAGACAGGGAGCTGTTTGTTGATGGTTCATGCCAAAGGCATGAAGATGGAAAACTAACTGCAGCGTATGCAGTGTGTGAACTAACTGGAATAGTCGAAGCATCCAATTTACCGGGAGTCAAATCTGCACAAATAGCTGAATTGATCGCATTGATAAAAGCTTGCAAAATTGGGAGGAATCAAAGAGTAACTATATTTACAGATAGCCAATAAGGTTATGGGGTTGTGCATGATTTTGGCCAATTATGGATGCAGAGGGATTTCATGACTTCTTCAGGATCCCCCATTAAAAATGGACAGTTCGTAAAAGAACTACTGGAGGCAATACAATCACCAAAAGAATTGGCTGTGGTGAAATGTTCCGCACACCAGTCAGGAGATGATTGGGTGGTAGTCGGCAACAGATACGCAGATCTTGTGGCTCAACATTGTGCCAAAAACAGACTGTCAGTAAATAAAAGGGTGGAAAGAATGGGAATCAGCTGCCAACTTATGCTGTATGCACCTCCTGAAACATGGAATGATGTGAAACGATTGCAAGATGATGCCGATGAGAGTGAAAGAAGTACATGGATTAAAGTGGGATGTTCTCAGAGGGCAGACGATGATGTATGGATTTGTGCCGATGGCAGACCAGTCATGCCTGACTGTCTGCTGTCACAAATGGCCAGGATGTATCATGGAGACACACACGTAGGGAGAGATGCAATGATTAGGCTCTTCAGACAAAATTGGTACAATCCAAGGTTTAGGGCGGTAGCAGAGAGTCTTTGCCAGAGATGTTTAACTTGCCAAATGCATAATCCTGGAAGGAAAACAATAATTGGGATTGGAAAAATTGGAAAGGCGGTGGGTCCATTTATGAGATTACAACTTGATTTCATCCAGTTACCACCATGTAGAGGGCTGAAATATGTACTTGTCATAGTGTGTCTGTTTTCAAAGTGGGTGGAGGCTTACCCTACCAGGAGGAATGACAGTATTACAGTCGCAAAGTTGTTGCTACGTGAACTCATTCCTAGATTTGGTTTTCCAGTAACTTTGGAATCAGATAGAGGAAAGCATTTTAACAGTGAAGTGATTAAGATAATCTGTGAAGCATTCCAAATTGAGCAAAAATTGCACTGTGCATATCGTCCAGAGGCTTCTGGAGTGGTTGAACAAATGAATGGCACGATAAAATCCAGGCTAGGAAAAATGTGTGCATCAACTTCATTAGATTGGCCAGATGCATTGCCTCTTGTTTTAATGGGACTCAGAAGCAATCCTGATAGAAATTCCGGATTGAGTCCGCACGAGATAATGATGGGAAGAGCAATGAGACAAGCACATGTTCCCACAAATAAACTGCTGAATATATCTGATGATATGGTTCTGGATTATTGCAAAGGATTGGCTGACCTAGTGCGTTCTGTCTCTCACCAGGTTGGAGAAGACGCAGTTTCCAGGCAGCCTGAACAAGAACATGATCTGAGTCCCGGAGACTGGGTGGTAGTGAAGAATCACACCAGAGAAACGTGTCTATCACCTAGATGGGGCGAACCTTGTCAGGTCATACTGGTTACAAACACAGCAGTGAAGTGTGCAGATTTCCTATTTGGATTCATGTAAGCCACACCAAAAGAGTACCAGATCCTGAAGAAGAAAACCCTCAGACAGTATCGATTACTGAGGAAGCTGAAGGTTGCCCAGCCGAAGAATCTCAGGAACAAGATTCGAAGGAGGCTGAAGAAGAATAACCGAGCACAAGTCAGGACTGGATACCAGTAGTGGAAATTCCTGAAGTTTACCATAGAACAAGAAGTCAAGCAAATTTGGAAGAAATTGAAGAAGATCAGACAGGTGAAGAAGAAGCAGCTCACGAAGAAGAAGAAGACACAATAAGAGAACCTGAGCAGGAACAGATAGGGAGAGGAGACTGGGCTCAAATTAAAGAAGAACCAACAGATTTTGAGCAGGGACAGACAGGTCTAGAAGAACGCGGTCAGGCTGCAGAAGTACAAAGTGCAATAAGCCCTGATCAGAACCAGTTAGATCAAGAAAAGTACACAATCAATCAATCAATCAATCAATCACAAGATTTGTAAAGCACACTACTTACCCGCGAGGGTCTCAAGGCGCTGAGGGAGAGGAGGGGGGGTGTTGCCGCTACTGGTCGAATAGCCAGGTCTTGAGTCGTCTCCTGAAGGTCAGAAGGTCTTGGGTCTGTCGTAGGTTGAGGGGAAGGGTGTTCCAGATCTTGGCGGCGCGGTGAGAGAAGGATCTTCCTCCAATGGTGGTTCTCCAGATGCGCGGGACGGTGGCCAGGGAGAGGTCGGCGGAGCGGAGTTGACGGTTGGGAACGTAGAAGGAGAGTCGACTGTTGAGGTAGGCTGGGCCGGTTTTGTGGAGTGCCTTGTGTGCGTGGATCAGGAGTTTGAAGGAGATTCTCTTGTTGACGGGGAGCCAGTGCAGGTTTTTCAGGTGGGGGGTGATGTGGCTGTGGCGTGGAATGTCGAGGATCAGGCGTGCAGAGGCGTTTTGGATTCTTTGCAGTCGTTTGATGAGCTTGGTCGGGGCTCCTGCATAGAGGGCGTTTCCGTAGTCGAGTCTGCTGCTGACGAAGAAGAAGAAGATCTTGAGAATCTCGAGCATGAAAGCGTAAATCAAGAACAAAATCAGTTACTAGAGACTCAATTCAATTCAATTCAAAAGACTTTATTCGGTGAACAAACGTTTACCATAAAAGTACATCACATAAAAATTCTAAGCAACTCAAGACCATTAAAATCTGATCCCATCTACATAATCATGGTTTTACGAAGTTTAGATACTTCTTTTAAAAATTCAATCATTGAAGCAATAACTAAAACATCATCTAAAATTTGCAACATTACGAAAGCAGATAGGCAATGTCTTTGACCGTTTTTTCTTAAAATTGGTAATATCCACTTCCGTCTGGCATTAATATAAAATTTACAAAAAAACACGATGTGCAAAGTGGATTGTGCGGCAATATCGTCACATGGACATTTACATAGGTATTTGGACCAATCATTCTGTAAGGGGAAACTGACCAAACGAAAGAAAATATTCAGTCTAAAACGCGTCAATAAAAATCTCTCATAATCGTTCATTATCAATAATATGTATGGTTGTATTTTGGGCAACGGTGTTATCACGTGGTGTGCCATTACAGAAACCTCACTAGCTTCCAGCAAGGCTCTTTGATCACCCAGATAACGTAGACAAGTGGCTTTAAATTCCTTTCTTGAAACATCATGCATAGATTCAGGGTGATTAAAATTTTTTATATACCCCAGTTTAGTTAGAAAATTCTTAATATATTCCAACCAACTGATACGTCCTTTCCTATCCAGGCTCAATGCGTCTTTCAAAACAGATCGATTAAACTCGGTCTCATCCGCGGTCCACACTTTATACCACAGCATCAATGGTTGGATTTTTATAATATCTTCAAGGTATAACATACCCAGTTCACGGTGGCAAATCGCATTAGAAGAACTTTGCGGAATCCCTAAAAGAGATTTAAGTAACCTATTTTCAGCCACCTGTAATATACTAACGTTAACATGCCCCCAAAGGCCCGCCCCATATGTTGCAATTGCCACACATTTAGCCTTATATATTTCGATTAAAACCGCCGGTGATCGTTTCCCCATTTTCCTGCTAAATTTAAGAAGAGCCATAATCGAATTAATAAAAAGCAACTTCCGTGTTTTAACCGCTTGGAGCCAATTTCCCCTAAAGTCAAATAATATTCCCAAATACGAAAAAAAATTAATATTCTCTATAGGCTTTGAATCAATAAAAAGGGTCCTGATGTTCTTTATACTTTTGGGGCCACAAAACATTGTAAAAGTTTTAGAACAATTTACAATCAAACCTAGGCCGGACATAAAATTAACAAACGAGTTGACTACCCTTTGGAGGCCTAGTGGGGTACGTGAGATTAATACTGCATCATCCGCGTACAAGAGGGCAGGGGCCGGACGAGTATTAATCATCGGCAGGTCCCTGCACTCCTGCGCGAGCTTATGTTCCAAACCATTTATATAAAGTGTAAAGAGGAACGGTGCAAGTATACATCCCTGCCTAACACCCTTTCCCACTTGAAAGTGCTTAGTACATTCACCGTTCCTCCCATATCGTACCCTGGCTTGTGCCCTTGAATAAAGCTGTTTTAAAAATGCAATAATTACAATATCCACACCCATTCCATTTAGAAGTTGCCAAAGCTTTTCATGGATCACACAGTCAAAAGCCGTGGTCAAATCAACAAAAGTTAAAAACAAATTTTCATTTTTTGCCCTATTATATTTTTCTAAAATGATAGATAAGTTAAGACCTTGTTCAATCGTACCCCGACCTTTACGAAATCCATATTGTAAATCACTAATTTTTGCATGATCTTCTGCCCAATCTTGCAATCTTTCAAGTAGTATCCTACCTACTATTTTAATTGTCGAATCTAGCAGGGAAATTGGGCGGTAGCAGGCTGGGTTGTCCCTATCTCCTTTTTTAAAAATTGGGACGATAATAGAATCATACCAGGTAGGGATGAAACCCCGAACACCACATGCATTAAAAACCTGGGTCAGAAGAGGTCCCCATAACTCTAAATTAGACTTAAAAAGATCAACCGGGACACCATCCAGGCCCGGTGCTTTACCCCCGCACTCATTTTTATAGCCTTGATGACCTCGCTTAAAGAAAATTGTAAGGAAAGAGAGGACTCATATTGCAGGGACTCTGATTTCACTATGTTAATATTTTGGACCTGTTCCTGTTGTTCGGTACTCGAATACAACTTAGAAAAATGAGCTATCCACTCAGTCTCAGTAATTGAAATCTCCAAAGCAGAATGATCTTTTTCATCAAAGAGTGGAGCATTGACTACCTTCCAAAAAGCCTTGGGGTCACGATCCATAGATGCCCTTCTAAGACTTTCCCAGGCCTCATTTCTTATAAACTTTTTCCTTTCTTTAATGATTTTATTATATACCATTCTTGCCTCTCTAATTTTCCCCCTATTTTTATTTTCCTCCGTTAAATACAGCTTTAAGCTTTTATATGCTTTAGTACATTTATGGTCAAACCAACCTTGCTTCGCCTGTTTGCCTCTTACTGGTTCTGTACATGGAGTCCTTTATCTCTTTAGATACTTTGACAAAATTATCTATAATATCCTGTTCAGAACTATTCTCATCTAGGCAAATCGCAATACTGTCCCTACATTTAGTAATAATTGAACTTGTAAAGATTTCCGGTACCAATTTTGTCCACTTAATTGCGTAACCATTTTGTCTATTTCCAGCTACATTTTCCACCCTATGTGTTAAATCAGTCTTTGAATTAAAACCTTTTTTATGGGCTTCTATTTCTATACTAATTGGAAAATGGTCACTTAAAATAACGTCATGTCTAATAAAATCACCCACTCTCTTTGCATGGGTATTAGAAATCAAAATAAAATCAATAGTTGAAAATAATCCACGGCCATTAAATGTTGGACTGAATGCGACAGCAGGTGTACATAACATGTTAGCAAAGCCTAAGTCATTTTGAAACAATAAGTCGTTTAAACACTCTCCCAAAAATGTATGTGCGAAATGAGCAAAACCCTGGCCCTTTTCAAATTGAAAACCACAAACACCTTTGTCCGAATATTGGCATAATGGGGAATTAAAATCCCCTCCCATGATGACTAACGTATCTTTGGATGAGCGAATTTGCATATTATGCAATTCATTTGTTAAACCATTTAAAGTATCATCAGTTCCCTCTAGCGGTACATTATTATAAAAATTCACCATAATAACATAAATCGATCGATCTAAAAACAGCCCAACAATTTGATAATAAGGATTACTAACGTTTCTATAAAGAATCTTAAAATCAAGATAATTTGAAACATATAAAGAAAGACCCCCTTTTGCTCTACCATTTGGCGATGCCACTGCTGGGGAATGAAAAGTTCTAAAGCCATTAATATGGACTGGTTCCAATGTCCATGTTTCCTGCAAGAATAATATATCAAAGTTTGTCACAAACTTAACCCATGCACTATTACCCACTTTATTTTTTAATCCTGCCACATTCCAAGAAAGGAACCTGCACTTATGGATTTTTACTTTAGATCGACTATTATTCAACAACTGTTCTCCACTTACCATCACAACTGGGTTATAATCAAGAACCGTATCTTGTTCGACTAAGTCACTGGTTTCCATCTGCAATATATCTAAATTAGAACTGACCTTTTGTGGGCAATCCTTTAATGTTATAGTACCATCTAAACAAATTTGTGTATCCTCACTTAATACCATCTCCGACCCCTCCCACCCTAGTTCTTTATCCGTTGAACTTGTTGGAGCTAGATATTGCAGTCAATCTATTTCTTCCATATTCGCCAATAAATTAAAGCGATTGTGCAGCGGGAGATTAAATAAAGGCCTATTGGCCCCAGTTGCAGATTCCCTTCCTGTCAACATCATGTTACTAGTGGGACGGTAAAAGAAACCAAGGGGAACTAAGCTCACACCTTGATCAGATATAATTTCTCTACTGACTCTACTCAGTAGAGTTTGAACAAGTTGTGGCGTTTGTAAAGATAAAACCACACAGTCCCCTGAGAATAACTTCGTGCCCTTACCAATCCAGTTTACTCGCCTAATCATTTTAAATTCTTCAAAGACCCTCTCTAACAAGCCTGTCCTCACACTTATCCAATTAATAGTTCTATTCCTTAAGGTTTCCCACGTTTCATTCATACCTACTTCTAATTTCGGTACGTTAACTAAAACGACCACATAGGGAGTGACCGCCGGTGGCAGTTCTAAATTAGGTAAGATATTCTCTACCCCAAGATGGGTTGCAGGTCTCAGTCTTGTCTGCTCACGAATTGGAGACCGAAACTTATTCGTATGCAGGATAGGATAAACATTCCTAGAATGTTTATCTATATCATTTGACGATGCAAACTACGAGCTGTGGTGTTCTTTGTCTCTAAGACAATCTTCTCTTTTTGAACATCTAGCCAATTATTAGACCCGTTATAATCCAAGGAAGCGGTGGGGTTTTGTTTTGCCTCTGTACCTACCCCTTTCTCACTCAGTTTCTCCAAGGGGTGAATTCTTTCTAAACACTGTATTAACATAGTCTCAATTTGCGCTGTTTTACCTAATAAACCATCCATTCTCTCTCTTACAAATGAATCCAGCGCATCCACTTTTAATCTTAACTTTTCAATAACTTCGAAACGCTCGCTTGAAAGTCATTTCCTACTTTAGCTGAGCCGAACTTATGTTTCGGCTTATTGGTATACTTTCTAGTAGGCTTTTTCGTGTTACACTCAGTTCCTCATTTATACATTCTACTGAGTTCGATGTATGATCTGATGAGATAACTGGATTTCTAGGCCGCTTTGAAGGGGTTGGGTTTCAGAATCATGTTCACTCACCAAAGTGTCATCCATTACCGTAACTACACAACCGTTAGACTTTGGGGTCTTTTCCCCCTAACTGCCTCTTCAAATTCTATAGTCTCTTTTGCCTTCCTCGTTAATGCTAAGTGCTCCACATCCTTTATATTAACATGCCCAGGTTTTAATGCCTCCTCTACCGTGATAATTTGTTTTTCGATGGCACCCACAGCACCAGTAAGATAATTAAGTAGAGTCTGCCGTGGGCCTTCCCCTATTTTTCCCTGCCCTTTTACTTCTGTGGTTAAAGTTTTCCTTTTCCCCATTTTTCAAATTCACAAAACTCACTACAGATCTACCTTTATATCACCTTCTAACCCTTACACTAACAACATACAATTCCTCCTAATTTAATTTCGTTGGTATAATTTAAAAATTACCCCCCAAAAATAAAATAAAAAGAAATAATATATATATTCACAGCCACTTTTAGACTCTAGAGTCTTTACATCCCTTGGACCTTGAATAATCAAAATAATCCCTTTAGTCCTCTTCTCAGATGACCTCGTTACTGGCACTAGAGACTCACAGTGGAGCAGCTGAAGAAAAACAAATCAGACCGGAAGAAGAACAAATAGTAGAAGAAACTGAAATTGAAGAAAACAAAACTGTAACACAACCTGAAAATAAAAGAATTTCTGAAGAAGAAAATAAAGAGAAAGTGCAAACAGAGAAATCAAGAAGAGGTGATCATTGGCCAAGTGTCATTAAAAGAGTAAAATACCACATAACAACCAGAAGTGAAGATCCAGAACAAGTAAACGAAGTAACAAGCCAAACGGGACAGAAAAGTAAAACCGAAAAACAAAGAAGCAAAAGGCTGAAACTTGTGAACAATAAATTTAAAGGTCCTGATTGGACTTATATTATTCTCGAAGATTACGAAAGCTCAGAATCAAGTGAAAGTGGTGACGAAGGAACCAGTGCGGATCTAACTTATGAAAAAGAAATAGAACCACCTTGAGAACGTAAAGAGACTTGAAGAAAACGATAAGAAGAGCAATCTTCCTTGTCAAAAATGCCTGACGATAGAGTTACTGGGAGACCAAAGCAGAAAGGTTGTAAAAGATGCTGTGCTATATGCATATGCAATCTGGTAGTGATGCTTATAGTATGGTTAGTTGTGATCGTAGCAATTCTTTACCTTATGATAATAGATAAAAAGATTAACAACGAAACAAAGGAAAGGACAGATAACTTGAAAAGTAATAGAGTAGAACTAAAGGCAGAAGATGAACCAGAATTGCAGCATGAAGTAACAGATAACGACACTAGTCTGAATGTTTTCACAAAATTATTGTTTCAATATGTAGATACCATGGAAGTTAGTAATTGTTATGTCTGTATGAAACTACCTGAATCAGTAGCAGAAGGGTTAACGTATCATCACTTGCCATTAACCTATGGCATATCATGTAGTGTACTGACTAGTTTGTTTTATAGAACAGGGCGACTTCAGTATTATTATTCAAATATGGATGTGATATTTTCTGAGGTTCCGATTCGAAAGAATATGAATCCAGTGCTTAGTAGTAAAGATGCACAGTTTATGGGAGAATTTTTCTTAACAATGAAATCGATAGACATAACACATTCACATAGAAGCAATTTAACATTTAACATGTTCATTACATGAAGAAGAAAAGATATTTTTGAATTTAGTGGAGAGTAGAAGACAAGATTTCCAGAAGAAAGCTTCTGAGCATAAGGCTCATCTGCCACCTTGGGCTGAGAAAGAGGGTAGTTACACACCTGGCAAGGCTCAAGCTGCTATGGCTCTAGATTTTGTAAAGACAGGGAAAATTTGTCTACATAGGTTAAAGACTGAGTATAACAATGTTTTCATCGGTACCAGTGAATGTGAACACAATTTCTTAATTCTTGGAGGTTGGGGACTCAAAGGAGGAACAGATTCAGGGGCATATTTGCAAGACCCACGTTAAAATTATCGCCGTTTTAGCGGCAGGAAACTGCCGCTAAAACGGCGATAATGAGGCTTGCTAATATGCGTTATAGAATTCAATAGAAGCCCAGGTTAGATGTCCTGGACATCTAACCTGGGCTTCTATTGGAATTCCATAACGCATATTAGCAAGCCCATTATCGCTGTTTTAGCGGCAGTTTCCTGCCGCTAAAACGGCGATAATTTTATCGCCGGTCTTGCTAATATGCCCCTCAGTTTTTCCTGGAATCTATTATGTGTGTGGGAATAAGGCTTACTTTAGGCTTCCTGCACGGTGGTATGGAAGTTGTTATTTTGGAATAGTATTTCCAAAGATATACCACGTAAAAAGAAACACTGGCAGCAATGAAAATACTAGTGAATTAACACGTAGAAAAAGAGCTAGTTTTTCAGAAATTGTAGGTGATATATTTGGTGCATTGATACCTTCAGTGGGAATAATTCTGAACTCAAGGAAAATATGTAAATTATCTACAGTGGTTGATCGTTTATCAACTGACACTGCTGGAGGATTTCTAATGATTAATGCGGAAATGGTTGCGATTAGATCTATGGTAATGTAAAATCGACTTGCTCTTGATATTATATTGGCAAAAGAGGGTGGAGTCTGTAAATTATTGAAGACGAAACACTGTTGCACTTATATACCTGATAAAAGTGCAGAAATTGGAACATATATACAGAATATAACTAAACTTGAAAAGGAACTGAAACCACTGGAAGTTGATAGTGTATGGGAAAGATTGACCAATAGTATTAGGTCAATTGGTACCTGGTTTGCTAATGTAGGGAAAGGACTTATAGGTCAAATATTAGTACCCTTAGCAGGGATAGCAATAATAGTACTGTCAATAACAATATGGTGCAAATGTTGTAGAAAGAATGAATCGTATAATGTAACAGGAAAAGGAAAGAAGAGAAAGTTTGATGAAATCGAACTTGAAGATTTAAGAAGTGAATTATACAAGAAACTGAAAGGAGATGTGAAAAATAGAAAATGTAAAAATGAAAGTGAAACTATATTATGCTAAAAGTTGGCAACTGGTTGTGGGTAGTAATTGATGGCTCAGAAACGCCATCAGAGAGGGGATTGATGGAGCAAGGACTCACAAATGAGACTTGCTCGGATGCAATCTTCTCAAAAGTATTAATGTATTAAACTTGTATTGTTTGTACTAATAACTGCACACACAAATAAGTAGCAAGGAAGCTTGCTTATGTGTTTAAACTAATAAGTAACGCTTGTCTATTCTAAAATGGCCGCTAAAATGCGGGAACTTTACTGCACATGTCTCAACCATATCACGTGGTGTGACGTCTTTCTTTGCTTGGTGGGAAACTCTTGCTTCTGCGCAGTGTACATTAAAATGGCTGCTTTATGTTTTCACGTGCTACAGCTTGCTCTTGTGATATAATGAAACTGTGGTATTCTAACGCTACTAATGCGGGATAGAATTTATAAATAAATGGGAATAGAGTAGAAAGAGTGGGTATTCAGTGAAACATCTTATTTGTGATTTTAATATTTTCTTCTTTGACTTTTATTAGTTCGTAAATTGGGCCTGGGGTTGGTGAACTGAAAACTCGTGTGACAAGGGTTCTGCGCATGCTCCCTGAAAGGCTGCCCAGAGAGAGAAAAGGATGAAGTCAACCTGGACGTCGTCCAAGGCCGTGACCTGATGGCCAATATTGCTGTACACATGAATGTCTCCACTAATATGCAACAATGTACCTGAAGAATGTATAAACGTTGTCGTGAGACGGGTGGGAAATAAAGCAAATGTATTAAAATTGATGGGCGGTATTTTAAAACAAAGGGCTTTAAGAAAATGAATTAAATCAATATGGTGTGAGGATCAACCCCCTGTCCCTGTCCAATCAGAAGTAGTGGTCCCATAATTCTGCAACAATAAGGGGAGGTACATGGGCGTAGAAGGGTATAACAGATATAGAATTAGCTAATTAGTTAGCGTTGGCATTAGCATTGGCACAAGCAGAGGCGCAAGCACATAGCTCCAGCATCCATGACGAGCTGATCGATTGCAGACTGAACCGCTGTCCAGAGAGGTCCTGAGGTGGGGGCGGCGGAGCACCTTAGAAGGAAGACTCGGGAGAATTCGAGGAGAAGCGAAGTACCAGAGAGGGGAACGACGCAGGCGTCGTTGATAGAGAGGTCACCGGTCCTGTCCTGATCCGGGAGGAGGTCTTTGCTCTTCATCCTTCCAGGGTCCTATCTTTTCCAACTCCTTGGCCAAGGGGTTTGGTTCTCGCACTTTAGGTAAATATAAATGCAAACCTTAGTTGCACTGCTGTCTCTATCTTCTCCTTTCCTAAGGGACCGTCATTGATCGATAATTGATTATTATGCTTCATCCTTGATATACGATTAAGTATCGTGTGGTTCTGTATTTTACTCTGCTAAATCTTTAGATAAACAATTTAAAACTTCATGACTCAGTGATTATTTCAGAAATTGTGAATTGTAATGAACGTCACTCATTTTAAACTTCCCAATTAGCAAAGGATTCATTGGTAAGTCATTACTCTTCAATCGGAAAAGTAAGTGGTAGCAGGGATTTTGATAAAGAGTACAACTGACCCACCAGCGGAAATTACTAGCGTAGTATGAATGTTTGGGCACAAGTGAGTATTTTGTGTATGAATGCTCGTTGCTAGTAACCCGCTGGATCAGGAGCATAGTGTATTATTTCATATTCAGCATTTTATTTGGGGTGTGCATAATTTACATACATTTCTTTTGTTAAATTACACACAATTTTGGCAAATTTACATGAAATTCGATGTCATTAGTTATAATTAAGCGGAATTAAGAAAATGGTAAAACTGACATTTGTATCTGTACTTTAGTAAAGAAATGTGACACAAGGATGCATTTCTTCGCTTAAAAAAACACAAGAACAACCATTCACACTGTTGTTCTCATTGTTCCTGTGTGTTCACACAAAATATTTACAGCAAACACTGCATTTTCTGTACATTTTTATTGTGAATACTGCATAATTACGCAGTATGGCGTAACAGCATAATTTCCAGTGGCGGCTCGCAGAGGGAGTGCTGCGGGGCTGTGGGGCGGGGCAGGGGAGGGGCTGGGTGGGGGGTAGTGGAGTCGGACATACGACAAGCCGAGTAAGGTAAGTAAATAAATAAATAAAACTATTTACCTTGCGCTCGCTGCATCGCCGAGTTGGCCTGGTGGGCTAGTTGGCCCCCAGGGACCCTCAGCATTCAAGGGGACTTAATCCCCCAAGTTACAATGCGCCAAGGGGCTCGTTTGCACAGTGGTGCAGGGCCTGACATAACAAGTGTGCAAACGGGCCCCCTGGCGCGTTGTAAATTGGGGGATTAAGTCCCCTTCAATCCTGAGGGTCACTGGGGGCCAACTAGCCCACCAAGTACCTCCAGTAAGCGCCACAAAGCTGTGTTGCAGAGAGGTGGTCCGAGGCCATGCCCCTTTTTACACCACTCTGCAAACGCGGCTTCTGGTGTACTGCTGGTGGGGCGATGACGTCCTCTTGTGTCCTGAGGACCTCAGGACACAAGTGGACTTCATCCTCCGAGCAGCAGTGCGCCAGAAGCTGCGTTTGCAGCGTGGTGTAAAAAGGGGCGTGACCTCAGAACACCTCTCTGCAACGCAGCTCTGTGGCACTTACTGGAGGTACCTGTGGTGGGCTAGTTGGCCCCCAGGGACCCTCAGGATTCAAGGGGACTTAATAGGGACGTTATAGTTAGAAATTAGCATTTAAAAAACCTTAGAAAT
The DNA here is from genome assembly GCA_963921515.1 of Calotriton arnoldi. NCBI lineage: Eukaryota > Metazoa > Chordata > Amphibia > Caudata > Salamandridae > Calotriton > Calotriton arnoldi. The sequence goes on from CAWUFW010007907.1 coordinate 622,709, forward strand.
TCACTGAAAAAACCACAGGTTTCAGGGACGTTATAGTTAGTTGGACATTTCACTCGTACAAAACCAGTGAAATTCGGCTGTTATAGTTAGTTCAGCTAACTATAACTCGCGCCCCGCAATGCACTGCTGATGACGTCACATATTACATCATTCATGACATGGTCAGTGACATCACTGATGACATCACTGATGACATCTCAAATGACATCACTGATGACATCACTGATGACATCATCCACGTGATAATCTGATGCACCTCCTCACACCCTTATATAACCTTTGATACACCCACTCTAAAATACAGACGACCATTTTAGAAACCATAGACACACCAACACCAGTTACTACATACTCACTCACTGATTCCTAGGTCTACACACACATTCACTTATTCACCCATACAGTCACTCATACATGCAGTCACTCATCAATACAGCACTATCATATGCACTCATGCACCTATACAGACACTCACACACTGTCACTCACCCATAGAGTTACTCACACACCTAGTCAGTCATGTAAAGAATCAATCACACTCCCATTTACTCACCTATACAGTTATACACACACCACCTCACTTATTCATACAGATACTAACACATACTTACTCTCTTATACAATCACTGACACAAGCACACACTCATCCATACAGCCAGTCTCACAATCACTCACTCTCACATATAGTTATTTATATACTCCAACACTCACATATACTGCCTTTCACATATGTAGTTACTCACACATATACCACTGAGACATCCATTCATTCACCAACACAGCCATACGCACACTCACTCACCCATACAGCCCTTCACAGACACACTCTTGAACCCATACACCCAGTGAATCACCCACTCACACATCTATGCACAAAGTCACACACCCCCCACCCACCCACACAGACACTCAGGCACCCATACAGATACTCAGGCAACCAATCAATAACCTATATAGACACTCATGTAGCTACTCACCAACCCATGCAGCAGCTTACACAACAACAGACAGACTGATACAGACATTCACACAGTTTAGTCACTAAGCCATGCATTCAGTAAGACACATTTAATCACTCACTTAGACAGTCAGTCACGCACCTAGTAAATCCTACATCCAGACACTTATACATCCACTCATTCTTCAATACACCTTGGCATATATATAAAACATATTTAAACTTTATAGAAACACACAGTCACTGGATGATGTCATCAGTGATGTCATCAGTGATGTCATTTGAGATGTCATCAGTGATGTCATCAGTGATGTCACTGACCATGTCATGAATGATGTAATATGTGACGTCATCAGCAGTGCATTGCGGGGGCACGAGTTATAGTTAGCTGAACAAACTATAACGGCCGAATTTCACTGGTTTTGTATGAGTGAAATGTCCAACTAACTATAACGTCCCTGAAACCTGTGGTTTTTTCAGTGAATTTCTAAGGTTTTTTAAATGCTAATTTCTAACTATAACGTCCCTGAAACCTATGGTTTTTTTCAGTGAATATATATATGTATATATATATATATATATATGAAATATAACAACTGAAAAATGTTTTAAATACATTTAATTTAAAATATTAGTTGTATAGACAGCAAAGTAAACCTAAAATTCTCAAACATATATAACCAACAAAAATATGTATCCTAATTTAAGTATTAAAATGAACATGTACAAAATAGAACTAGATATATTAATTTTAAGACAAATAATAACAATATTTCAGCAATTTAAAACAATCCCAAAAATGATGCTAATAGTATGAAAAAATGAATCAAAAACAATATTTCGAAAAATGTTTATTGGTTAAAGTAATATAGTAAAATAATATAAATATTCCAAAAACGAAATATTAAGGGCCTTAAAATGACTAAAGCAGTAGTCGTGGTGGTGTTCTGACCACTGCCACACTGCAGGACCGCCCGCAGATCTATAAGTGTGGCAGTCGGACCACCACTGAACCGCTTCTACCACTGCAGATTGAGTATCCTGTGGCGGTCTGGCAGCTGTCCGAGGCCAAAATATGCTGGAGGAGCTGCAATGGCACCGCTGAGCATATTTTGAGTTGCCTCACCGCCACCTTTTCATGGCGGTCACACCGGTGAGGCAACAAAGGGGGCCCTACAGGGCCCCCTTGTGCCTCTGTGCATGGGGGTACATGCAGGGGGGGCACATGTTGTGTCCCCCCCTGTAGTTATGCGCCACCAGTTCCTGCACGGGAAGGAATGCACAACGATGAGCCTTTAAACAGCCCCGCCACGGGACTGCCACACCGCCTGACACCGCCCGCCAGACTACAAAATTACTTGTAATCTGGCAGGCGGGCAGCGGTGAGTTTCGGCGGTCCTGGAGCGGAGCAGTGGTGTGCCGCCCACTCCAGGGCCACAGAGACTCATAATAAGGCCCTTAGAAATAAAAACAAATACAATTAATCAGCAATATAAAATAATTAACATAAATCCAGTCATGCCAACAATTGGAAAAGTGTTGGACTTTGGAGATGTTAGATTTAACATTCCCAATCCAATTTAAGCAACAGTAGGGAAGGTGTTGAACTTCAGAGAGTTAGATTTACTATTCCCACTCTAACCTAAGCAACAGTAGAGAAAGTGTTAGATTTCAGAGGGGTTAGATTTATTATTACTGCTCCAATCGTATCAACAGTAGGGAAAGCGTTTTATTTTCTGTATTTCGGTTTTTTGGTGTAATTCTTTTTTGTAGCATTGTATTGTGCCTCGCATTTTCCACAAGTTTCCGCTCTCCCTTTCCCGCCGCTGTGTCCCCTGCGGCCCCACCACCGCGCGCCCATTCGTCCCGCTCCCATCTCCCAGCTGCTCCTCCCTCCCACCTCCCCTTCTTATGGCGGCCGCTGCGGGCCGCGTGCAGCGGGCGCGCCGCTGGCGCGCCGAAGGCATGCCTAAGGCAAGCCCGTCTGCGCCCGTCCACGCCTGGACCGTGCCCAGAGCCAGACCCCCTGGCCCCCACGAACACCACGACGACCGACGTCACTATGATCCCAGCACCCTCCACGCACTCAACACCAGACGATCACACGCCTGCTTCCTGGCCGCCCCGAAGCGCACCCAAGGACCCTTCTCCTGCCAGAGCTGCAGCTTCACCAGCCTCCGAGCCGCCAAACCGCCCACCGAGAAAGGACGCAACCACCTCAGATGCATACTACTCAACACCCGCTCCGCACGCAAACACGCCGTCGAACTCTGGGACCTGCTTGACACATCCTCCCCGGACGTCGCCTTTCTGACAGAGACCTGGATGAACGTCTCCTCGGCACCCGACATCGCCATAGCCATCCCAGATGGCTACAAGATCACCCGCAGGGACCGCACCAACGGAGTAGGAGGAGGAATCGCCATCATCCACAGGAACACCCTCAGGGTCTCGACCAGCACCGACGACACCCTCAGCACCGCCGAATACCTGCACTTCCAGATCCACATTGACCCCAACACCACCCTCAGAGGAACTCTCGTCTACAGACCCCCCGGACCACGGCCTCAGTTCAGTGACTCCATCACCAACTTCATCAGCATGCACGCCCTCGTCTCCACAGATTACTTTCTCCTCGGAGACCTGAACTTCCACCTCGAAAACAACAACGACAGCAACTCCACCACCCTGATCGACAACCTCGCCAACCTCGGACTCAGACAGCTCGTCACAACACCCACCCACTCCGCTGGTCACACACTCGACCCCATCTTCTCCGCAGGCTCCCACGTCACCTTCAGCCACACCACCGAACTCCACTGGACCGACCATCGCTGCATCCACTTCACCTTCCAGAAACCCACCACACACCACCGCACTCAACGGACCCCCCGCCGCAGCTGGAGCAAAGTCACCGAAGACCAGCTAAACACCACCCTCGCCCGAAGCCCACCCTCCGACCCCATCGACACCGACACCGCCGCCCACAACCTCAGACAATGGATCAATGACTGCGCCAACACTCTCGCCCCGATCAAGAAACCCTCCAACAGACGCATCGACAGAAAAGCCAGCTGGTTCACCGCCGACCTCCAGGCCTCCAAGCAAACCTGCCGAAAGCTCGAGAAGAAATGGCACCTCGAACAGACACCGGACAGCTATGCAGCCCACAAGAACGCCATCCGCAGACACCATCACCTCATCCGATCTGCCAAAAGGGCCTCCTTCAAGGACCGCCTCGACAACAACGCACACAACTGCAAAGAGCTCTTCAACATCGTGAAGGAACTCTCCAACCCCAGCTCCAACACCAACGACATCCCACCATCGCAAGACCTGTGCGACTCCCTAGCCGCCTACTTCCACCGCAAGATCGCAGACATCCACGACAGCTTCAACAACCAGACCACCCTGACAGCCACTGACACCTCAGACTCTCCACCCACCATCCACACCGATCCCCTGCTTGCCTGGATCAACGTGAACGACGATGACACCATCAAAACCATTAACACCATCCACTCTGGCTCTCCGTCAGACCCATGCCCGCACCACATCTTCAACGAAGCCAGCGCCACCATCGCACCCCATCTCCGCAAGATCATTAACATCTCCTTCGAGACCGCGACCTTCCCGGAGAGCTGGAAGCACGTCGAGATCAACGCCCTACTCAAAAAACCCAAGGCGGATCCGAGAGACCTCAAGAACTTCCGGCCCATCTCCCTGCTCCCGTTCCCGGCGAAGGTCATCGAGAAGATCGTCCACGAACAACTAACCCGCTACCTCGAGGAGAACAACATCCTGGACCCGTCTCAATCAATCAATCAATCAATCACGGCATTTATAGAGCGCGCTACTCACCCGGGAGGGTCTCAAGGCGCTGGGGGAGGGGGTAAGTTACTGCTCGAACAGCCAGGTCTTGAGCTGCTTCCTGAAGGAGAGATGGTCCTGGGTTCGCCGAAGGTGAGTGGGGAGGGAGTTCCAGGTCTTGGCTGCCAGGTAGGAGAAGGATCTTCCTCCGGCGGTGGTTCTGCGGATGCGTGGTACGGTGGCGAGGGCGTGGCTGGTTGATCGTAGCTGGCGTGTGGGCGTGTAGAAGGTCATGCGGTCGTTGAGGTACTTTGGGCCCAGGTCGTGGAGGGCCTTGTGTGCGTGGGTGAGGAGTCTGAACGTGATTCTCTTGCTGACGGGGAGCCAGTGCAGGTCTTTCAGGTGTCCGGTGATGTGGCTGTGTCGGGGGATGTCCAGGATGAGTCGTGCGGAGGCGTTCTGGATGCGCTGGAGTCTTTTTGAAGTTTGGCTGTGGTTCCGGCGTAGAGGGTGTTCCCATAGTCCAGTCGGCTGGTGACGAGTGCCTGGGTGACGGTCTTCCTGGTTTCAGTGGGGATCCATCTGAAAGATCTTGCGGAGCATGCGCAGGGTGTTGAAGCATGAAGATGAGACGGCGTTGACTTGTCTGGTCATCGACAGGGAGGAGTCCAGGATGAAGCCCAGGTTGCGTGCGTGGTCCGTTGGCTTGGGCGCGGTGCCCAGGGCCGGGGGCCACCAGGAGTCGTCCCAGGCGGAGGGTGATGAGCCCAGGATGAGGACTTCCGTCTTGTCTGAGTTCAGCTTAAGGCGGCTGTTCCTCATCCAGTCGGCGACGTCTCTCATCCCGTCGTGTAGGTTGGCTCTGGCGGTGGTGGGGTCGTTGGTGAGGGAGAGGATCAGCTGGGTGTCGTCGGCGTAGGAGATGATGTTGAGGTTGTGTTGGCGTGCGATGGCTGCGAGGGGCTCATGTAGACGTTGAAGAGGGTTGGGCTGAGTGAAGATCCTTGTGGAACGCCGCAGATGACTTCGGTGGCTCGGATCTGAACGGGGGAGGCGGACTCTCTGGGTTCTTCCGGCGAGGAACGAGATGATCCATTCCAGTGCTTTCTCTCGGATTCCGATGTTGCTGAGGCGCTTCACTAGGGTGCGGTGGCAGACGGTGTCGAACGCCGCGGAGAGGTCCAAGAGGATGAGGGCAGCTGTTTCCCCGTTGTCGGTTAGGGTTCTGATGTCATCGGTGGCTGCGATAAGGACGGTCTCGGTGCTGTGGTTGGCCCGAAACCCGGACTGCGAGGGGTCGAGGGATCCATTTGTCTCGAGGAAGGCGGCAAGCTGTCTGTTGACGGTCTTCTCGATGACTTTGGCCGGAAACGGAAGGAGCGAGATGGGACGGTAGTTCTTGAGGTCGGTGGGGTCCGCCGTTGGTTTCTTCAGGAGGGCGGTAAGCTCGGCGTGCTTCCAGCTCTCCGGGAAGGTGGCGGTGTGGAAGGAGGAGTTGATGATGTCCCGGAGATGGGGTGCGATGGTGGCGTCGGCTTTGTTGAAGACGTGGTGTGGGCAGGGGTCGGTTGGTGATCCGGAGTGGATGGAGTTCATCGTGCGGGTGGTGTCTTCGGTGCTGATCAGGGTCCAGTTGCAGAGGGTGGTGGTGGCGGGCGTTGGTTCGGCGGTAGGGTGCGTGGTTTGTGCGTCGAAGCTGTTATGTATGTCGGTGATCTTGCGGTGGAAGAACGCGGAGAGTGAGTTGCAGAGGTCTTGCGAGGGGGTGATGTCGTTGTTTCCGGCGCTGGGGTTGGAGAACTCTTTGACGATGCTGAAAAGTTCCTTGCTGTCATGGGCGTTGTTGTCCAGTCGTTCTTTGAGTGCCGACTTCTTGGTGGCACGGATCAGCTGGTGGTGTTTGCGGGTGGCGTGCTTGAGGGCGGTCCTGTTGTCTGTGGTCTGGTCAAGTCGCCAGGTTTTCTCGAGAGTGCGGCAGTCCGGGTTCCGCAGCAACCACAGCACCGAAACCGCCCTCATTGCCGCCACCGATGACATCAGGGCCCTGCTGGACAACGGAGAAACCGCGGCCTTCATCCTCCTGGACCTCTTAGTTGCCTTCGACACAGTCTGCCACCACACTCTATGCACACGCCTCCACAACGCAGGGATCCAAGACAAGGCCCTGGAATGGACCACCTCCTTCCTCTCCAGCAGAACCCAGTGTGTCCGCCTCCCGCCCTTCCGATCCGAAGCCTCCGAGATCATCTGCGGCGTTCCCCAAGGATCATCCCTCAGCCCAACACTGTTCAACGTCTACATGGCACCGCTCGCCCACATAGCCGATTGCACGACCTCAACATCATCTCCTATGCCGACGACACCCAGCTGATCCTCTCCCTCACCAAGGACCCCTTTACCGCCAAAACCAACCTCCACGAAGGAATGAAGGCCGTCGCCGAGTGGATGAAGAACAGCCGACTGAAACTGAACTCAGACAAGACGGAGGTCCTCATCCTCGGCTCCACCCCCTCAGCCTGGGATGACTCCTGGTGGCCGACCACACTGGGAGCAGCACCGACACCCACCGACCACGCACGCAACCTAGGGTTCATCCTCGACTCTGCACTCTCCATGACCAAGCAAGTCAACGCCGTCTCATCCTCCTGCTTCAATACCCTCCACATGCTCCGCAAGATCTACAGATGGATCCCCACCGAAACCAGAAGAACGGTCACCCAGGCCCTCGTCAGCAGCAGGTTGGACTACGGAAACGCCCTCTACGCAGGAGCCTCGGCCAAACTCCTGAAACGACTGCAACGTATACAGAACGCCTCTGCACGCCTCATCCTCGACATCCCTCGCCACAGCCACATCACACCCCACCTGAGAGACCTGCACTGGCTCCCCGTCAACAAGAGGATCACCTTCAAGCTCCTCACCCATGCACACAAGGCACTTCACGACACCGGATCAGCATACCTCAACAGACGACTCACCTTCTACACTCCGAACCGCCAGCTCCGCTCCGCCGACCTCGCCCTCACCACCATCCCCCGCATCCGAAGAGCAACCTCCGGCGGCAGATCTTTCTCCCACCTCGCCGCCAAGACCTTGAACACCCTCCCCATCCACCTGCGGCAGACCCAGGACCTACTAACCTTCAGGAGGCTGCTCAAGACCTGGCTGTTCGAGCAGTAGCAGCACCCCTCCCCCCCAGCGCCTCGAGACCCTCACGGGTGAGTAGTGCGCTTTACAAATGATTGATTGATTGATTGAAAGCGTTGCCTGGCTTTCCATACAAGAGCTGCAGTACTGGTTGTGCCACTTTGGGCGTGACAAAGTGAAAACGCGACTTGCAGCTGCCATTGCAGACTGAAAAGGCTGTGCATGCACTGCCATCACTACTTTGTCCCTATTACTATTGTCAAAGTGCACAAGTCCCTTCATTATTTATATAAGTCTCCTCTAAGGCATGCCTTTGAAGCATTAAGTAAAGGAGCTGTATAGTGTTAAGATAGATGTCAATTTTGGGATATTTTTGTACATCCTAAAGTATTGGTGTTTACTGAGGATAGTTAAGTAGAATTATAATGTAATTGCAGGGTTAGCAGTTGGCATTCCAGTGCATCTAACTCCTCACAGATGCTACTTTACCATGTCATGTACGTTATCTAATTAAAAGGGACATTAAATGCGACTCGATGGTGCAGTTGACATTTATGACAAATTTAATGGTGGCCACTTTTGCTAGAGTTGCTACTCCTTGACCTAGCTGGTCCAGTGACTTTGTAGAGGCACTGGGACTGAGACAGGGTTCTCCTCACCTCGAGAGACGTGTGAACGACTCCCAGGCCAGGAAAAAAGGCTGTAGTTGTGATCTCCTCCCCACAGGATGGGCTGCAAAGGTGATGCCGGCTTTAAAGGGCCACTGCAACAACGCTCCCTTGCAGGAAGCCTTTTGTTTCCCCAAGACAAATAAGTTTCAGAGCTGGTTTTCCATGGGTGTGCAGCCCATGGTAGCCACACTCCCGAGTGTGGGCTACCAAGGTCCTTACAATTGAGGAAGACTTAAGCCATGTTGTTTGTGGCATGTAAGATGCACTATGGGATAGGCAGGTGCCACACATCACCGGAAACTTGTCACTAGATAGGAGGGGACCTACTATCCCATTGGCTAGTGACCATGTTGTTCCCTCAGGGCAATTTACTGGGATATAATGGGCCCCCACTTGGCACTCAAGACTTCAGTACACGCTGGACTTGAAAGGAGGATGAGAAGACCACCTTGCACTCATTGGAAGTGTATAAGGGGAGGTTGTGAGGTCGGAGCGACTGCACCTGCTCCTCTTGAAGCGAGTGGTGTTTGGACCCTGTTCTGCATGACTGGCTTGAGAAAAAGTTGATTCCCGGCCCCATTCCGAAGCAGCGACTCGAAAGGTCAGTTTGCTGACCTCCCAGGCTGGCACTGGGGACATTAAAGCTGAAAGAGCAAATGATGCAGCTCTGATAGTCACTCCAGAAGGTTTGCTGCTACCGGACGCCGGGTACCCCAAAGGTCAATTCGGAAGTAGTAAAAAGGTGTTGGTTGTGACTGGATTTGTCACCCAAGGCAGACACTAGCCCCCATCAAAGATTTGCACTGTGACTGCTGTGTTGCAAAAGTGCATGGTTTGCAACGGCAGTCACTGGAAACCTGCATAGAGGACTTTGTGGGACCCCAAGACCAGTGATCATAGTCATCCCCACTCAACTGTGGACCAAAGACTCAGCCGGACTTCACTCCTGTGGACCTCACAGCATCGGGCGCATCCTTGAGCATCTTTAAGCCTGCATCCCTCTGCATCAGGACCACTCCATTGACTTATAGAGCTGTTGCTCTGTAAAGTTTGCAATTTGCTTCAAAAACACTCTAGTGGCTAGGTAACTGTTCAAAGTATCCTTTCGGGCCTTTCTAGACCTTGCTCCTGCTGGATTTGGTTGCCCTAGTTGGGTCTGAACACTTACACTAACTTTTCCAAAAGTTTGTGAAATTTGCGTTTGCCACTTCTTGTTTGTGGTTGTATTAAAAAGTTACAATAAATTCTAAAATCTGTATCTCCGGAACCCTCCAGTGGATTTTAATGACTAATATCTCTAAAAATCATAAAAATATGCTCTATTTTTATAAATTGTTGTCTTGTCTCTTTCTTGTTTGGTGATTTTCTTGTTCTGCTGTTAAATGCTTTACACATTGTTCCTTTGCTGAGGCTTGTTGCTCTGTGCCATAGCTATTAAAGGGTTGAGCTGAAGATTAAGTAAATGACCCTGACTGAACTCAAGACAGTATCTGTGAGGGTACTTATATAGTACACCCAGATCCTCACAGTTCTACTATATTAACCCCGTCGGTGCTCATGACGGCCCCCGGCCGTCATGAGTCACGGTGGGCGTGTGTGCACGACGGGCGGGGGCCGTCCGAACCACGCGCAAGAATGGAATGTCCATCACTGCGGCGGAATTCGCGCCGCAGCCAAGGTGTTAAAGTAAACAGTATCAAATTCAACAATATTACTTTAAACGATATTGTATACCAAAAAACAATATTCTTACCTTACATATTCTGTTCCATGCTATTTTGACAGTCACAATATTTATTACAAGATGTTCATGTCTCAAGATATTTTTTATTCACTATTTGTATCATTCACCATTGAGCAGCTTTCCCTTCAATCATTGTCACAAATGATAGTTGAACATTGTTGCGTACTATCTGTGGTTCTTTTAGTTCCTTCATTGAAGCTGCATATTATTTCTCTAAATTATGCAATTTCGATCTCCCTTCACTTTTTAATTGAATTATGTTTTCGTATGCCCTTCTGGTTGTTTGCTTGTTACACATAAATCAGAATTGCATCGAGGAGGCTGGTATCATCAAAGAGTGCACAAAGAACAAACTTTTTTGGCGAGAAATGACATTGTCACCTAATTTATCCTTCCAAAAATAAAAGACACAAATTCACCCATCTTCACCGTAAACATAAACTTCTATCCTTTATTTGCTGCTATTTACAGCCAAAAGTATTTTATTTTGAACTTTGTTAATGATGATCAGTTTATACATGCATCTTCTATTTTTGCTTATATGTAGTACATTCTGATTCTGGAGCAAATTGCATTATCAGTTTTTGCAACATGATGTACTTAATCTAGCCTTTAACTGTACACAATTGAGTCTTTCACAGAAAGAGCTAACCTTTGCTCCCAGTTCATGAAAGTTGGGACCTGTTTATATTATTGCATAGCTGTTGCTAGAGTCTTGCTGTATAAAGCCAATTGTACTCGCTTTAAGCACACCATTGAAAAATTCCTCTTTGTATTGGAAATATCCTTGTGATTTCACTGTGAATAAATATTGATGCTTCAGTCTTTTTACATAATACCATATCTATTCCATGCAATGTTTAGGGTATGATATATGTTCTACTGCAATTAGTAGTGAGCCTCTCTCTGTGCTGTAGGAAATGGCTATCCTTGACATGGTTTCCATTCAATGCTTGCCCTATATGTTTTGCTAGATTTAGAACTAACTATATGCAATTTACCCCTACTATCAAAGTGTAAAGTACCTGTGCTCCCCCTTTAAACATGGTTTAAGTGGCTTACCCCTAATTGGCTTATTTATCTTGACAATAAGTCCATAGTAAATGGTATAGAAAATGTACCTCTGGTTTGCAAAGTAAATGCCACCTGTGGACTGCAGCACCTATTGTGCCATCTACAGAGTAGGCCTGCCAACCACAGAGCGGGCCTAGAAAACATGGCTTCACACCTACCATGTGTAATCTCACTGCAGCAGTTTAAAAATCTGCTGCCGGACCTGTGAAAATACCCCTCTTGACAGGCGGGAAACTATGCTTTTAAATTTTAATAAGTAACCTCTAAGTACACCTTGTTGCTGATATGGTAGGGTGCCTGATATTTAAAAGTGCAACATGTGTGAAACTAATATTGGCATGTACCTCCAGTGACATGGCCCCAAAAAGTATTTTCACTTTCAGGGCTGCATTAGATTTCTAGAAAATGTCAAAATACAGATTATAAACTTTAATCTGTAACTTCTGGCAGGAAACAGCTGCAAAAGAAATTCAGGAACTATTTTTAATATTTATTAAATGTTCCAATTTAATGGTAAAGTCGAATTTAAACTAAATATTTTTGAAGAAAGTCACCACTTACCTGCCTGTACCTTCACTAGACTAATTAGCATTAGCGTACTGACAGCTGGTTTGCCAGTGCTTGGCCTTAATGAGGTGTGAAAGCTGCTTGCAGAGCAGGAACAACGACCTGGATGTGAAGTGGTGCTTTCCTTCCCATTTCAAACCTTTGTCTCCACAGCTAGTCTGGCACCAAAGTCAGTGGAAGGGGAGCTAACTCTAGAGCTGGTTTTTAGTGACCACAGAGGAGGGGAATACTTATCTTTCTAACCACACCACTGGTTGGCACACAGGCTCTTCACAAAAAAAGGAAGAAGGTTTTCTCCATTTTTAAAGTTAGGAGTAATGGGCACTGTGGGCTTGATGTCAGTATGTAAACAGGAACTGCTGCAAAAGTTGGTAGTGTTGCAACTGGGAACTTTTACTCCATTGGTCAGAAAGGAGCCATAAATCACCCCCACCCACATACTATTGCCAACCATAAATATGGCACCTTACGGCACTCTCCTCAGAAAACTTTCTGGACGTGCAGAATATCAGAAAAGAACTAGATCTGCTGTCTGTGACCTGAGAGGAGCCCTGAAGGACACAGGACAAAGACTTGGACTCCAAAGGGTCAGTTGGCTGACCTACTGTGCGACTAAAGGGGGCACAACAATCTGCAAGAGGCCTTTTTCCTGAGGTAACCAGTTGACCAGTTCCAATTCAACCTGCACTGGACCTTGCTCGGTTGGAGTGAATTCTGGCCCCTGAGTGGTGCCACAGAGGTCCAAGTAGCCTTAGAAATGAGCGAAAGGAGATGCTTAAGGAATTTCTGAAAAGTTGTGACTTCAAAAATATTTTAACTTTCAAGACCTCTGGAGCTTTCAGGAGGACTTCAAGGCAAAGGTGATTTCAAGGCTACTTCATCGGATACAGCCTCAGGCTTGCCCTACTGAAGGATTTTTGAGCTCCATAAAAAAGACAGAAGGTAAAATCTTAGACCATGATGAACCTGCTTAGGGTATCCGGCCCATGCTCCATTGCAGTAGGCCTGAAATCATGCCTAGGTCCTGGCCTACTACTCCCATAGATTATAATTAATTCTTAGTGCTTTTTGGCACTATGTTAATTAACATTTTATATCTCCTCTCCCCTTTATTGGATTTTTGTAACTTTGGTGTTATTTTGTTTATTAAATGGTACTCAATTTTTCTAATTCAGTTTGAGGATTTTATTGTTTGATGTTTAGACTTCATTACTGTTTTAATATTGGATAAATACTTTACACATTGACCTAAGTTATGCCTGTTTGCTCTGCATCTTAGTGATCTTGGGGTTCACCCTGTCATCATTCCTTGCAAAGAGTGACTGCCCACCATAATAATAATAATCCCCTTTCTTACAGGGGCCAATTCAAAACTGCAATCATAGTGAAATCTTTCATAGTGCTAAGGGTCATATAATGTAATTTCAAATATAAGATTATTTACAACATTTGTAAGTGTGGCTTACACATCATAAGTGCAGTCATAAGCAATGCATTTGGTGGGCGAGTAATCATTGCATTACTCCTGTGCAATTTATGGATTGTGGCGTTAACCATAATTTGCAAATTTCAGAGGGTGTTTTTGAATTTGTATTAGAACTATTAATGAATAGAAGCAAACACACTCCATAACTGCTGTGCAAGGATTTATTCACCCACAAAAACCTAAGCATTTCAACCGCATCTCAGCCTTGGTTAGGGGTCATATATTTCTTACACACTGGCAGTCTCCCCTGTGCAGATAGAGTTAGGATCTAGTTACAATAGGAAAAGCATGTTTTGTTTTGCTAAAAACGTTTGCACTGTTGGATGAATCTTGATGAAACTTTCCTAAAAAAAGTGTTCCTTCCTGGAAAGTTTCATGGTGATCACTCAAGGGGGCTGACAAAAAGGAAGGGATTTCTCCATGCAATTTCCAAAGAGATTTCTGAACACCACTGGAACCCAAATGGCTAAATGGAATTACACCACATTTGACAGAAAGGTAGATCATTACCCAGAAAGCATGCTTTTTGTGATTTAGTGTAAATCCATTCAGTAGTTTTAGTAGTTTTTGAGAATTTAAGGTTCAAAATATATAGATATCTGAAAGGTTAGGAATCCCCAGGCACATAACTTCAAATAATAGAGTGATGCGATTGGCCAATGGGGCTTTTTCCACCTTGGCCGCCAAGGGGGCTTTTTCCACCTCCGCTGCATCACTCCTGCAACGTGAAGAGAAAAGTTATGGACGCCACTACTGTACATATGGAGTTAGTACTGATGTCCTGAAAATGAAAAGTGTAAGAGGGCAGAATAAGGGTACCCTGACTCATGAATCTTATGGGGGTCTCAGAGGAACCCTCTGGGCCACACTTAATTTTATTTTGGGTTGCTGCAATCCCACTGGACTCTCACAGGAGCCAGATTGACCCCCTTACACTAATGAGAGTCCTGCTGGACCAAAAAACAATTTGAAAAAAAAGCAAGTGGATCACTGAAACAATATTGTGGTAAACAATATCACTGACAAAAATATTGTGTCAAAAATATTGTTTACCACAATATCGTGCACCTATACTTATAATTGTGAGTACAAAAATATCAGAAAAAATATATCTTTGACTCTAATATATTCCAAAAATTGTCAAAAATATATATATTTTGGTATAAATAGAGGTTAAAGTAGTGAATGTTAAATATTTTAATATATAAATTTAATAAAATGTAAATTAAATATATTCCACTAATATGTAATACTATATAAGAATGAATACTTATATAAACACACCCAACACACATATATGTGTTTGTATGTATATATATATATATATATATATATATATATATATATATATATATATATATATTCAAGACGAAAAAGCTCCCAAAATTGAAGATGCCACACAACATACATACATATATATTATGGTGTAATGTAATTGATAAAAATTTGTATTTACATTTTATAAATTGTTTATATTTTAAATGCATATATGTAGATGTGTGTGTATGTATGTGTGGAACCGTGAACAAGCCTGTGTGGTGAAATGCGTTGGTGGTAGTGGTGGATAAAATCCTTGGAACTAGTATTACTGGAGTGCGACATCATTTGTTCTATTAATATATATATATATATATATATATATATATATATATATATATATATTATATATATATATATATCATGCAAGGTTCCTCTGCAATAGCGGAATAATGCACTCTCAAGACATAGATCGGAATTGCAGTTCAGAAAATGTAATCCGCCCCTTCATTACGCGTTTCGGCTGTGACCAGCCTTGCTCACACGTAAGAAGCAAAGTACACCATAGTGCATATATGCAGTGTCCACGACATAAACAACGGACACGACAACCCAACAAGGATAGTTAGTATGGCAGCCATCTTACAATATCTGTCCATATACAAGTTTGTACATAAATGTAACATGAACGTTTGTCAAACTCAAAGAAATCCATCCATAATCAATGAAAGTTACAGTTTCTCGTGATCATGCGTAAAACACATAAATTGACAAATAAGACTCAAATTGAGAGGTTCGTAAAAACACATGTCATTCGATTAATACACTTCGTACATGGGCATGAATTCCTATTGAGTATTGGCGGCCATCTTGTATGGACATCTACCTCCTACGGAAAATGAAAGCACCGACAGTGATCAACGGAGGAGCCAGGGTCATTGATCAACAGAGCCAATTCTAATTAAACATAAATGAAAACTAATCTACACCAGTGTGTAGGGTCAAATGTACCACCAGTAAGCACATCGTGTCAGAGGGTTGGCTCACGTAGTGTGCACAGTACAGATACACATTGTGTCTCGTTACCAAAGCTCCATATGTGTGGTTGTGTGTACATTAAAATTACCACGTGTTTCCTGCATATATAGATAGAAGAAAATAAACAGAAAATACTGAAACCGCGTTTTCCATTGGAAATTTTGCGACGGGCTACAGCCCGAACTGCTGAACGGAATTACCTCAAATTTGGCAGAAAGGTAGAGCTTGGTTCAGAAAGCGACCTTTTTTTTAAATGGGGTAAATCCGTTCAGTAGTTTTTGAGAAATACAAAAAATAAGAGTTAAAAATCAATTTCCCATAGGAAACTTTGTGCAGGGCTACAGCCGAAACTACTGAACGGAATTACCCCAAATTTGGCAAAAAGGTAGTGCTTGGCTCAGAAAGCGACCTTTCGTAAAATGGTGTAAATCCGTTCAGTGGTTGCTGAGAAATAAGAAAAATAAAAGTTTCAATATCTGGGCGGAGCCTAAGTCCCGTGCACGAGCTTCACTGTGATTGGCTGTGAACACTCCAAACCAGGAAGTGTTGGCAGCCATCTTGTGGCTCGGTAGAAGTGAGTCACTAGAAAACAGAGAAACAAAGGTATAAAACAAGAGAAGGGGCAGGGTAGAAACACTGTGACCCCCTAGGCCTGCTCAGGGGGTCTCAGAAGGACCCCAGGGTCAAAAAAAGCATTTTTTATTCAAAAAGAAAATTGGCACAATTCGCGCTGGGGTCGCAGGTTTCCGCATTTATTTTAATGAGGTCCCCGGGTGGGCTAGGTCCCGCGGGCATTTCTTAAAAAATAATAGCTGGGGGTCGCTGGGGCTGCGGGGGCCCGCTGGGGTCCTCGCAGCCTCGGGGCTTCACTCATGTTGGGAGGGGGGTTGCGCGGCCCCTCTCCTGGAGCCCTCCATGTGCTTATAACTTTGGCGTCGTTTGGACGAATCTTTACGAAATTTTCAAAAGTTTCTCTTTTTGATCAGCTCCTATCTTGAAAGTTTGGGGGTGATTGGTCAAGGGGGGCTGAGAAAAAGGGGAGTCCCAAAATGTGTTTTCTCAATGCATTTTCCATAGGAAACTTTAGACAAGGCTACAGGTCAAACTGCTGAACGGAATTACGCCAAATTTGTGAGGGAGAAAGGTTGTGGTCCAGAAAGCGCTTTTGTTGAAATGGTGTAAATCCGTTCAGTAGTTTTTGAGAAATATTACATTTTACAGATATCATTATTTGAGAATTCTGACATCTGATTGGCTCAGGGTTACGAGCACGAGCTCGCGGCTCATTGGCTGTGAACGGTTGAAACTAGGAAGTGTTGGCAGCCATTTTGTCACTTAGTCCGTCAGCTCGCATCTCTCTGTGTAGAAGCCATCGGGTGTGTAGTTTTACCTCTGCGAGGCAACACTGGCATCTGTGTCTGTGTAAGATACTCCTTTCACACTGCCTCTCCCCACATCACGAGTTCGCGGCTATGCCTTTAGAAGCCAGTCCGTTGGCTCGGAGCTCTGTGAGTCAATCTGTCGGCACGACCCTCTACACAACCCAAACACCACTGCACTACCTAACTAAACACTAAACCACTACTGCCAGCACGACCCCCTACACTACAGAAACACCACTGCACTACCTTAAACCCTAAAACAGTACCCCAGCACAAGCCCCTACACTACAGAAACACCACTGCACTACCCTAAACCCTAAAACACTACCCCAGCACGACCCCCTACAGTACCCAAACACCACTGCACTACGTAACTAAACACTAAACCACTACAGCCAGCACGACCCCCTACAAACCAGAAACGCCACTGCACTACCTTAAACCCTAAAACACTAACCCCAGCATGACCCCCTAAACTACAGAAACACCACTGCACTACCCTGAACCATAAAACGCTACCCCCAGCACGACCCTCTACACTACCCAAACACCACTGCACTACCCTAAACCCTAAAACACTACTCACAGCAGGACCCCCTATACTACGTAAAGACCACTGCCCTACCCTAAACCCTAAATGTACCCCCAGCACCACCCTCTACACTACACAAACACCACTGCACTACCGTAAACCCTAAAACACTACCCACAGCAGGACCCCCTACACTACACAAACACCACTGCACTACCCTAAACCGTAAAACACTACCAGTCCATTGGCTCACAGCTCTGCGTTTGCGAGCCGACGGCCCGTAGCTCTCTCTGTGCGAGCCGAGCCCACGGGCCATAGATCTCCCTTTGCAAGGTTGCCCGACGGCCCGCAGGTCTCCCTGTGCTAGCCGGATCGCAGTTGTCAGTCTGCGAACCGATATTGGGAATATAAGGCGGCTCTAAAAAGAGCCTTTGTGTTTATTAGTTGGAACTACATATAAGTGCGGATGCACAGCTTCAGGTTATTCAGAAAAACTCAATTTCCCTGATTTGTGAAGTGTACTCCATCACTTCAGGAGATATCAGCCATATCATAACGTATGTTGTTGTTGTTGTAGATCGACCCCATTCTATGGTCTCTGAGGTATGCAGACACAGCTTTGTTGACATTCTTTCTAGATTTTTCAATCTGAGGACAACATTTGTTTGACCATTTCCACTTCTGTCTTTGGCATATATTGGAATATACAAAGACAGTTTGAGGCAAAAGCAACATCATTTGTCTAAAGGTGTCCTTCATTAGCATTTCCAAACCTACCCCAGTCAATGTGCCTAGGTCATTTCCACCACAGTGCACAATCATGAGGTCAGGGAGTTGGAGATGCAAACAGGTTTTAACCAAAGGGAGTAATTGGTGCCACTTCAATCCTCTCTGTCCAAACCATTTAATGTCCACATTTTGTAAACCTAGGTCTAAGTCAATACGTCTCTGTTCTGCATACCTCATGCACCAGAAAACATAGCTATGTCCTACAATCCACACTAGCATTTTGAAGATGTAGCTGGAAGATATGGATAGATGTCTGTAGCTCATGCAGTCCGTTCATAGAATAAGAGATATGTTTAAAGATGGGGAACTATTTTTTTTTCTCATACAAAACGATAACTGTTTGGGAGATGAAAAACATTGTTTACTAAAAAGTAAGGTGCATATTAGTTTGTCGAAAAGCATCTTTGTCATTGGTTAATAAAAAGCAGTTTCAACGTAGAGTTCATATGATAGGATAAAATTTGGTCAGTTCAACCACACCTGCTACTTGCATTTGGAAGGCACTGTTCGAACTTAAAACAATGGTGAACTTTTAACCTGCACGTGCCCTTAAATGTTCGAGAAAATGTTGCAAAAAAATATCGTTAGGTTTGAAAAAATGATGAACTTTTAACCTGCACGTGTCGTAGAATGTTCTAGAAAGTTTGTTGATAGAATACGTTGAACTTCTCACCTGTATGTGTTCTTATATTTGTTAAAAACTGTTTATATGGAAAGTTCAAAAATAACCAATAGAGAGAAGTTTTGCAATTTGAAAAAATAAAGGAACTATTCTGATTTGTTCTTTACATGTATTTATGTGTGGAGCAACAGGGAAATTGTGCCATTACTGGTTCCATTCTTGATGAGAGCGGTGCATTACATGTACTGTATGACAAAGAAAGAATTGAAAATTTGGCAGGGAGAAAGGTCTTGGTGCAGAAAGCGCGGTTTTGTGGAAATGGTGTAAATCCGTTCAGTAGTTTTTGAGATATTAAAGGAAAAAAGATATATATATCTGGACTGTGCCTAACTCCCGAGCATGAGCTTGCCTCTGATTGGCTGCTAACAATTCAAACCAGGAAGTGTTAGCAGCCATCTTGTGCCTCGCATCGAGTGAAAAAATAAAAGAAAGGTCCCGGGGGCAATTTAATATACCGGAGCTCTGTCTGTGCGAGATACCGCTTTCACGCTGCGTCTCCCTACATCAGCAGGTAACGCACCCTTTTCCACCATCAACAGCAAACCTCCAACAACATACTTGGGCCCGCAAGTCTGCCTCTGTGAACCACTTGTTGGCTCACAGCTCTTCGGGTGCGAGTTCTCGGGCCCGCAGTTGTATCTGTGAAGCCAATACTGGAAATATACCGGAGGTGTCTCTCTGCGAGATACGCTCTTCACGCTCCCTCTCCCCACATCAGTGTTCCGTAGCTATCCCTTTGGAAGCCGATGGCCCGCACCTTTCCCTATACTAGTCGGCCCGCAGGTGTTCCTCTGCGAGCTGGCCCGCAGCTCTTCCTCTGCGAACTGACGGGCCGCGGTTCTCCTCTATGAGCCTGCTAGTCGGCTCGCAGTTCTTCATCTACAAGCCAGACCGCCGGCTCTTAAGTCTCTGAGAACAGATGTAATGGA
Organism: Calotriton arnoldi; assembly: GCA_963921515.1. NCBI lineage: Eukaryota > Metazoa > Chordata > Amphibia > Caudata > Salamandridae > Calotriton > Calotriton arnoldi. Next base: position 642,775 of record CAWUFW010007907.1, read on the forward strand.
GGCAACGATCATGCAGGTCGGACACCCAACACTGCTCCGACATCCCCCAGTAGGAGCTCCTTGTCCGCCATCTCCCCTCACCCCCACCCCCACAAACAAATGTGACAGTCACGTTAGGTTGGACAAATAAGAATCTTAGTCATGTATAGATTTACATATAAAACATTTTATTAAAACAAAACAACAACAAATAAAACTATGTACAGCCATGTCGTGTCATCGCTGGACCATTTGTGAATCACAGCCTGTAAGACAAAAAGAAAGATAAGATGGTGCATCATGCGTCCAGCAAAGGAGAAAGAGAAAGAGAGAAAGAGTGAGGGAGAAAGAGAGAAACAAAGAAAGAGTGAGAGAGAGAGGAAGACAAAGAAATAGAGAAAGAGTGAGAGAGAGAAAGAGAAAGAGATAAATAGTGTGAGAGAGGAAGAGAGAGAGAGAAAGAGTGAGAGAGAGGAAGAGAGAGAGAAAGAGTGAGAGAGAGGAAGAGAGAGAGGAAGAGTGAGAGAGAGGAGAGAAAGAGTGAGAGAGAGGAAGACAGACAAAGACAGAGAAAGAGAAAGAGTGAGACAGAGAAAGAGTAAGATACAAGGAAAAGAGAGAGAGAGAAACAGTGTGAGAGAGAGATAGAGAGAAAGAGAGAAAGAGAGAGAGAAAGAGTGAGAGAGAGGAAGAGAGAGAAAGAAAGAATGTGAGAGAGGAACAGACAGAGAAAAAGAGAAAGTGTGAGAGAGAGAAAGGAAGAGATGGAGAGGGAGTGTTGACACTGGAGAAAATCTTCGCAGCTTACCTTTGTGCCTCCGGTGTGTCTCCAACCACGTGCCGGGACATAGTGCACCCTTAAGTTTAGTGATTTGAAAGATAGTATAGAATTAGTAATTGAAGAGTACATACAACTGCACACGCCTAATTATCTGTTTCGGCAATGCGCACTCAGGCTGCTGCAGCCCATCCACTCCCACTGCTCGGAGGTGTCTGTGCGCTCTTGTGCGCCCAGGCTGCTGCACACTATCCACTCCCACCGCCCAGAGGTGACTGCCCGCTGCTGCGGAAAGAAGTATCTCTGCTCACCTTCCGCCACCGGCGTGTGTGTAAGAGGGTGCACCATGTGCTGAAGCAACTTTGTTAGGTGTTGTCAGGATGGCCACGCATCATCGCAGTTTGTACACGCGTTCAGCTGTGGTGGTGTGGGGGGGACGTTGATTCGGGAATCACAGCCTGTTAGATAAAAAGCAAGATAGGATTGTGCGTCATTCGTCCATCAAAGGAGAGAGAAAGAGAGAGAGAGAGAGAAGGAAAGAGTGAGAGGAAGACAGAGAGAAAAAGAAAGAAGGAGTGAGAGGAAGACAGAGAGAAAGAGAGAAACAGTGGGAGTGACAGGAAGAGAGTGAGAAAAAGAAAGAAAGAGTGAGTGAGAGGAAGACAGAGAGAAAGAGTGAGAGAGACGAAGAGAGAGAGAAACAGTGAGAGAGAGAAAGAGAGAAAAAGAGTGAGAGAGGCGAAGAGAGAGAGAAAGAGTGAGAGAGAGGAAGAGAGAGAGAGAGAAAGAGTGAGAGAAAGGAAGAGAGAGAGAGAAAGAGTGAGAGTGAGGAAGAGAGAAAGTGTGAGAGAGAGGAAGACAGAGAAAGAGAGAAAGAGTGAGATACAAGGAAGAGAGAAAGAGAGAAACAGTGTGAGAGAGAGGAAGAGAGAGAGAAACAGTGTGAGAGAGAGGAAGAGAGAGAGAAAGAGTGAGAGAGGAAGAGAGAGAAAGAAAGAATGAGAGAGAGAGGAAGAGACAGAGAAAGAGAGAAAGAGTGTGAGAGAGAGAAAGGAAGAGATAGAGAGTGAGAGAGAGAGAAAGAGTGTGAGTGACAGAAAGGAAGAGATAGAGAGGGAGAGTGAGTGTTGACACTGTGGAGAAAATCCTCACAGCTCACCTTTCTGTCACCGGTGTGTCTCCAACCACGTGCCGGGATATAGGGCAGCCCTCAAGCTTAGTCATCTGAAACATAAAAATGGAATCAGTAATGGATGAGTACATACAACTGCGTATGCCTAAATCGCTGTCCCGCCTTTGTGTATCCAGGCTAGTGTACCCCATCCACTTCCACTGCCCAGAGGTGTCTACCTGCTGCTGTACACCCAGGCTGCTGCACTCCATCCACTCCCACTGCCCAGAGGTGTATGACAGCCGCTGCGCACCCAGGCTGCTGCACCCCATGCACTCCCACTGCCCGGAGGTGACTGCGTGCTGCTGCGCACCCAGGCTGCTGCACCCCATCCACTCCCACTGCCCGGAGATGACTGCCCGCCGCTGCGCAAACAAGCCTCTCTGCTCACCTTACACCACCGGCATGTGTCGAAGAGGGTCCACCCCGTGCCGAAGAAACCTCCTCACACGTTGTGTACATGCAGAGAGCAGAGCTCACAATTTAGGTTGAGTGTTGATTGCAGGATGGCCACGCTTCATCGCAGGCCTGCAAGACAAAAAGCAAGATAAGATTGTGCATCATGCGTCCATCAAAGGAGAGAGAAAGAGAGATAGAGAGAGAGAGAGAAAGAAAGAGTGAGAGGAAGACAGAGAGAAAAAGAAAGAAAGAGTCAGAGGAATACAGAGAGAAAGAGAGAGAAGAGAGTGAGAGAGACGAAAGAGAGAGAGAGAAACAGAGAGAGAGAGAGGAGAGAGAGAGAGAGAGAGAGAATAGAGAGAGAGAGGAAGAGACAGAGAAAGAAAGAGTGTGAGAGAGAGAAAGGAAGAGATAGAGAGTGAGAGAGAGAGAAAGAGTGTGAGTGACAGAAAGGAAGAGATGGAGAGGGAGAGTGAGTGTTGACACTGTGGAGAAAATCCTCACAGCTCACCTTTCTGTCACCGGTGTGTCTCCAACCACGTGCCGGGATATAGGGCAGCCCTCAAGCTTAGTCATCTGAAACATAAAAATGGAATCAGTAATGGATGAGTACATACAACTGCGTATGCCTAAATCGCTGTCCCGCCTTTGTGTATCCAGGCTAGTGTACCCCATCCACTTCCACTGCCCAGAGGTGTCTACCCGCTGCTGTACACCCAGGCTGCTGCACTCCATCCACTCCCACTGCCCAGAGGTGTATGACAGCCGCTGCGTACCCAGGCTGCTGCACCCCATGCACTCCCACTGCCCGGAGGTGACTGCGTGCCGCTAGCTGCTACCCCATCCACTCCCACTGCCCGGAGGTGACTGCCCGCCGCTGCGCAAACAAGCCTCTCTGCTCACCTTACACCACCGGCGTGTGTCGAAGAGGGTCCACCACGTGCCGAAGAAACCTCCTCACCCGTTGTGTACACACAGAGAGCGGAGCTCACAATTCAGGTTGAGTGTTGATTGCAGGATGGCCACGCTTCATCGCAGGCCTGCAAGACAAAAAGCAAGATAAGATTGTGCGTCATGCGTCCATCAAAGGAGAGAGATAGAGAGAGAGAGAAAGAAAGAGTGAGTGAGAGGAAGACAGAGAGAAAAAGAAAGAAAGAGTCAGAGGAATACAGAGAGAAAGAGAGAAACAGTGAGAGTGAGAGGAAGAGATAGAGAAAAAGAAAGAAAGAGTGAAAGGAAGACAAAGAGAAAGAGAGAAAGAGTGAGAGAAGAAGAGAGAGAGAAAGAGTGTGAAGGAGAGAAAGGAAGAGAAAGGAAGAGATGAAGAGGGACAGTGAGTGCTGTGTCTCCAACCACGTGCCGGGACCTAGTGGAGCCCTCAAGCTCCCACATCTAAACATAGTACAGAATTAGTAATGGGAGAGTATATACGACTGCATACGCCTAAATTGCTGTGCCGCCTTTGTGTATCCACTCCCGCCGCCCAGACGTATTTGCCCACTGCTGCGCACCCAGGCCTCACTGCTCACCTTTTCGCGGACAGGGCACCCTCCGCATTATGCAGTCCCGCTCCGCAGGCCAACAGGTCTGACATTTGGTGCTGCGTCTTGATTTTGCCATGGCAGAGGACATACTAGTGCACCTATCACCATCGCAGGTTGCACACCCGCTCAGTCCTTGTGGTGCCACTAACTCAGTGAACAGTGAGGCCACGCACGTGGTGGTAGGCCTCCCTGTTTGGTGGCTCAGGCCTACACTGCGGTCCAGCAGGGCACACAAAACCTGAGCTGTCCAGACCACCGGGACGGGCCATCACCGCAGGCTGTACACCCACTCAGCAGTTATGGTACCCGTACCTCAGTGGACCGAAAATCACCGTCCCGTGCCAGTGTGCCTGTGCCGGCCGCAGTGCATCCGGTGCGAGCAACTCTGAAATGGCGTCGAGCATGTGCGCCCGGTCTTTTTTATTGGCAGGGTCACGTGTCCTGTGACGCCTGTGCTGGATGGGTGTGGTGTGGGTGTATACTAGCCGTGAGGGAGTGGCTGTGGTGCACTGACAACTAGGGTGTGACCAGCAGATTACTGCAATGAAAATCTGGGCCATGTAGCGTTGTTGTCCTTCCCTGTAAGCGTAAGCGGAGTGGGCTGGCCTGGCGTATGCCAGTCCTGCGTGAGGCTGTGAAGAATGACTCCGGAGCCATGGGCGTGGCTCCATCGTGAGCTGTATGAGGAATCAACTGATGCGGCACTGTTGCCAGATTGGGCTAGATCACGCACAATTGGGCTATATTTTTCCCGGTTGTGCGGTAAAATTTTGGTTTGTGCTAGTTGCCAGATTATAAATATATATACAGCGCTCCAGCAAACTATATGTTAAAGCGCTTTATTAGACAAATATTTACTTGGCAGCCTGCTGCAACATCAATTCCAATCCATTCACCGCCTGCTTGACGATGTCCCTGCCCCTCCTTCCTTAAAGTAGCAATATTGGGCTAGTTTGGGCTACTTTTTGGTTGTCTTTGGGCTAGAGAATGCTTAAAAAATCTTGCAACACTGGCCATGCGGGTGTTCTTGTTGTAGTGCTGCCGTCACCCGGGCCGCAAGCGTCAATGTGTCACTCTGTGAGCCAAGTCCCTGAACAAGGCCAACATGGAAGGTACGGGGAATCACTGACCCTACATTCATCCATAGTTCCACACAAGAAAGATGGTGGACATGACACATCTGTGTGGGTGTGAATGTTTATTGCACATTCAGTGGAGTATTGCAGCTGTAGCAATACTGGGCCATGCAAAATCCAAATTTCAGTTTTTGGGACATGGAGGGCAGCCAATTAGAGACAAGCTTGTTGTCGGAGTAAGGGTGCGCCAACATATGTACTTATACAATCACTCCACCAATCCCCACACACTTATAAATTCACTATACACTCTCCTTGCAGTACTCTAATCATCCAGTCTCTACGTACGTATTTGTACAATGACCGAGACAAAGTTACATAACCAAAGTTTTCTCCCGCTGTCCAGAGCACAATGTAATGTGGTAGGGCCCAGGGGCAGCATGTTGCATACATAATGAACACACGGACACAGATAGATAGTGGAACTGGGTACGAGCACGTGCACTCAACTCCTTTTTATTACCAGGGTCACATGTCCAGTGACGTCTGTGCTGGATGCGTGTGGGGTGAGTGTAAGCCAGCCCTCCGGGAATGGTTGGTGCTGGTAACAAGTAGAACAGTAATCATCAGATCACACACAGAGATTTAATCATAAAGGGTCCATGACTTGTGCTACAGTAAGTTAGGGGCACCAGATCTGAAATCATACACAAAATATTCTGTCATAAAGGGTCCATCAGTTGTGGTGGACTGAGGTAGGAGCATCAGAAGCATTCCGCATGTGCACAGCTAGCGATGATGCGTGGTCTGGGAGGGCTGCACTGGTAGCAATGTCTGTTGCCTACTGGACTGCGTCATCTGCAATCGCAACTCAATCTGAATTGTGAGCCCTGCTGTCCACAGTGTAGATCGAAGGCAGTAGTCAGCACAGACATCAAGGAATGCTTTTTGTCACTTCCTCTTGACAAAATTCGAGGACATAGAGTACAATTCTGTCTGCAATTAATAAATCAAGACTGAATTCAAAGTGTGAGCTCTGCTGTCCGCAGTGTAGACTGCCATTCAGTGTTCCTTTGGACTTGCAAGATGAAGTTGGTCATTGTACTAAAGCTATAACTGATATAAAACAAGTTCTTGAAGCAAGGATACTAAAAGGATATTATGTAGGGTTTAGGGACGTAATACTTAGTTGCCTACTGGACTCTGCAATTAATGAATCAAGAGTCAATTTTAAATGTGATCCCTGATGACCGCAATGTAGGCCGGAGGCAGCGGTCAGCAAGGGCCCACAGCCACGTGGCGTTGAGTTGAGCTGTACAGTTAGTATCACCTGAAGCAACCAGCGTGTGTGGAGCCTGCGATGATGCGTGGTCCGGGCGGGCCGCACTGGTAGCAATGTCTTTTGACTAATGAATTCTGTCTTAATAAGTCCACGTGGCGTTGACTTGTGGTGCACTGAGTTAGTGGCACCTGAAGCACTCAGCATGTGCGCAGCCTGCGATGATGCGTGGGCCGGCCGGGCCACTCTGGTAGCAATGTCTTTTGTCTAATGAATTCTGCCTTAATAAGGCTACGTGGCGATGACTTGTGGTGCACTGAGTTAGTGGCACCTGAAGCACTCAGCGTGTGCGCATCCTGCGATGATGCGCGGTCTGTGTGGGCCGCACTGGTAGCAATGTGTTTTGTTTAATGAATTCTGCCTTAATAAGGCCACGTGGCATTTACTTGTGGTGCACTGAGTTAGTGGTACCTCTGGCGCTCAGCGTGTACGCAGCCTGCGATGATGCGTGGTCGGGGCGGGCCACACTGGGAGCAATGTGCCTTGCCTACTGGACTGCGTCATCTGCAATCGCGACTCAATCTGAATTGTGAGCCCTGCTGTCCGCAGTGTAGATCGAAGGCAGTAGTCTGTACAGACATAACTGTGCAGTGCTGTGCCGCTGTGTTCTCAGGGAGCTTGTGTCGAGGAGGCCCGCGGTCATGGCGGCAGCCACGTGGCAGGGTGAGGGTCGCCGCTCTGGCAGAAGCGTTAGCTTTCACACAAGTGAACCACGCCCAGAACCCCGGCCTATTTATTCACACTTCTACGCTGGAGTGGCGTACGTTGGACCAGCCCACTGCGTTTCCGCTTACAGGGGGCGACAACCCAGGTTCATGACCGAGATCTTCCCCACTGCCTAAGGTAACATGGTTGCATCCACTGTCCAGAACACTACAAGCACCAGCTTGTTTTTCGATCGCACAGCAGATAGGTTTAATGAACATTATAATTAGAAATTAGCATTTAAAAAACCTTTGAAATTCACTGAAAAAACCATAGGTTTCAGGGACGTTATAGTTACAAATTATCATGTTAAAAACCATAGAAATTCACTGAAAAAACCATAGGTTTCAGGGACGTTATAGTTAGTTGGACATTTCACTCATATAAAACCATAGAAATTCCGCCGTTATAGTTAGTTGAGCTAACTATAACTCGCGCCCCCTCAATGCACTGCTGATGACGTCACATATTACTTCATTCATGACATGGTCAGTGACATCACTGATGACATCTCAAATGACATCACTGATGACATCACTGATGACATCATCCACGTGAAAAATCTGATGCACCTCCTCACACCCTAATATAACCTTTGATACACCCACTGTAAAATACAGACTACCATTTTAAAAACCATCGACACACCAATACCAGTTACTACGTACGCATGCACTGATTCCAAGGTCTACACACAAATCCACTCATTCACCCATACAACCATTCATACATGTAGTCACTGATCAATACAACACTATCATATGCACTCATACACCTATACAGACACTCACACACCACCACTCATCCTAGTCAGTCATGCAAAAAATCAATTACAGTTCCATTTACTCACCTACACAGTTATACACACACCACCTCATTTATTCATACAGATACTAACGCACACTTACTCTCTTATATAATCACTAATACAAGTACACACTTATCCATACAGCCACTCTCACAATCACTCACTCTCACGTATAGTTATTTTTATACACCAACTCTCCAATACACTGGCTTTAACTTTTGTACTTAGTTGGACATCTACCACTGACACATCCATTCACTCACCAACACATCCATACACACACTCACTCACCCATACAACTGCTTCCACATGCACTGTTAAACTCATACACCCAGTGAATCAACCACTCAAACATCTATGCACAGAGTCACACACCCCCCACCCAACCACACACACTCAGTCTCCCATACAAATACTCAGGCAACTAATCAATAACCCATATAGACACTAATGTAGCTACTGACCAACCTATGCAGCAGGTTATACAACAACAAACAGACTCATACAGACATTCACACAGTTTAGTCACTAACCCATGTATTCAGTAAGAGACATTTAATCACTCACTTAAACAGTCAGTTACACACCTACTAAATCCTCCATCCAGACACTTATACAACCACTCATTCTTCAATACAGCTTGGTATATATATAAAACATATTTAAGCTTTACAGAAACACACAGTCACTAGATGATGTCATCAGTGATGTCTAACCCTGGGCGTCAAATTCCGCTCCGCTCGCGGAATTTGCGGAATTTACGCATTTCGCGTTCCGCGGAGAACGCGGAATTGGCAACAATTCCGCGATCCGCGGCGTAGCGGAATTATTTTCTTGTTCGCGCTTTAAAAATGCGTTCTAGCGCGCGCAATAGCGACTTACCGGGATTCCTGCATTCGCCGACAGGTTTTCCTATCCGTTCGCGTGCGCCACAAGATTTCGGTAGCCGGCCACGCGATCCCGCGAGAGTTTGCGATCGCGAAGACGTCATTCGCCGCGCCATCGGACAACGCGAGAGTGTGCGATCACGAACACGTCATTCGCCACGCCATCGTGCACTGCGAGAGAGATTGCGATCGCGAACACGTCATTCGGGCGCGCCATCGGACATCCGGCGGAATGTTGGTAAAGCTCGCGATCCCGAACACGCAAAATTTTCAATCTGGAGAAGAATAATATCTCGAGCAGCATAAAACCTTCTATAAAATGATGATTTGGATGAAAAAAAAAACTCAGATTGATATTTGGCTGTCCTTTTTTGTCACATTTTTTTGGGGGGAGAGGGAGGAAGTGCCACAGAGTCTCCTACTTCCTGTTCCTGTCCAGCAGGCTCCTCCCAGTGCTTTGTCCATCCCCTGTTCATTTTTCACTTGGATTTGAGCTGGAAGGATCACTCTTTGTGTCTGCTGCATCATTATCATTGGATTTGAGGACTTTTGGATTTGAGATTTTACAAGTAAGTTGGTGTTGTTTGATTGGGGCATTGCAGTTGCTGCAACTACAATTTTGGTACTTTTCATCATTTTTAAAAATAAATAGTTGTGGGTAGCCAGTAGGCCCAGAGCTAGTCATGGGTGGGTGCATGATGAAACATGATGAAACAACTGTTCCTTTGCTGTGTGATGTATTTATTAATTTCAAACATCATTTAGGGCACATGGATGGCATTGGATTGAATAGCAAAATGTGTATTTTTGGTTGTATTTCAGTTTTTTGGGTGTGTGTTAAATACATGCCTTAGTTGTGTGTGGTGTGTTGCAGGCCTTGTTTAGCCCTGTGGATTTTCGTTTTTGCATTTTATTGCATTACAGGCAAAGCAGTGTGGTTTAGCATGCAGCCTTTGCCTGGCTATTATAGGCCTGTTTTCAGTACATTGTTTTCCAGGCCTCCTGCTTGTTGCTTGTGATTTGTGAGTGTCCATGTGGCTGGTAGCCATTTCTGGTGGAGTTATAAGTGTGCTGCTTTTGCCAAATAGGCCTGCATGTGTTTCCTTTGTGGCCTAGGCTTCTTGTTGTGGTCCTGGCCATGAGGCTGGCGGCCATTTTGAAGCCAGGCAGTGTGCTTTTGCCATAGGCCTGCATTGTCTGTCTTCAGTTTCTTGTTGTTGTGGGCCTGGCCATGAGGCTGGTGGCCATTTTGAAGCCAGGCAGTGTGCTTTTTGCCATAGGCCTGCATTGTCTGTCTTCAGTTTCTTGTTGTTGTGGGCCTGGCCATGAGGCTGGTGGCCATTTTGAAGCCAGGCAGTGTGCTTTCTGCCATAGGCCTGCATTGTCTGTCTTCAGTTTCTTGTTGTTGTGGGCCTGGCCATGAGGCGGCGGCCATTTTGAAGCCAGGCAGTGTGCTTTTTGCCATAGGCCTGCATTGTCTGTCTTCAGTTTCTTGTTATTGTGGGCCTGGCCATGTGGCTGGTGGCCATTTTGAAGCCCGGTAGTGTGCTTTTATCCATAGGCCTGCAAGCTTGTGGCCTAGTCTGCCAACAGGCCTTTCATCCAGTAGGCTCAGAGGTAGTCAGGGGTGCATGAAACAACTGTTTCTGTGTGTTCTGTTGAATTTAAACATCATTTAGGGCATGGATGGCATTGGATTGAATTGCAAAATGTGTATTTTTGGGTGTATTTCAGTTTTTTGGGGTGTGTGTTAAATACATGCCTTAGTTGTGTGTGGTGTGTTGCAGGCCTTGTTTAGCCCTGTGGATTTTCATTTTTGCATTTTATTGCATTACAGGCAAAGCAGTGTGGTTTAGCATGCAGCCTTTGCCTGGCTATTACAGGCCTGTTTTCAGTACATTGTTTTCCAGGCCTCCTGCTTGTTGCTTGTGATTTGTGAGTGTCCATGTGGCTGGTAGCCATTTCTGGTGGGAGTTATAAGTGTGCTGCTTTAGCCATATAGGCCTGCATGTGTTTCCTTTGTGCCCTAGGCTTCTTGTTGTGGTCCTGGCCATGAGGCTGGTGGCCATTTTGAAGCCAGACAGTGTGCTTTTTGCCATAGGCCTGCATTGTCTGTCTTCAGTTTCTTGTTGTTGTGGGCCTGGCCATGAGGCTGGCGGCCATTTTGAAGCCAGGCAGTGTGCTTTTTGCCATAGGCCTGCATTGTCTGTCTTCAGTTTCTTGTTGTTGTGGGCCTGGCCATGAGGCTGGCGGCCATTTTGAAGCCAGGCAGTGTGCTTTTGCCATAGGCCTGCATTGTCTGTCTTCAGTTTCTTGTTGTGGGCCTGGCCATGAGGCTGGTGGCCATTTTGAAGCCAGGCAGTGTGCTTTTTGCCATAGGCCTGCATTGTTTGTCTTCAGTTTCTTGTTGTTGTGGGCCTGGCCATGTGGCTGGTGGCCATTTTGAAGCCCGGTAGTGTGCTTTTATCCATAGGCCTGCAAGCTTGTGGCCTAGTCTGCCAACAGGCCTTTCATCCAGTAGGCTCAGAGGTAGTCAGGGGTGCATGAAACAACTGTTTCTGTGTGTTCTGTTGAATTTAAACATCATTTAGGGCATGGATGGCATTGGATTGAATTGCAAAATGTGTATTTTTGGGTGTATTTCAGTTTTTTGGGTGTGTGTTAAATACATGCCTTAGTTGTGTGTGGTGTGTTGCAGGCCTTGTTTAGCCCTGTGGATTTTCATTTTTGCATTTTATTGCATTACAGGCAAAGCAGTGTGGTTTAGCATGCAGCCTTTGCCTGGCTATTACAGGCCTGTTTTCAGTACATTGTTTTCCAGGCCTCCTGCTTGTTGCTTGTGATTTGTGAGTGTCCATGTGGCTGGTAGCCATTTCTGGTGGGAGTTATAAGTGTGCTGCTTTAGCCATATAGGCCTGCATGTGTTTCCTTTGTGCCCTAGGCTTCTTGTTGTGGTCCTGGCCATGAGGCTGGTGGCCATTTTGAAGCCAGGCAGTGTGCTTTTGCCATAGGCCTGCATTGTCTGTCTTCAGTTTCTTGTTGTTGTGGGCCTGGCCATGAGGCTGGCGGCCATTTTGAAGCCAGGCAGTGTGCTTTTTGCCATAGGCCTGCATTGTCTGTCTTCAGTTTCTTTGTTGTGGGCCTGGCCATGAGGCTGGTGGCCATTTTGAAGCCAGGCAGTGTGCTTTTTGCCATAGGCCTGCATTGTTTGTCTTCAGTTTCTTGTTGTTGTGGGCCTGGCCATGTGGCTGGTGGCCATTTTGAAGCCCGGTAGTGTGCTTTTATCCATAGGCCTGCAAGCTTGTGGCCTAGTCTGCCAACAGGCCTTTCATCCAGTAGGCTCAGAGGTAGTCAGGGGTGCATGAAACAACTGTTTCTGTGTGTTCTGTTGAATTTAAACATCATTTAGGGCATGGATGGCATTGGATTGAACTGCAAAATGTGTATTTTTGGGTGTATTTCAGTTTTTTGGGGTGTGTGTTAAATAAATGCCTTAGTTGTGTGTGGTGTGTTGCAGGCCTTGTTTAGCCCTGTGGATTTTCGTTTTTGCATTTTCTTGCATTACAGGCAAAGCAGTGTGGTTTAGCATGCAGCCTTTGCCTGGCTAGAATAGGCCTGTTTTCAGTACATTGTTTTCCAGGCCTCCTGCTTGTTGCTTGTGATTTGTGAGTGTCCATGTGGCTGGTGGCCATTTCTGGTGGGAGTTATAAGTGTGCTGCTTTTGCCATTTAGGCCTGCATGGTTTTCTTCTTGGCTTACTGCTTCCATCCATCCCCTTTGCCAGCTGCTGCTCCCTGAATTATGTGATGAGCAAATAATTTAATGCCAAACAGGGTCCACTTCTATTACATTTGTTTTTTTGTTGTTGTTCCTCTTCTTTCCTATCCTTCCTGAGAGTGTACACAGTATACCATGAAAGCCCTTGTTGACAGTCTCACAAATGGCTACACTAACTTATATATTTTATTTGTTTGTTTGTACTACTAGTAATTGAACCACAACAACAAATGCAACATTTCACTGATGTTCTTCTCCTGGCTTCTTTGCTTTTAGGTGCACAAAAAGACAGAGGAGGAGGTGTCATCATCAACACCTGTTGTACTGCCAGACAGAAGTCCTGCTGCGCACCACGTCACGTCCACGTGTGACCACAGACATCTCTGCAACTTGTGCACCTGCATCCTGCTGACATCTGAAGAAGATGTCCCCAAAGAAAGGTACCAGGTCCTCCAGTACCAAGAAAGTTGCCAGTGAGAAGAAGAAGGAACAGAAGAAGGAAGTGGCACTTGCCAAGACTGGTGTGCCGGCTGATGTGTTTTTTGGTAAAAAAAAACTTACGCCTGCAGCAGCGGTGTCTGGCGGGGACCAAGCTGGGAGCAGCACCTCCGCATCAGCGGGCCCATCCCACCAACCTAGGCCCAAGCCCATGAGTGTGGCAGAGGTAGCCAGTCTACTAACGAGCAGTGATGTTGAAATGTCATTATCGCAAAGTAGTACCCAATCCACGCACTCGCAGGCGGAAACTCAGCAGATAAGTGGGCAACCACAGCCGCAACCACAGCCGCAACCACATCCGCAGCCGCAACCCCAGCCGCAGCCGCAACCCCAGCCGCAGCCGCAACCCCAGCCGCAGCCGCAACCCCAACCGCAGCCGCACCCACAGCCCCAACCTTAGCCGCAACCACAGCCCCAACCGCAGCCCCAACCGCAGCCCCAGCCGCAGCCCCAGCCGCAGCCCCAACCGCAGCCCCAACCACAGCCGCAACCACAGCCGCAACCACAGCCGCAACCACAGCCCACAATAGTAGTTGTTCCACCTGAAGTAGGGGCAGTTCAGGAAATCGAGCTTTTTGCAGACGAAGAGGAGCAAGCCACTGTTTCAGAAGATCCATTGTCTTCCAGACCCCCAGCAAGGAAAAGGAGGGTTAGTCCATCAACTTCTTCTTCAAGCCCTGCTTCTGATGATCTAGATGCCACTTGGAAGCCACCAGCTCAGTCTGAGAGTGATGCATGCCACAAGACAAGGCTAGTGAAAAGGAAGGTTCCAGAAAGCCTTAGAGTTATGGAGGTAGATGTAGACGAGGGGGGTGATGATGATGAAGAGCCAGTCATCATGAACATCACTCCTGGGCCTGCGGAGATGGAGACCAACATTATTAGACTATCCAAAATCGCTGCGAGGGATGTAGCACGGATACCACCAACACAGGTAACACCAACACGACCTCCAGCTTCCATATTTGCCTTTGCAAAGGCCCGGCAGGGACCTACATCCAGCTCAACCACCACCTCAGTAGGTGGTGGTAATGTAAGTGCACAGAGTCAAATTCCAGGCACACCCTCCAGTTCATCTGGTATTGAAAGTGGCACCTCCAGCAGCGCCAGAAAGTTCTCCTCCCCGGTTTGGGACTTCTTTTCGGTTAGCAGTAAGGAGGAGAACATTGCTATATGCTCAATTTGTCGGCAGGCTGTTAGGCGGGGTAAGCTTGGTACAAACTATGGTACCGGAGGACAAACAAGTCATCTCAAAAAATACCACAGTATCAAGTGGGAGGCTCACCTACTTCACTTAGAAAAAAGTAAAACTGGACCCATTGCTGTTGTTGGGGATGAAGAAGTAGGGGAAGATATGATCGCGGTGGAAGGTCAACAAGAGGGAGACATTTCTAGCCCTATCCCCAGCAGTGTAGTGGTACTGCCCACATCCTTAGCAACATCTCAGTGGCACCGTAGTAAGAGTCAGCCTGAGACACCAAGGCAACCGGGCACTGCAATGAGCAAAAGTGCGGCGTCGTTGAGCCTAACTGGGTTCAAGAAGAAAGGTGCACCACAAAGGAAAATATTTCAGCCTACCATTGACAGCATGCTTAGGTCGGAGGGGCAGTACCAACGCAACCACCCAACGGCACGGTTGTACAATGCGAAGCTGGCTAAAATGTTAGCGCTGGACCTTCTCCCTTTTTCATTTGTGGAAGGGGTGGGTTTCCTTGAATTTGTGTCAGCCATCTGCCCTAAATGGAAGGTTCCCAGCCGGTCCTATTTTGCCCGAGTTGCTGTTCCAGCACTACATCACGATGTGCTGGAATTGGTTGGACAAGCTTTGCAGCAGAGTGCTGTTCACAAAATCCACCTGACAACAGACATGTGGACCAGTTGCCAATCCACTGATTACATGTGCATCACTGCACACTGGGTCTCTTTTGTGGGGGTTAGAGACAAGCTATATGAAGTAGGTGCTGTTGACACAGCTGCAATTTTTAAAGCTTCTCGGAAACATGCAACTATAGCCATGTTCGCCATGGAGAAATCTCATACTGCTGAAAACATTTTGGAAGAGTTTAACAACAAGGTCTTTGAATGGCTGCGCCCCAGAGGGCTTCACATTGGTTTTGTTGCCACGGATAATGGCAGTAATATACTTAAGGCCATGACGCTTGGTAAGTATTTCAGGGTCCCGTGTTTGGCGCACTGCATTAACATTATAGTTTAAGACTTTCTGAAAAAAGAACCCATAGTCAGCAACTTACTGACCACCTGCCGCAGAATATGCACGCATTTCAGCCATTCTTTTAAAGCCCGGAAGCAGCTGAGGATCATTCAACGTGACTATAGAATGACAGTCAAAGCACTCATCCAGGAGGTGGCAACACGTTGGAACTCAACGTATTACATGCTTGACCGTCTGTTTGAGCAGTACAGACCAATCAATGAATATGTCATGCAAAGGGCGGATGCTACTGTGAAAGGCATGACCCTTCAGATGGACCAATGGTGCCTAGTTAAATCTCTTACAGAGATGCTTCTTCCTTTCGAGGTCTTCACACGTGAAGTCAGCAAGGAGGACTGTACTATGGGCCAAGCTATCCCATTGTTGCACATGCTAGAGCAACAGCTGATGCGGGTGTGTGAAGGGTTCAAAGGTGTGGAGGGAAAAAAGAAGCATATGAGTTGGTGGCGAGCTTATCATGTCGCTTAAGTGAAAATGCAAGGGTGCAAAATAAGATTGTGTCACAACAACATTACATTTGTGCCACAATTCTGGATCCACGGTACAAATCGGCACTGCACAGTAAGACATTACTCCCTTTTTCAGAAGTGGATGTTGCCCGGTACAAAACTTGGATAGCTGAGGCAGCCAGTACATTGGAAAATGAACGGCTGGTAATTAAAGGCCTCAAACCCACGTCAAGTACTGCAGCAGAGCATCCGGCGTCAAGTTCAACTTCAGAGCCTGTGGGCAGTGCATTTGGTTCACAGCTGTCACCAACACTATCGACAACAGCAAGAACCGGATCATCAGCCCCAGTACAAACGGCACAGGATTGGTATTTACAGCAAGGACTTGCTAGGTCCAGTGCTGATGCAAAGACAAAAGAGGCCGCACTAAGTTTAGCACCCCTGAACATTGACCGAATGGTCCAGGCCTACCTGGATGACCCAACAGAGGTCTACATTGATCAAAATCCATTGCGGTATTGGTATGGCAAAAGGGGCCAATGGCCAGTGCTCAGCAGGCTGGCGATCAACTATCTGGCTTGCCCTGACGCAAGTGTCTCTTCTGAACGTGTTTTCAGTGCTGCTGGTTCCATTGAACAGTGAAAAGGACCAGTCTCTCACCAAAAAACGTGGAGAGGTTAACCATGATCAAAATGAATCAGCAATTTATACCACCGAATTACACAATACATGAATCAACGCAGGAAGATGAGGACAGCGGCTCAGGTGACGGAAGTAGAGTGTTAGATGCTGATTACCTACTTCTGGTTGAACCCCCAGAGTTTGAGGACGAGCTATACTTCCCTGACAACAAGGCTTCCACTTCTTACTGTCGTCCTCCCTTATTTACTTTTATTTGTGTGTCTGTCTTTCTGGTTGGAAACTTCAAATCACAACAAATCCATCACCACCGTCTTCGTCTTTTATTGCCATATATGAGTTTCAGCTGTCTGCATTTCAGTCCACTCCTCCGAGTCCTGCTCCTCCATCCTCCTGAATCGACCTAAATCTATTGCCCTCAAGCCAGATGATGATTGGATGTAGCATAATCAAAAAAAAGAAAATCTTGCCTCGTTGAGTCTCTCCAAAAGAAGTGGAACATGATGATGACTACTATAGCTATCCTCCTTTCCGAGCCGAGAGAGACTGCCCATTAACTGAAGATGAGAAGGAACAGGTAATGAATGATGACATGGATTGGACGCTGACTGAGTGATTTGTGTTGTTGTTGTTTGTAGTGCATGAAGTTAATTCATTGTGTACTATTATCTAATCTACACACTAAAAGTAACTCAATGCAATGTTTGTTTCCATTCTTGTTTTTTAATAACAAATTTCTACTTCTACTGCAGGCCGATCCATTGCATTTTGAATATGGAAAGGGGACTCAATCTGTACACTGCACACTGAGTTGGACAACACACCATGATGATGACCACAGTGACATAATATCTTCGCAGTCACTCAGTACGATCCGAGATGATTGATGGAATAACTCAGGGTGTTTCATGAGTGGCATAAAAGGTAAACAAGTCAACAACAACCACTGCAGACCTACATGTCTGTGTAGTGGTGGAGTCGAGTGTGGTGGTATGACTGACAGCGGGGCATTGATTTAGTCACTTAATTTGTAAAATGCTATGTTGCTGTATATCTGCTTTGTCTGCCTCTGTCAAAAAATGTACGCTAAATGGAGGATGTGTCACGGGTGCCATGGGCCTGCTCTGTCCTGTTGTTGTTGGAGGTTAATGCTGGAAACAGACTAGAGTAGACATGATGTATCCATGCCGCCTCTGAAAGTGTTCTTGTTGCACTCCACCGTAATTTATGCATTTTTTCCTACTTGATTTTTCAATATCCCTTTTGTTTTTCCATCTACAATTACAGGCCGGCCCTTACCCTGTGCTATACTGGGAAAAACAGCTCTCACTTACCTTACCAATGAATCTACATCTGCCAGGCAGGCAGTGGCGTCACCCAAGATTGATGGCCGGAGCGTCCATGGAAGGGAGGACCAAGAGGAATGCCGAGATGCAACTCCCCATTTTGACCAGGATAACATACAGTAACAGTATCAACTTTCATCATCTTTTAAATAATTTGATTCATTTTTTGTCTTCAATCATTACTACTGTGTGTTGTTGTTGTTATGTTTGCTCTCTGCTTATAATTCAATTCATCCCTACAGCTATTTTTGAATTTTCTTTGCTATCTTTAAGCCTGGGCCGGTACAACAGAACAGAAACTGTATGTAATTCGGGTCTCTCGGAGGGCAGACAGGCAAGGCAAATTGCATAATATACTGCTGACTTGTACTGTCTAATTGTCTAGTAGTAGTTAGTAAGTACTACTTATCATTAACCATCAAGTTATCATCATCATGCATGCATTTCCTTTTTCTCCCTTAACAGATTGATGGATATGGTTGTCTTCCAAGATTGTGTTTTGTTGTTGTCCATGCGTACTGTTTTTCTTTGTCAAACCTTTCCCAAAACCCCCCTTCCCAACCATTCATCAAACCCTAACCCTCTTCCCCTGGGCTGTGTGACTTATTGAGGTGTGACTAAATTAAATGTACACCAATAATTTATCACACGCTTGCTGGGGCGGATGTGGCAAAAGCAACACTAATTCAATTTCAAGGCAGGGCGAGGATCTTCTTCTGCTTGCCCACCCATGAGCAGTATATTTGCGAGATAATTTTTTTACCAAAGGAACCTAATCCATCAGCATTAATTGCCGGCATCGATTGGATTTGTTGTCATCCTCCTACACAGCACTAACGGTTACGCTCGTGTCGAGTGTACTGTAGGCCTAGTCGAGTGACTCGACACAGCTAGAGTTTGTAACTCTATGTACTAGGCTATCCCCGCCACCATTATGTTTTATTGTATTTTGGCATATTATTGTTTGGCAGTAAGTTCCGTACTGTACTTCATTCTACTACTCCTCCCACAGTCTCTCTCAGGCGACTGACTGTCTCATTTTCTTTTTTTTGCAAATGCTACTGCCAGGGTCTACTACTACTACCACCACAACCATGGCATGTTGGGAAAGAAAACCATCATCACCATGCAGCCATCTCCGCACCTAAGTTAAACATCAAGCACAGGTAAGAGAAGAAGTTTGGGGGAGGCATAATTAATAATGGTAATTTTTTCATTAATTCTATTTCACACACCCCTTTGAGTCCAGTTGCAGAATGCATAGACTAGGAGGAGAGACTGACAGTACTAGTAGGACAAGTCCCTCAGTGAGGGGTACCGCATCTATCTGTTTGTGTCTTACTAAGTCAGCCAATTATTTAAATCAAACACTGGCTGTGGCCCTGCACCAGCAAGGAAACAGTGTGACGTAAAACAGTAACCCCACCCACAAAACATTAACAACATCGTATATAAAGTATAAATATATAATTTAATCCCCTAACAAAAATAAACTATGTAAAAAAATCCCACAACACCTGACCCACCCTCTCCCTAACCCCAACCAATGTCCATTGCCCGGAACGAAAAAGTCCAACAAATTAAATGTCCAATTGTCCAAAAGTGAAAACCCCAACGCCTGATTCCCACCCACCAAAATAAGCAATAAAAAGGGGCAATCAACAGGGTCTGTTCATCAGCGGGCTCGCCTCTCCAGGACACGAATACGCTCCTCTAGACGGGCCATGCGGCGCTTCAATGCACGGCAATTGCATCCACAGGGGGGGCAGCAGTGCTTAATGAAGTACGGCGGCGGGCGGCTGCCAGACGGTGGCGCCGTAACACTGGAGGGGGGTGGCTGGGGCCCGGGGCATTGGAGGAGGCTGCAGCTGCTGCCACCTCCTCCTCCTCTAGAACCACCAGCCGCCGGTATTCACTTTGTATGGCCTCCAGCTTCCGGCACCGGGCCTTGGCTGCCAACTCCTTCCTGTCTACTTTCACTTTGGATGGAGTAGCTATATCAAGAAGAAAAAACAAGACTATTGTAAAATATACTCTTAGCAAAGCAGTAAGACAAATTAATTCTACACATAGTGGCACAGTAGCACTAGCAAGCACAGTACATAACATTTGTGGTATGTATCTATCCTCCCACTACCTCGGCCTCTAACATTTGTGGGAGTTTCAGGCATTTCACCACCCATGCATCTGATTCCTATCAGACACCTATGCATGCATCCCACGTATCCTTCTCTGCCAGTCATAAATATTAAATCTCGCCCGTCCTTCCTCCTTCCACCCTTCTTTCCCTTTTCGTTCAACCCATCCATCAAGGTCATCTGATCTGACTTTTAGTCTTCTCCATAAAACTTTCACAGCTGAGTTGAAGTCAGATAGAAGAGGCCATTGGTTACTCAACAGTACACTCCCGTCGCTAATGCTATTGCTAATGCTAAGTAAAGGGTGTCTTCTTCAACCGTTCACAACAACTTCTTACTTAAGTCTCAACAGTACAGTATACATTACACCCTTGCAGCGAGTGTAATGTCAATAAGTAAGGATTAGGAATATAACTTACCACCGCCCGCCACTGCTGCTGGCTCACCCCCTGCAGCTCCTCCTGCAACTGCCGCATCTCCTCCTGCACCCTCAGCAGCCGCCTCACCTTCGCCGCTGGCCCCGGTACTGGTGGTCGGTAGTACGCCTAGAAAAAACATTACACATTTTTCAGATGCCATATACATCTCCCCCTATTTTTCACTAGCAAGATTGAAAAAAAAGTTAATACATACATAATACATATACAACATACATCACTAGTACAAATCAGGTAGTAGAGTAGACACTAGTAGTGTTATATGGTCCCTAGGGTCATTCTAGTCTTTGCTAAGTTACCCCGAGCCATGCAACCATTTTAGCTTTGTGTCTTTTGTTTTTGCGCAAGTTACCTCGCAGCTTGTTGTGTAAGACGCCTTTGAGCCCACATGAGCTCATACTGCTACTGTCTGAGCGCTGCGTACAAGGTCGAAAAACAAGCCACTTTGTTATGGAGTTCTGGTGTTAGTCCATATTGCTTATCCATAAAAATACTACACTTTTTGGCACGACTGAGAAATGCTTGCACTATACTAACGCGCACCATTTTTCTCAGAACAGACGGAAGATTCCCTTCTATGAACCAGAGCTTTGCAGAGCTTATGATGTAACCAGTACTAGGTTCTTCTAAGGTGAGGGGTCCCCAGAATTCGCTCAGATCTCCATTTATAATTTTATATAAACTATATTCCTACCAAGGGGAGGGTGGTTCTTCCACCACTGTTCAGTTATCATGATTTTGCCTTTTGTCTTCTATGGACTTGTAGTTGTAAGTGTAACTAAGTGTAACAATGTTTAGTGTTTTAATCTTATGCATTTTGCTGTTGCTACTGCATTATAGAACAACGCACAGAGCTTGTCAGTTGAAAATAAACCTTTTGAACTTACATAGACTCGGTGGTATTTGGTGTGGACTTACACGAGTGAGTGAGCGAAAGGGTGTGCATTGCTTCCGCGACTGAGAGGTCGGGAGTGTTATGTTCTGGGTTGTCTACTCATTGGGTATCTTGGGGGGGTTTCGGAGAGCTAATGAGACACTATAACTAGTCGGTCAGGGGATTGTGGTGGCTTCTGATTGAGGTGTGAGAAAGGTCCAACCTCCCATCACCAACGTCCTATTTTCTTGTGCAAAGTTCTGTATGTGCAGAATCCCTACAACAGTAGTAGTATGTCCTATCCTATCAAAAATAGTAAAATCTGGTTGGGCATTTTGTTGGTGGGAATTGTCGAAAAGCCTCAAGATTAAGAAGACTAGAAGTAGTAGAAGAGGCAACCCAAAGGACTGGACTCAATGGCTAGAGCTATTGGTGAATCTGAGTTTTATTTAAAACCTTTTAAATAAAGAGTGGCCAACTGGGCAAGCTTAGCTACAGACAGACTAATAGTAGTAGTACAGAGAGTCATAGCAGACGCAGTTAGAGGTAGGGATAACAAGAATTTAGAAACAGATAGTCTAGATCGAAGAAGAATTTGTAAAAAATAGAATTAGGAAACCGAAATAATAGTTCGGAAAAAATAAGGTGCAGGAAAAGTTAGGGAAATATAATTATTAATATTAACCACTGGAGGACTTACTGGGGCCAGCAGCAGAGCCCTCGGTAGAGGAGCGGTCCTGGCCCTGGGAGGCATCTTGATGATCTTGTCCCGCTGCCTGTGACCCCGTCTTCTTGCCCCTGGGTGCTGATCATGTAAGATTTCATTTACGAAAGAGACAAAAATTAAAGTTTGGGGTGAAACAAATAAAATATTTTAAAATGCGCTCCAAAAACATTTTTGTGTACAACAATTTCAATAAAATTGACCTATCTAATCTGATAGACTAGTAGTATTGCGAGATTCACGGGCCGTCTAGTAAGCCTAAGTACCACCTGACCTAGCCCACCTATTCCAATCCAGACAGGCCAATTGTTCAGTAAGTCTGCATTTCCGTTTATTTTAGTCCTCAAAAATGCATAGATGGAGGACACATGCATACATTTTTGCATACACCAAATTGTTGGTTGGTTGCTGCTGATGTTCTGCTAGTGATGATATAAGCCTATTAACACTCACTAAACAAACTACAAAAGGTTCTACTAAGGACTGGGGTAAGCAGCACTCAGCAGCACGTGACGTGACAGAGGATGCGTCACGCACACCACTTAAAAATTACCAACTAATAAGTAACTAAACCTATCAATCCACCACTATCCCTTCTTAGTGGCAGGAGGACAAAGGAAGGACTTGAGTCTCTCTAGCATTACCTAACTTAAGTTCTCTAAAGTAAACTCTTACATAATCATCAGGCCAAGCGAGCGCAAAGTTGCAAACAAGTAAGATTAGTAGCGCCGAGCGCCTGTGTCATAACAATAACAGAAGATTTTTAAACGTAATTTACCTGCAATGTAAGCAGCAGCATTCTTGCTGGTCGGAAAAAAAAATATTCGCAATATATAACACAGAGCAGAAGAACACAAAGTAGTAATATTAAATAGCTATTCACCAAGCCCTGGGACCTCCACTCCTAGCAGGTCCAGCAGGTCCTGCTCCCGGTCCAGAATATCGGACCACCGGTGCGTCAGCTGGTTATTGGTGCGCCGGACACCAGAGCAGCGAAACACTGCCCGACGCACCTTGCCCCACCGCTGCCGACTCTCCCGGAGCCCGTACCCGGACCCAGGCCTGCCGCCTGCTGCCAGGGTTAAGGGGAGGTGGCGCTGCACAAAAAAAACCAGTGCGGCCACCTCCGCCTCACCAAATAAGGCCCGTGCCTGCACCCCTTTTTGGCGCCACCTTCCGCAAGGAAGGCGGTCGCGGCTCTGGCTACGACGAGCCCTGTGGCCCTTTGCCATGGTTCTGGGTAGGCGGGGGTGGAAAAGAAAAGGTAGGAATTAAAAAAGTAAGTAAAAGAAATGAAAAAGCAGGTAATAGAAAAAGAGTGAAAAAGTAGTGAAAAACACACAAAAAGTAGAAAAAAACTCAAAATGTAGAATCAGGAAAATAGAGAGATAGATAATAAATAAAAAAGATCAAAAAAAAGTTTCCAGAAACAAAGGATTGAAAAGATAGAGGGAGGATTGAAAAGCAGGCCCAGAACCATAGCAATAGAGTGAAAAATAAGATGGCCGCGCCCATTGCGACCACATGGGCAAGTTCGCGCGATATTTCCCCCCAGAGCACGCAAAAAGCGTCGCGAACACGTAATACGCGTTCCCGAACAGGAAATACTTATCGCAAATGGGCGGGAGCATGCAATACGCGACCCGGAACTGAAAATAAGCATCGAGAGCTGGCGGGAGCATGCAATACGCGACCCGGAACAGGAAATAACCATCGCGAGCGGGCGGGACAAGTGAAAAACAAGATGGCCGCGCCCATTAGCGACCGCATGGGCAAGTTAGCGATATATTTCCCCGCGAGCACGCAAAAACACATCACGAACGGGCGGGACAAGCAATTCCGCGTCTCCGTGGAATTTCTACGTGCTCGCGGAGATTTTTAACAATTTCGCAGAGATTTGCGAAACGCGACTACGCAAATTCCGCCCACCCCTAGTGATGTCATCAGTGATGTCATTTGAGATGTCATCAGTGATGTCACTGACCATGTCATGAATGATGTAATATGTGACGTCATCAGCAGTGCATTGCGGGGGCGCGAGTTATAGTTAGCTCAACTAACTATAACGGCGGAATTTCTATGGTTTTGTATGAGTGAAATGTCCAACTAACTATAACGTCCCTGAAACCTATGGTTTTTTCAGTGAATATATATATACATATATATATATATATTCACTGAAAATAACAAAAGTTACAGGGACATTATAGTTAGGTTCAGATTTTACACACAAAATCATAGAAATTCGGCAGTTATAGTTATCTGAAGTAACTATAACTCGTTACTCGTACTTGTGTAATTTACACAACCTGATTGGTTCATCTGCTGTTCTGTTGTCAAGGGAGAGTCATACTGTGTATTATTATATATGTTGTTGGTGAATGAGGATCACAGAGTGTCTATATATATATATATATATATATATATATATATATATTCACTGAAAAACCGTAGGTTTCAGACATGTTATAGTTAGGAATTAGCATTTAAAAAACCTTTGAAATTCACTGAAAAAACCATAGGTTTCAGATATGTTATAGTTAGAAATTAGCATTTAAAAAACCTTTGAAATTCACTGAAAAAACCATAGGTTTTAGGGACAGTTATAGTTAGTTGGACATTGCACTCGTACAAAACCCGTGAAATTCCCCGTTATAGTTAGTTCAGCTAACTATAACTCGCGCCCGCAATGCACTGCTGATGACGTCACATATTACATCACTCATGACATGGTCAGTGACATCACTGATGACATCACTGATGACATCTCAAATGACATCACTGATGACATCATCCATGTGATAATTTCATGCATCTTCTCACACCCTAATATAACTTTTGATACACCCACTCTAAATTACAGACTGCCATTCTCAAAACCATAGACACTCCAATACCAATAACTACATACCAACTCACTGATTCTTAGGTCTACACACACATCCACTCACTCACCCGTACAGTCACTCATACTTACAGTCACTCAGTACAGGACTATCATATGCACTCATACACCTATATAAACACTGACACACCGCCACTCATCCATAGAGGTACTCACACACCTAGTCAGTCATGCAAAAAATTAATCACACACCCATTTACTCACCTATAGGTTTTTTAAATGCTAATTCCTAACTATAACATGTCTGAAACCTACGGTTTTTTCAGTGAATTTCAAAGGTTTTGTAAATGACAATTTTTAAATGTATTAATTGTTATATTAATTTTTTTCATACTGATTTACTACATTTTTAGAAACAATTTTTTTTTACATATTTTATTTTTTAAATTACATTGTAATTACATTATACATTACATTACAAAAAATACTTTCTCAGAATGAATTACTTTAGTTTAAATACTTTGCACATAGGCAATAGACTTTTAAGTACAGTAGTTACAGTTGTTGCAATGGGCAACACATTTTCAAACACAATGCAACATTCAGCTCAATGTGAATTTCTAGTTAAATGCAATTAGTTACTTTATGGATTACTTTTCTAACCACAGGACTGGATCCTAGATTCAGTCCTGGTACATCTCCTGTAAACAGTTGAGTAAAAGCGTTTTGGTTACAGTCGTGATTTTTAAGGAATATTATTGTATTTTAAAAGTTGACACTTAGAAACTTTTTCTCATAGAATCACCAATGTTATCCTATGGAAGGAAATTCACTTAGCAGGTAAAAACTGTTATCGTTACTTTTTCTTACTCAGTGTTGGATCCTGGATCCAGCACTGGTGCATCTCCTGTAAACAGTTGAAAGAATGCGTTTAAGTCATACAGGCGATTTTTAAGGAATATTTGTAGTTTGTGAAAATCGACACTTTGAAACTTTTCTGCTGAAAACCAGACAATGGATTCCTATGGAAGAAAATATAAGTTACTGGTAAGTACGGTTAAAATTACTTTTCAGGGTCAGTGCTGGGCTAAAGATGCAGCACTGAGGTCTCTCCTGATAACAGGTTAGTAAATCGGAATTCGTATTTCGGCTGATTTTAGAGGAATATTTTAAAGTTCCAAAACTCCACACTTAGAAGAATTTCCAAGTGAAACCAGTCAATGTTAGCCTATGGAAGGAAATTCAAGTTACTGGTAAGTACGGTTAAAATTACTTTTCAGGACCAGTACTGGGCTGAAAGATACAGCACTGAGGTCTCTCCTGATAACAGGTGAGTAAATCGGAATTCGTATTTCAGCTGATTTTAGAGGAATATTTGTATGTTTCAAAAATCAACACTTAGAAACTTTTTCAGCAAAAAGCAGGCAATGATATCCTATGGAAGGAAATTCAAGTTACTGATAAGTACGGTTAAAATTACTTTTGAGGATCAGTACTGGGCTGAAAGATGCAGCACTGAGGTCTCTCCTGATAACAGGTGAGTAAATCGGAATTCGTAGTTCGGCAGATTTTAGAGGAATATTTGCACAATGGTGAAGGGAGGGGCGGGGCCTGAGGTGACATCTGTGCAAACGCGCCCCGTGGCGCGTTTTAAGTTGGGGATTAAGTCCCCTTGAATCATGAGGGTCCCTAGGGGCCAACTAGCCCACCAGGAACCTCCAGTATGCGCCAGGGGCTGCGTTGCAGAGATGTGTAGAGAGGCCACACCCCTTTTTACACCTCTCTGCAACGCAGCTCTGTGGCGCTTTCTAGATGTACCTGTTGGGCTAGTTGGCCCCAGGACCCTCAGGATTGAAGGGGATTTAATTCCCCATCTTAAAACGCGCCACGGGGCCTGTTTGCACACATGTCACCTCAGGCCCCGCCCTCCTTCACCACTGTGCAAACGCGCCCGTGGAGCGTTTTAAGTTGGGGGATTAACTCCCTTGAATCCTGAGGGTCCCTGGGGTGCAACTAGCCCACCAGCTACCTCCATTAAGCGCCACAGAGCTGCGTTGCAGAGAGGTGTAAAGGGGCGTGGCCTCTGTACACCTCTCTGCAAGGCAGCCCCTGGCGCATACTGGAGGTTCCTGGTGGGCTAGTTGGCCCCAGGGACCCCAGTATTCAGGGGAATTACTTCCCTTTCTTAAAACGCGCCAGGGGCACGTTTGCAGAGTACTGCAGGGAGGGAGGCGGGGCCTCCGGCACGATGCCGTTTTTTTTTTTTTTTTTTTATGGGAGGGGGCTGCATGGCCCCCTTCCCTCGGCCACTTTTGGCCCCGGGGAACCCATCCCCCGGGGCCTGAGCATTTTTTTTTGTTTTATTTAAAAAAAATAAAAAAAAAAACGGGAAGGGGGCCGCGTGGCCCCCTTCCCTGGGCCTCTATTGGCCCCGGAGACCCCATCCCCCAGGGCATGCCCTCTTTTTAAATAAAAAATATGGAGGGGGGCTGCGTGGCCCCCTCCTCAGGCCATTTAAGGCCCCGGGGACCCCATCCCCGGGGCCGGCCTTGCCCTTATTTTTTTATTTTTTTATTTTTTTTTATTTGGGGAGGGGGCTGCGTGGCCCCCCTCCCGGGCCACTTATGGCCCCGGGGACCCCATCCCCGGGGCCTGGCCTCTGGTTGGGGACTGTGGGGTGGTCCCCAATCCCCCCACAGTCCCGCCGGCTCCCCGCGTTCTATGGGAGCCGGCATTGCTTTTCCACATGGGGAGCAGCTAAGATGCTGCTCCCCATGTGGAAAGCTAGTGGTTGCATTTTGAAAGAGAGAGCAGGTTTCCTGCTCTCTCTTTCAAAATGCAAACCAAGTTTGCTATGACAGGGCGGAGCCGCGAGGCTCCCGTTCTGTCATAGCAAACAGCAGTGTCCCGGGGGTAGGCACCCCGGGACACTGCAGGAGCCGGCCCTGGGGGGTGGCGGTCCCCAGGGCCATCAAGGGCTCCAGGAGGGGGGCCGCGCGGCCCCCCTCCCTACATTTTGAAAGCCCCGGGGAGGTGGTGGTCCAAAACGGACCCCCATTTTCAATTTTCTTAGTGCCCCGGGGAGGTGGTGGTCCCCGGGGCGTGTGGGGGGGCTGGAGCCCCCACACAGGTTTTACATTTTTTAAAAAAAGCCCGGGGAGGTGGCGGTCCCCGGGGCTGCGGGAGGGCTCAGAGCCCTCCCGCACCATTTATGATAAAGCCCCGGGGGTGGTGGTCCCCGGGGCTTGGGGGCGAGGCCCCCATACATAAAATAAACCCCCCAGCATGCCCCCGGGACTTGGCCCACCCGGGGGCAAATTAGCTATCGAAGCGCGGGAGACCGCGCTTCGATTTTTATCGGCAGGATCCGCGCACCCTGAGCGCATCCTGCCGATTTTAAAAAAATGCTTTTTGCCCAGGGGGTCCTTGTGGGACCCCCTGAGCAGAGCCTAGGGGTCAGGGTGTTTCTACCCTGCCCCCTTTGTGCGCTTTGCGCACTTGTTTCTGTCCCTCGGTTCTACCGAGGGACAAAATGGCTGCCAACATTTCCTGAATCGGAATGTTGACAGCCAGCTGACAGCCAATTAACATGCAGCTCGTGATCGGGACGGTGCGCGCAGGGTGCGCTCAGGGTGCGCGGATCCTCCGTGCCCATAGATATATATGTACTTTTACTTTTGATTTTCTCAGCAACTACTGAACGGATTTACACCATTTAACAAAAAGGGTTCTTTCTGAACCAAGAACTACCTCTTTGCCAAATTTGGTGTAATTCCGTTCAGCAGTTCAGGCTGTAGCCGTGTCTAAAGTTTCCTATGGAAAAATGAATGGGGAAAACGCGTTTTGGGACCCCCTTTTTCTCGGCCCCCGCTTGACGAATCACCCCGAGACTTTCAGGGTAGTAGCGGACCGGAGCGCCCCACAAAGTTTGAAAATTTTGCGAAGATACGTCAACCGGCAAGAGAGTTATTTCAAATAGAATGTCGCGGATTTCCTATGGAAAATAGGTTCTAACTATAACTATCTACTGGCGACCGCCAGTAGATAATATATATATATATATATATATATATATATTTTTTTATCCAAAGATGCGATGCACACCATTTATACCAATCACATATTGCCTATAATGAGGCATTGTGGGAAACGTAGTGTATGTTTGTGTTATACATGAATATTTACAATATTTACAAAAGTTGTCAGGTTTTAGGTGTAAATTCATTACTTTACATTCAATAAATTATCATTGCAAAATTCGAAATTGCCTTTATAATATGTTGAGTACATTGCCAGAATCTTTTTTGTTTCGATTAGACCTTAGTGTCTGATCGTAGTATAGTATTATTCCAGTTCCATTTTTGGGGATTAGTTCCCTTTTCAGTGTCTTTCATTTTGGTTCCTATTTTATTTTTCAGGAGTTTCAATGGGTTCAGCTGTCTCAATCCAGATGTACAAATAGCTCCTCATCATTGTTAATCCCATGAGGGGTCTTGGTTCTTAATCTGATTATATATCTTGATTCAGTTTGGCGTAGTTTCTTGATCCTGTCACCACCTCTTTCATGGTTTTGTATGGTGTGGATTCCAAAGAAACGCATTGCTCTCCAGTCACTGTTTTGGCACACCATCATGTGTTTTGCTGTGGCATAAGATGTGTCCTTATTTTTTACAGCTCGAATATGTTCAAGGATTCTTTTTTTGAGCATACATATAGTACTTCCTATATATTGCATGCCACATTATAGGCAATATGTGATTGGTATAAATAGTGAAACAAATGAGGGACTCACTAACCGTGACAAAGGCCTAGCTGGGCTGAAACGCGTTGGTTGGAGCCAGAGAAAGCTAAATAAAATAAGCTTTAAAACTGGAATTTGGTCTGCATCGCATCTTTGGATAAAAATTAATTTAATGGGCTTGGATTCAGCCCCACCGCGATTGCACCAGTCGCCTGAGCGCGCTGCTGAGGGAATCCGATTGTGTAACATACATATGACCAAGAGCTGTTGAGCTCGAAGCGCGTCTTTTTTGTGCCCATGAATAAATCTAGTCTGAGAACCTTGGATCGGTGTGGCTCGTTGCTTACTTGACAGTGTAAGCGTGGTGGTGGATATATATATATATATATATATATATATATATATATATATATATATATACACACACACACACATATATATGTACATATATTATATATATTTGTTGTATTACATTTAAAAAATTCATAAAATGAATTAATATATATAACATACACAAACAAACTATAAAAACTGGAAACAATTGAATAAGAATACATATATTAATTAATGTAGACAATAAGTAAAATATTGAAAATTGGAAAATAAAAAAAACGCATTTATAAAAATGCTATAGAGTAAAAATAAATGTAAAAACAAATAATATAAAATATTTAAAAAAATAAAACAATGAGAGCTATAAAATCTATTTAACCAATCTATTGGAGTCTAAGAATTTTACATGTACTATTTCCCCATTAGTTTATGCAACAGTAGGCAAAGTGTTGGACTTCAGAGGGGTTAGATTTACTATTCCTACTCCAGTCACAGCAATAATAGGGAAAGTGTTTAGTCTTCAGAGAAGTTACATTTATTAACAAAAGTAAATCGGTATTTCATAAATTACATAATAATTATCAATAATAGAATTAAATTAAATCTATTAACTAATTCTTAATTATTATCTAATTAACTTCCCACCCTATCCCCCTACCAAAACTCAACAACCCACTAAGACACCATGAATTATAAATTAATAAGAAATTCTCAATCACTTAAAATGTTAAGCTATATTTTAAAAGCAAATAATAAAATTATATGAACAACAGTAACAAAAAAAATAATATATCAACTAAACACATTAAATAATTTTGAAAAATCTTTTTAACCACTATGGACCTGACTACGACTTTAGTGGGGCGGCGTCGGGTAGTCGGGCCACCCACCAGATTAAGAGTTTCCTCCTATCTGGCAGGCTTTTTTTGGGCATTTCAATGGTGGTGCCTCTAAAAATGGGCATCACAATGCGAACGCCAAAAACAGTTCCTGTACGGAATGGACTGCTAAGTCCATGCCATGCAGGAACTGCTGTGCATGCACACAGGGGGCGCTTGTTTTGTGCATCCACATGGCATGTGGCACCAGGGTGCCCTGTAGGGCCCCCTTTGTTGCCTCTCTGCCAATGTTTTCATGGAGGAGGTACCACCATGAAAACCGTGGCGGAGAGGAAACTTGTAATATCCTTGGTGGGACCGTGGCGGTCCCACCAAGCATATTACTTCCTCTACACAGTCTTACCACTGCCAGGGAACAGTGGTTCCCTGGCTGCTGCAGCAGGGCAATAGCGGTGCAACCGCCCTAATTATAATAGGGCAGTCGAGAGACCGCCACTGACCCATAATCAAGCCCTATATTAGTGAAAATTATATTAACAACATCAGTATTATTTACAATGATTTTACTTACCTCAAAAGCGATATTCTTGCCAATGATATTTGTGCATCATGATATATGTGTGTCACGATATTCAATTTTATATATTTTATGTCTCCTGATATTTTTAAATCCATATTTTATCCAAACACCAAAGCAAGCGGGGTGAGTGTCCCATGGGGCAGGCTAGCCTCTGCAGCCAAATACATGGGGTGCATGGTGGAGGTTTGGGCTCCCACAGGGGTTGGGCACAGGGCCTGGCCACAGGGCTGGCCCTGTGCCCAACCCCACCACTTCCTTCTGTAGGCAGCAGGGGTTAGGCCTCCGACAAGGAGACCGGAATTGTAATGACATATTACTTTACGTTAAAAAAACCTATAAATTCACTGAAAAAAACCTAAGGTAAAAGTGACGTAAATTGAGGAGCAGCAGCTTCGATGATACAATCAATGATGTCATCAGTGATGTCATTTGAGATGTCATCAGCGACATCAACAATGATGTTATTCAACATATCATGAATGATGTAATAAGTTAGGTCATAAGCAGTGCATGGCGGGCGCAAGTTATAGTTAACGCACTTCACTATAACTGGTGAATTTCAGTGTTTTCTTGAGTTTTGAGGGTTAGTTTTAAACTAATTTTAACTATTAACTATAACATTACTTTAACCTTTATTTATGTTTTTTTATTGTAAGCTAAGATCATATTACCATGCCTAGCTACAATATCACTTTAACCTTTGTTTGTTTCAGTGAATTTTTTAATGTGAGGGAAGATCACATTACCAAACTGGACTATAACGTCTATTTAACCATTATGTTTTTTTAAATACATTTCTAGTTTTTTTTAACATATTCAGTTAACACCCCCTCTGCCATTCACAACCCAGGATTGGCACAGGCCTGCCCCCAATTGTTTGCCAGCCCACTGCATGGTCAGATTGCTGCCGCTTTCCCTGCTCCCCTACTACTTGGCCTGCAGTCACCATCTGAGTGCCACTGTCCTAACCTCCTGCCCTCCATGGTCAGCTTGCTGACTCTGCCCCACTGCATTTCGTCCTTTGTATGCATACCCCCGGCCCCTCACGCTTGTCCTCCATTGTCCATTTGGTGCCCATGCTGGCCAGCCCTCTGTGGA
This sequence comes from Calotriton arnoldi, assembly GCA_963921515.1. NCBI lineage: Eukaryota > Metazoa > Chordata > Amphibia > Caudata > Salamandridae > Calotriton > Calotriton arnoldi. The sequence continues at coordinate 675,012 of CAWUFW010007907.1, forward strand.
CAGCTTGTTCCCATTCGTCCAAACCACTGCCCTTCATTCTCCATGTGCATGCCCCTTCGCCTCCCTTCTGCCATCCATGGTTCATTGTGCTGAGACTGCCCATACAGGCCTGCTCACCATGGTCAGATTACTGGCCCTGTCCCGCCTTCTGCCTGTCCTCCGTTCATCATCTGTGTGCCCCTCGCCTGTCCCATCAACCCTCTGTGGTCAGTTTACAGCCCCTGCTGGCTTATCCTATGTGGTCAGCTTGCACCCCTGCTCCAGCCCACCTCCTACCTGCCTATCATTCTCTGTGTGTGGGGGCCCTGCCCCCTCACTCCTGCCTTCATCGTCCATTGTGCTGCCCCAGGAGGCCTTTCCTCCATGGCCAGCTTGCTGCCTCTTCCCCCTCCTGCCTGACGTTTGTGGTCTAAGTCTCTCACTGCCCCCTCCCTCCTGCATTCTGTGGTCTTTTGTACTGCCACTGCCCCTCCTGCCTGTGCTGCACAATCTGTTGGGTTGCCACTTCCCCTTCCACCTCTCCTCCATGGTCTGTTGTGTGCCCACTGCCCTCCTGCCTGACCCGTGTGGTCAACTTGGTCCCGTTCCTCCATCCCCATGTACATGCCCCTTCTCCTTCCCTCCATCTCTGTTGTGCTGCCGCTGCCTATCCCACCTGTCCTATATAGTCAGGTTGCTGACCCTGCTGACCTTCCCACTGTGCTCCATTGTCTGTGTGCATAACCCTACCCCTCATTCTTGCCCTCCATGGTCCATTGTGCTGCGACTGCCCCTGCCTGCTCTGTGTGGTCTATTGTGCTGCCACTACCCCTGATACCTGCCCTACATGGTCAGCTTGCTGTCCTTGCTACCTCCTTCCTGCCCTCAACTTTCGGATTCTTTGCCCCTACCCTATCCCTTCTGCCCTTTATGGTCTGCTGTGCTGCCATTGCCCCTTTCTCCTGCAATCTATGGTTCATTGCGCTACCATAGCCTCTCTTGCCTGTCCTGCATGCTTGACTTGCTGCCCTTACCCACCACTCCCATGCCCTCCCTGGTCCATTTTTCTGCTACTGCCTCTCCCACATAGCCTGCATGGAATGTTGTGCTGCCACTACTTCTCCAACCTACCTGGTGTGGCCTGCGTGTTGCCTCTGCCCCATCTCACCCTGCCCTCCATTGTGTGAGTCCATGACCCTGCCCCTCAGACTCCACAGTGTTCTAATGACCAACTTGAACATTAAAGGGGGTGTGACCAGCTACCGACCAAGATGTCTGCTTGATTGCAATGCTATGTATCCCGGCTTCAATTCACCACATCAGACTCACTGAACTAGGCCTTTCACGCCTGCAAGACCTGGGCTTGAGCAGTGGGGGCTGTGGGGATCAACAGGATCACAGCATCCTATTCTTACACTGCCTCCCGGCAGACAGGGGACTTCCTGGGCCTGATTGTGCTGCCTGGCCAAGCTGTGCAACTGTCCTTGATGTTACTGCTGGCCCATTGGGCCACAAATTTGCCTCTTTTTTTCACATGGGCCCCACTTTACCACACGAGATGGATTGATATTGACTGTGACAGAACTTAGCTGCAGTCTGTGCGACAGAGTCATGCAGCCAGGCCATGCTTCTCAATGGACTGTACGTGGATACCGGCCTCTTGGGCCACATGCTTGCCTCCTGTGCTTGGCTTGGGCTCTGCAAGGGGACTGACTGAAACTGGCCGTGGCAGCACCTGTCCACTCGTTTCCGTGGCAAGAGAGATAACTGCGACCCTTTTTTGAAAACAAATAAAATTATGAATTTCAAAATTATTAAATAAAATTAAACAATCTACAATCTTACAAATAATTAAAATGCATAAATGAACATCATTTAAATAGAAAATCAAGCATGTTAAAATCGATACACTTTAAAAATTACTTAAAAATTCAAGTATTATTTTAAAAGAAACAAATCAACATTAACAAATAAAATGTTAAAAATACTTTCCTCCATATTACTCAACTAACCCTACAACCTGCTCCTAAAATATTTAAAACCCATTTAATGTGCGTAATAAAATATTAAATACATTTATCATACCATACATTACTTAAATAATAATAAACATACCAACATGATATTATATACAAGTTTTGAAAACTCTATATTAACTACAATATTCGCAAAAATTAATGAAAAAAGGATATGCTTACCTGCAATAAAATATCCCACGATATAACTGATATCACAATATTACTGTAACAATATTAAATACTGACAATATTTTTGACACAATATTAATGTGGAACACCTGTCAATCACATTACTCTCTTTTCTGCACTCACCACGCTATCGCTAACAAAACAAGCGCACAACTAATTTTCTTTCTATCTCCACAATCAATACTTTTCTTTCTCATGAAGTTTATCTAATTCCAGTCCTACTTTTCTATCAGTTGGTGTTCCTCAAGCTGGGATCTGGGCCCTAGATGTGCCGGAACAGTTTTTGGAGTGGGGGTCCTGGCTCTAACGTCAGGTCATGAAACAATCAGGGGTGTGAAAAATTCAGCTTCTACTTAAAGATGGAACGTATCAAAGAGTTATTTGTTATGCACCACACAATGCAAACTTATTGGGGCCTATTCACAAACTGTATTTTGTAGTATGATATGTAGTACTAAATTACAACTGCAAATGTTCGACAAAATGCTATGAACATACCTACGTTTAGAGTTTATGCCTCTGCCTTGCCCATCTTTTTCTATGTGAAGATCTCCACCCGAATTACAGTCTCTTTATATGTAAGTATAAGTTTTAATGGTAAATCTGGGAGGGACGGGTAGTGGCTGGAAAAATGGAGAATGCTTACTACTCAGACAATACCACTAACAAATCAGCACCAACAAACACTCCGCTCTCACCAAGCACATCAAAAGCAGCACCAACAGAGCCAAAGAAATCTTTACCATCCTGAAAGACTTCACTTCTCTGGCACCAAGCTCCACCAACATCACTCCCTCATAAAACCTCTGCACTCAGATGCCCTCTTCTCCGGGGTGACAAATGCAAAAAGAACAATTGATGGACAGAATGCAGAACAATGTCATACATTCACCCCAGTACAGAGATCTGGGCCTAAATCCATCGTTTTTTTGCTCCCCATGCCATTCCAGTTTGAACCCAGCCATGGGCAAATCAGTCTTGATCCTGCAAGATTACCAGGAAGATTACCAGCATCTATGAAAACGTCTAACCCCAAATGGACCCCTCCACTCTTGCATGTGCCCTACCCATTACTTCCAACATCCATATGACAACCATGACCAACTGGTTCACCATCGCCACTCAAGAAACCTGAGCGACCATGTGGTCTATACACTCCAGAGCACCTACTGCCTTATACTGGTGGAGATTTTCAACTTCCATGCAGGTGACTAAGTTCGAATGTAAAAATCTTCACTGTGACTATGTCCAGGAGCTCTCTCCTCGGGCACCGCCTGCAGCCTTGCCCCACTGAACTTTACCTTCTCAGAACATTTTTCTTGAAAATTCGTCTAAGTCCAAAGGTAAGCGGTGAAAATGCCAGATCCACTTCTTGTATCTGAACCGCGCTTCATCGCGGTCAGCCATATTTTTAGACTTTGACCCGGTCTCGTGTGACTAGATGTCCACCATTGGCGCTTTGATAGTTTAGGCACTAGTTTTTACTAAAAACTTTAAAAATTCATAACCGTGGCTCTACTTATTTGATTTTTGCAATTTTCTTTTTTTTAATTTACTCTGGTTTATTACTGCTTGCGTGCTGCATAAATAATTTACACATTACCTATAAGTAGGGCTCCCGATTTTATGGTATTTATTTTTTGAACATTTCTGTCTGTATTTAGCCGTATTTATTTTTTGGCCATCTTATTGGTCTTTATCCATATTTATTCTGTGTTTCGTGAACAGATGAGGTCATAATTTGTATATTTCCACATTTATTTAATGGATAAATGTGCGCTCATACTTTGATGCCTGTCGGTTTTTAGCACAATACACAGCCAAAAATAACAAAATAATAAACACACATCAAAAAGTTAGCATAATAGCACAAATACATGTTGAGATATGCAGTAATTTAAGCAAATTTCAGCAAAATTTGTAACTCCCTATGCTGCTAATATGTACAGCTATTGACCATGCTGCCAATATGTACAGCTATTGGCCTGAAAGTCATTAATGTCAGCATGGAGAGTCACTCAAAAGAAGTCAATTATCTGTATTTTTCCACTTTTAAAAATAAATACAGACAGGAAACACAATGTTTTCTGTCTGTATTTGTCTGTAAAAATCAGTAAAAACTAAAAACAGGAAGCCCTACCTATAAGTTATGCGTGACTGCTTTTTGTGCCCAGCTGCCCAGGGTTAATCACTGGGTAATTTAGTGACTTTTTGGGGTTCATCCTGCAAGGGATTGTAGCTGTTGATTGATCACGGCTAACACCCCAGTTAACCAACAACCCAATTTCTCACAGAGTGCTTGTGTTAGTCCAAATCTGTCTCCTGGGAAAACCGGTATCAGTCCTCGCAATCCTCCCTGCTTCAAAGTATTCCTCTTTCAAAGAAGTTTCCAAAGGCTTGTGGACCCAGGGCTCTCCAGGTGGTGAAATATGAATTATTCAGCCATAGGGTAAACTCTAGGTTATGAATCAAAGGAGTTAGCAGGGATGGTAAGGTACTTCAAACTAGGCCATTCCAATATGTTAGTAGAATCTTACTGGAGAAAAATATGTTTCCTTGTTTCTATTTGGGTCTATATTGGTGGAGGAATATATATTTATGTATTTGAAGGAATTGTCTTCCTTAACTGCCAGACATGGTTCTGGCATACATATCCAGTGCCAGATGGGCTTTTGTTACTGCTACGTATCAGAAGATGTCTGGGAGCCCCAGTTCTCCCTCTGAGAGCTTCTAGAAAAGAGATATATTTGCCACCCTAGGTGCCTTGCCTCCCCAAATAAACTTTGACAGGCATTTCTGGATGCCTTTTATTGTCTGTTTTGCCCATTTGAGTGGCAAAGTTTTAGCTGTGTACAGAAGACATGGGAGAAAATTCACTTTTATGTTTTTAATTCTACTGAACCTTGATAGATCCAGCCAATTCAATCTATTCTGGCCTTAAAGATGGTCTCCAGCAAGAATTGGGTGTTACAAGCATGAATGGTTTTGCAGTCATATGGAGTGTTAATCTCCAAGTATTGCATTGGCCCTCAGTGTCCTCACATTCCCATCTATGAGGTGAGGGCCAAATACTTAGGGGCTGATTACAATGGCGGAAGGCCCGCCACCGCTGGACATGCGGTGGCGGGCCTTTCGCCATCGGACTGCGATTTTCCCCCGCCAAATTAGGATGACGGGGGAATCCGACCGCGACCATGGCGGGTGCAAAGACCGTCCGCCACGGATCCGCCACAGGCAATCGGTCCGATTGCCTGGCGGAGCGGCCAGCATCCATAAAATGGTGGCGGTGCCTAGCAGGCACCATCCGCCAAATTACAATGCTGCATCCCCGCCAGCCGGTGTATGGTGGTGGAACCGCCATTCATAGGCTGGCGGGGATTATATTTGGGTGCCTGTTGCGGGCCCCCCTGGGATGGGGGGGTGGGGAGGTGCACTGGGGGGGTACCCATGTGACCCCCCTAGATGTCCCTGCACTAAGTGGCAGGCACCGCGTGGTGCCTGCCACGTAGTGCAGGGAAATGTAAACAGTGCATCTTTAACATTGCAGCGGGTGCTGCAGCTAGCAGCACCCGCTGCAATGTTAAAGATGGTAGATGCGACCTCCGTGGTGGCATCGTAATACCACCGGTGGGACCGCCGCCTTGTAGGTCAGTGGTCCCACTCCCCGACACGATGGCGAACGGACTGAAGTCCGTCCGCCATCGTAATCACCCCCTTTAATTTTGGGCCACTACTCCTATTTCTAGAGACTTGGAATAGGCTATTTTGAACCCTGAGGTCTTAGAAAGTTCCTCCAGTTCCATAACCAAAGCTGATATGGAAACAGCACGGTTTCTTAAAAAGTATATGTTGCCTGCATATAGGACAACTTCATACATTCCACTTTTTGTGGTATTGCTTGGTTGTTTTCTTAATCAGGGGTCCCATTCGGGTTGACAATGAGCACTCCTGTCTTGTGCCTCTTGTGAGATGGATACGTTGGGACAATTCTCTGTTGATATTTATGCAAATTGTGGGTTTTACAAAATTGGCCTTAATTAGGGGTGGGCGATAAACTCCGCTCCTCTGGCGAAGTTAGCAGCGTTTTGCTCACTCCGCGCTCACTTTGGAGTGAAGAGTACCGGAAAAATTCCACCAACCACCCGTGGTGTCGTCTTTTCTCATGTGCAGTTCTCCAACGTTAAGTTGGCGAGTGAGAAAATCAAGCGCTAGAACTTCTCCCAGTGAGATTTGTCAATGCGGGAAGTTGTAGCAGATTCGCATTGAGAAAGCTGCAGCTCTAGTCGCAAATTGACTTCAGCGGCAGAAAGAAGCAGCACCCTCTGGCGTGTGCGTGGTGCCATTCTTGCTGATTTTACAGTATGGAACAAGCTCCATATGCTACAAATCGGCACGCGACCTGCCGAATTCCACTGCTCACAGACCTCCGTGGAATCTCATGGGGATTTTATGAAACTTTATGGAATTCCACAAAGTTAAACTCAGTGAGTTTCGCCCACCCCTAGCCATGATAAATGTTTTCGGAGCCAGAGTAGTTTTCACCAAGACTTTGAATATGTACTGCCAATCAACTCCCATGAAGGACCATTGGTATGTTATACTTTGTTGCTTTGTTCAGTAGAATGACCTGCATTGCCTTCTGATTCAAATGGGAATATCAAGGTCAGCTATATATGAGTTACTCTAGAGAGCAGTATTCTAGTAAAGATTGTTTCAAATCCCTGATGAGATGATAATATTTTGCGCATTCAATCAGATACCTGGGACCCATGCCATGAAAAACCCAATATGTAAGGATTAAGCTTTTAAATTTAACTATCTTGCTCACTTGGAGCTAGTGTATGGATCAGAGATGTGGTGTTATATGTTGATGATGTGGTGTCTTCAAAACCTGTCTGACTGTAGCATTTTGCACCAGCTGAGATCGCCTAACCAAACACTGAGGAAGACTAAGATAAAGTGAGTTAGCATAATCCAATCTGTATGAACAACTGTCTTTCACGCTGAGACGCTTAAGAAGTCCAAAAATCTCTTTAAAGAGTGTAACAAAGAAGAACAGATGCCAGCAGATGACAATATGTGGGGGTAGAAGGATAACTCTGCACCAAATTTGATACCCAGATTTCTTTCTGTGCTAGTTGGTCAACAGGAATCTCCTAGTCCCTTAGGCCACCAATCAGATGACCAAATGGCTTAAGGGCCACCAAAGATCAATATATCGACTTTGTTTGAGTTTACTTTCAAACAACTGAATTTCATTCATTGAACAACCTGAGTGAGGCATAGATTAAAGGCTTCCTGAGAAATAGCAGGATTTTTTTCAATGGAGAACATTAGCTGTGTATCATCAGCATACGAAATCACCCCTTGGCCTCAGGACTGAACAATTGTACATAATGGTGCCATGGTGACATTATATACCATTGGCCTCCATAGAGCACCCTGCAGCACTCCATAGTTTGTCGTTAGGGAGAGATCATGATTGAGTGGCTTCTTTTAGAAAGAAAACATTTTATCCAGTTGAGGGCCAGCCCATCGACACCTACATTTGCTACTCGTGCAAGCAAGATGGAGTATGACACTGTGTCGAGTGCAGCGGATACACCCAACAGCACTAGAGCAGCAGAGTGACCTTGATTCAAGCTGAAAGTAAAATAAATTCTGTAACCTCAAGCAGTGTCAATTCCATACTGTGATTTGGAAAAAACGGAGGGGGTGAAATGTGAAGCCCCTGTTGTTCGAGATAGTGAGACAGCTAACAGTTGACTAACTTTTCGATTGTCTTTGAAGCTGCTGGAAGCAAAGATATCTGATGATAATTTGATAGAATGTTAGGATCCACCAACGTTTTTTTAGCAGCGGTACAACATAGTCATGTTTGCAGCAGTTAGGAAATGTTGAAGCCTCCAGTGATTGAATAAACAGTATATTAGGCTATGGATTGATGATTTGCGGTGCATTCCTAAGCATTCACGGGGGGCAGGGTCAGACAGGGATCCAGACCTACACTTATGCAAAGCTTGGGCTGAGTCCTCCTATGAAATCATGTTAAATTGAGACAACGGGAATCGTATGAGGCAAAGTGCCAATCTTACCTGGTGGAACTAAAAAAACTGTTACTTTTTCTTGATATGAAAGAACTCAGACAAGTGTTCATAAAGGTATAATGATGGAGTAATTGTAGGGTTACATGTTTGAGAATTTAAGTAAGATTTTGCAATTGTGAAGATTTCCTTAGGGCCATTGGGGGCTGCATTAATTTTCTGCCTGTATCTTCCTGATAAATTGAAGATACTTTTTAGTGCATTCTTGAAGATGGTTTCATAGGAAAGGAGGAAATTCCTTCTACATATTCTTTCCAGTGCTTCGTTATTCCCACAAAGCCTTTGAGAACCATGGGGCCGATATGGAGAGGCGAACGGACGTTTTTATATTGGGGAGGCTAAGGGCCACATGTACAAAAGAACATTCTGCGATTTCCAAATTGCGACTTTTTGCGACTTGCAATTAGGACACTGTTTGTGATTCCCAATGTGGTCACAATTGAACTGCCTCATCAACATTCATGAAGCTGGTGGCAATTTGTGACCCATTGGGAATGGCCTGTAATCAGGGATGGTTGCCTGCTGGGTTCAGCAAACCACCATGTCTGCGATTGCTTTTAAAATAAAGTATTTTTATTAATGCAGCCCATTTTTCTTAAAGGAAAACAGGATGCATTTAAAAATGAAAATGAAAAGTTTCCTTTTTATTTTTTAATTGTAGGCAGTGGTCCGTGGGACCATTGCCTGCTCTTAAAAAATGTTGGCTCCCACATTCACAAAGGGGAAGAGGTCCCTTAGGTCACTTTCACAAAGTCGGTACAATATGAATGTTTTGCAACCTCATTCAGATTCCAAAACATTCATACATGCCCCTGCAACTCGCTATTAGGAAGGGATGCCCTTGAAATGCCCCTTCCTAATACCGACTTGCAAACCTTATTTTACGAGTCGGTAACAGGTTACCGACTCACAAAATAGGGTTAGTACTTTGCAAAAGGCCCAATTCTCTGTTTGCGAATGCTAAAACCTTTTGTACATCGGCCCCAAGTCATTAAGATGTGTGATAAGATTAAGAGCCAATTATTATCCGCATAAAGAGCCCTCTAGTGAGTGGGAGGATGTGGCTAAAGCCTTAATAGGGACTGTTCATAAATATTGCTCCAATCCTGAAACAATTTAAAATTAAAGTGTTGCAGGGGTTGGCTGTCACGATCCTTAAAATGACAAGGCCCAAGAAAGTGATCTGACTAGGTAATCAGGAGAGAGATGCCAAATGCAATAGATGGCCTGCTTGAAAATATCAAGTCAAGCATGTGCCCGCTGTGTGAGTCAGAGAAATGACCAATTGATTTAAATTTAAAGCGAACAAAGCATCATTCAGTGTGAGGGCCTGTGCATCATTTGGGTCATCAAAGGTTAAAAACCCAAAACATGGTCAAATTAGAATACTGAAACTGTAGGGTGAACTCCATGGAGTGATCGGGGAAGGGGATAACTTCTGGGTCCCAGAGAAAGAGCACTCAGCTGTAAGTTTAATCGTGAAAACTGCTCCTTCTGCTGTGGCTAGTTTATATAAATAGGTTACTTTGCACTCAAAAGAAGACCGGCATATAATGGCGAATTCACCTCCTCTGGGATCCTGTGGATCAAAATGGGAAATCCGATAATCTGGAGGTATTAAATGCTCAATATCACGGAGTAAGGAGTCAGTCATCCAGGTTTCCATAAGGAAAATAATATCCCAGATGGCAGAGTATAGAAAGTCAAATACATCTGCATCATGTTTAGGTAAAGATCTAAAATGTATAAGGCAAGGGGGGAATATCCAAAATCCACCCTCCAAACCCTTGGTAACAAGTGCAAGGAAAATTGTAGGCACCCCACTATCCGGAGAGGGACAATATGTTTGGGCGGAAACAACAATAGCATGCTCACAGTCCAGACAAATTGCTGTATTAAAAAGAGGAGCACAATAACAACTATGAAGGTGCTTCACTCCTCTATTAATATTCAATCATTCTTGCCTTGCGTGCTGGATAGACTGCACCTGAGTAGTAGAAGAAGAGGCAGAATGGTTGGTCTGCATGCGAAACAAGCATAGACGGGCACGTACGGGCTGGTCTCTGGCACACCTTCAGTACACTAGTGGCACACCAGCAGAACATCTGCTGCCTGATTTGTATAGGCTATGGATGATGTGAATAAGCCCAGCAGAAGAAACTAAAGATAAACTAGAGTGTGCCTTACCTCAAAATGGCACTTCTTAGTATGCACTCTGAAGCTAGTAAAAATGGCCACCTTACTCTACAAGAAACAAAGAGTGAACCCAAACCAATTTTCCAACATAATCCTCTCACAAACACAGTTTTTAAAATGATTTGAAATCAGAGTGTTTTTAAATCTAAATGTGCAAACAAACAAAATAGGGGCTTCAGGGGGTGGCATCCGTAGCTCGGGCCCAAGGTTAGTGCCAATTGGTTCCTTTTGCACTGGGTTTAATTAGCCGTTAGGTTTTCCCCAGATAATTGCATCATTCCTATGCTGTGGTCTTGGTAGGCGCTAGTTTTCTTTTTTAATATGACTCGTTATTTCGCATACCATTACTTCGCAGCTTTTTACTTCGATGTTTTTACTTAGCAAATACCGTTACTACGCAAGTTTTTAGTTCGCATACCTTTACATTGCAAGTGTTAATGTATGCGAACTAAAAACTTGCCTAGTAATAAAACAGACATTTACCCCGCTTATTTTTCCTAACCCCTTTTTTGAATGTCAAAAAAACAACAACACTACACTAAATACTAAATACAAATACACTACCCTACACATCACAAACTCTAAAACACTACCCAAACCCTCAAACACTACACTACCCTACACTACTCCATCACCACTACACTACCCTAAACCCTAAATCACTACTCCCTGGATGACCCTCCCCCTTCCCCCAGCCCGCTCCCTACACTCAAACACTACCCTGCACGCACCCCGACACTACCCTAAAACACTACCCTACACTACACAAACACCACAACACTACCCTAAACCCTAAATCACCACCCCCAGCACGACACTGCCCCTACCCCCATTCCTGTCCCTACTCCCAAACACTACTCTGCATGCACCCCCGACACTACCCTAAACCCTAAAACACTACCCTACACTACACAAAAACCACAACACTACCCTAAACCCTAAAACACTACCCCAACACGACCCTGCCCTTACCCCCAAGACGGTCCCTACACTGAAACACTACCCTGCACGACCTCCCAACACTACCCTAAACCCTAAAGCACTACCCTACACTACATTAACACCACAACACTACCCTAAACCCTAAAACACTACCCCATCACGACCCTGCCCCTACCCCCAAGACTGTCCCTACACTTAAACACTACCCTGCACGACCCCGACACTACCCTGAACCCTAAAACACTACCCTACACTACACTAACACCACAACACTACCCTAAACCCTAAAACACTACCCTACACTAACACCACAACACTACCCTAAACCCTAAAACACTACCCCCATCACCACCCTGCCCCTACCCCCAAGACGGTCCCTACACTGAAACACTACCCTACACGACCCCCTGACACTACCCTAAACCCTAAAACACTACCCTACACTACACTAACACCACAACACTACCTTAAACCCTAAAACACTACACTACACTAACACCACAACACTACCCTAAACCCTAAAACACTACCCCCAGCATGACACTGCCCCTACCCCATTCCTGTCCCTACTCCCAGACACTACCCTAAACCCAAATACACTACTCTACACTACACAAACACAACTACACTACCCTTAAACCAAAAAGACTACCCCCTGCACGACCCTCCCCCTACCCTAAACCCTTAAATACTACACAGCCCCTCTTACCTCTCTCTCCTCGGTTCCTGTCTTCTCCGCCTTCCTGCGTCGTCAGTGAAGCGCGTCTGTTTCCACACAACGATGTGGATAGCCTTTACTTCACAAGCGTTACAACGCATGTGATGTATCAACTTGCGTAGTAAAGGCTACGTGTTGTAACATCGCATGCGTTGTAACGCTTGCGAAGTAATGGTACGCGTGTAACAGCCGTGTACTAATGGATGTTTACCTTTTTTTTATCCTTGTCACTAGACATGTAGGGCCTGTATTATAGGGTTTAGTAGTTGTGGCTGAGAAAGCTGCATCTGTTAGGGAAGCACTTAAAGTGTTATGTGAAGCAGACAGGGAAGACCTCATAAAGCCTTGTGTGCTTCCGCAGGCCTCAGGGGGTACGTCACGTCCAAAACGGGCTGCGGCCAGTGGTGTTGCGGCCGCAGTCTTAGCCTGTTCGCTGCTGCAACAAAAAACAAGCATTGGCATAGCCAATAGGTCTCGCCTTTGGGACCTTATAAGTGTTTAGCCATGCAACAGTTGATGTTGTTGCACCAAGTATATTGTGCTGCATAACTAAATACTTAGAAGGTCCCAAAAGCGAGACCTATTGGCTATGCCAATGCTTGTTTTTTTAGTTAGAGCTATTGCTGTTGTAAATGGCAATGTCTTTTACCCTTGTGTTATGAAGTGGATGTATATGGTTTGAGTGGAATTACGTGGGTTGGATTGGAATTGCCAGTTGTGTAATTGTGTGGCGTGGAATTGTGTGGTGTGAAGAGGATTTGTGTAAATATGTGGCATGGTGTGCAGTGGAAATACATGTATAGTAATTATGTGATGTAGAGCGCAGTGGTGTAGAGTAAGGTTGTGTATAGTGGCACAGAGTGGCGCTGCGTATATTGCAGTGGAATGGAGAACAGTGGAGTGGTACAGATTGTAAAAGAGTGGTTTGGAGTGGTGTAGTATAGAGTGTAGTGGATAGAGTAGATTGTTTTAGAGTGGAGTGAAGTGGTATAGAGTGGAGTGGTAAAGAGAAGAGTGGATTGGCGTAGAGTGCAGTGCCACAGCAGCAGTCTTTAAAAAAAAACGTAAACTCAATCACTAGTTACAACCTTAAAATAATCAATGGCAATGCAAAACTAGTTATGGCTAAAGTTATGCAGCTTCTCTTTGATGTTGCTTATTCGCTGGTTTCACTTACACCCAGCCCTAGCTTTGCTTATTGTGACCCCAGTTAACCTGCTGGACGCTGCGCTGTTGGAAATGTGACATACAGAGAAAAAAGGAGGAGATGCAGAGAGAAGGTGGAGATACAGAGAGAAGGTGGAGATACAGAGAGAAGGAGGAGATGCAGAGAGAAGGAGGAGATGCAGAGAGAAGGAGGAGATACAGAGAGAAGGTGGAGATGCAGAGAGAAGGTGGAGATGCAGAGAGAAGGTGGAGATACAAAGAGAAGGTGAGATACAGAGAGAAGGTGACATACAGAGAAAAGAAGATGCAGAGAGAAGGAGGAGATACAGAGAGAAGGAGGAGATACAGAGAGAAGGTGACATACAGAGAAAAGGAGGAGATGTAGAGAGAAGGTGGAGATGCAGAGAGAAGGTGAGATACAGAGAGAAGGTGACATACAGAGAACAGGAGGAGATACAGAGAGAAGGTGGAGATACAGAGAGAAGGTGAGATGCAGAGAGAAGGTGAGATGCAGAGAGAAGGTGAGATGCAGAGAGAAGGTGAGATGCAGAGAGAAGGAGGAGATGCAGAGAGAAGGAGGAGATGCAGAGAGAAGGTAGAGATGCAGAGAGAAGGAGGAGATGCAGAGAGAAGGTGGAGATGCAGAGAGAAGGAGGAGATGCAGAGAGAAGGTGGAGATACAGAGAGAAGGTGGAGATACAGAGAGAAGGAGGAGATGCAGAGAGAAGGTGGAGATACAGAGTGAAGGTGCGATACAGAGAGGTGAGATACAGAGAGAAGGAGGAGATGCAGAGAGAAGGTGGAGATTCAGAGAGAAGGTGGAGATTCAGAGAGAAGGTGGAAATACAGAAAGAAGGGAGAGATGTAGAGAGAAGGGGTAGATGTAGAGAGAAGGAGGAGATACAGAGAGAAGGTGGGGATGCAGAGAGAAGGTGGGATGCAGAGAGAAGGTGGGGATGCAGAGAGAAGGCTCAGAGGCTCAGCAGAAGCTGCCAGATTCAATTAAAGACCCACAGGTCCTAGGAGATGGGAAAACTTTTTTTCTGCCTCAAGTCTACTTTGAGGCCGGTGACTGGGAAAGCGCTCACTATCGTGACACACTTTTCTCGGGAGCTGTACACCATGTGCTCTGACTCGAAAAATAATTCACACTGGAGCTGTGCAAGAAAATCACTACAGCAACAATGCTCCCCTTTGTTATCCCTCTCCAGTTAATGCTGGTTAAACAATTACTTTAGCAGACTGTAAGGCCCCCAACTCAATCCAAACAAACTTTTAAGAAACGGGTAATTTCAGAGGGCGGGACAGGCTGCGAGTAAACCATTCGCGCTCTGAAGGGAGGGAGCCATTTGTTACCTACACAACATAAACTATATGACGTTTCATAAATCCACGGCGTCTGAAATGGCTGTCCCTGAGTGGCTGACCAGCCTGCATCATATCTGAAAAAGTCATTAATAAGCCCCGTCTTTATAATGAAACCTGAGATGCAGCCTCCCTCTGCAAGTAGTTATTGCGTCTGGGACAAGGAGAGGATGTTTGGTCTGCACTAAACTAAAGGGGGCGGGAGGGGGAGCGAGAGGCGGTGAAGGGAAATGCTGCGGGAGGAGAAAAGTTCAGAGCGAGAAAACACACGTGAGAAAAGAATAACAGAACAACTCAGTCGAGTCTGGACTCTGTGCTTCATGGAGGGCGAAGTATGCCTTGGAGAGCGAAGCATGCCCTGCGTGTAAAACTTCCTGATCTAGCCAGCTTGTTTCATCCCTGCATCCGCTCGCCGTAGAGGGATAAAAGGTCAGTCACTGCCAGTTGTGGGTGGCGGGTACCCTTGGTGGGTGGGCAGCGGGCACCGTGCGGTCAAAAACACAAAAGCAGCTTCAGCAGAGCTAAACGAAGCATTGTTTTTGCCCAGACAATGTGCCGTGATTGAATGTGGTGCCTTTCTGATGGAAAAGTCTGCTGGCTGGACTATGTCTTATTTTTCCTTACTTTGTAAAACGTCGGATCCTCTCACTGTATGTTTCTGCAAGACGTTGGTGAGATGTGCTTTTGGGGGGCACCCTTGCTCCCCCACAGGTAGCGAACTGAACACGCAGTTAACACTATAGGGAAACAATGTGCGGTGCTTTACTGCATCTGGTGTAAGTTTCTTGCAGCACTCCTGTTGTTACCGGCGGGGAGGGCACGGCCGGAAGAGGACATTGTCAGAACGTTGAAAGAGTGCCGCTCGTGCAGCGTCCCGCGAATAGACGCCGCGGTTCCCTGTGCCCTCAGCGGGGTAGGGTCGGCTCTTATAGGGCGCTAATGTTTTACGGCACGCAGTTTTGTCCTCATCCATGAAACCAGCGCTTAAAAGGACGGAAGCATACAATACCTCGGGCTCGTGATATGTTAGCAACACATTCCCGAAAGAGTGATTGCAGGGTGACACAGGGCATTAGCACTACTTGAGGAAGCGTTTAGAGAAAGAAGCACACGCTTAGAGGTTTAAAGTCTTTAATTAACGAGCACTAGAGATTATGTAGTGCTCGAGACTGGTCAAATGGTGTGAATAACAAGAGCGAGCGCCTCGCGCTGGAAAAAAACAAGTTTGGCAGGAGAGGAGGAGGCAGCAGGGGGAGGGGATAGAGGAGGGAGCCTGAGCCTGTTTCCCTTGCGGGAGCGAGCAGAAACCATATGTTAATTGCAACCAGATGGTTTTAAAGCTCGCTCCCGCAAGGGAATCGCCAAACGTGCACGCGTTGCCATTAAAAGCAATGCAACGCGTGCACGTTTTGGGACACAAACTGAATCGATTGCTTAAGGTCTTCCTTTGCAGCGCATGCGCGCTGCGTAGGCGAGACCTAATGAGGATTCAAAGTGATTTTAGGCAGGAGGTAGCAGCTGTGCAGGTGCCTATAGGAGCGGCAAAAGCAGAGGATTTATTGCACTCACCTAATGAGGAGGTGGTTGGAAGTGAAGTGAGAGGAGGCAGGGGCTGCGTGCCCACATGAGCTCCGAAAGGAAAACATCCGGTGAGTGAAGGGTGGGCCTAAGGGGAGTCAGCCGAGGTGATTTCAGGCAGCGTGCTGAATCGGCCCCATCCGCGAGTCATGTGGTGTTTAGAAAGGGCCAGCAGGGGGCAATAGAGTGCTCAAACACTTTACCTAGCACCAGTGCTCATTTTCAAAATGCGCCCATTTTAGAAACGCTGTAAAATGGAGCATTTTATACACAGAAACTGGCTCTGAATTAGAGAGAGTAATTACAGCTTTCACTTGCTCAAGTAAAGTGGACACATTGCAGAATACATGTGAGGCAGATTAGTTGTTAGGACCTGATTTTGAAGAAAATATTGGAGAGATGTGTGTAGTGCCAGCATTGGCTAAGCGTGTGCCAGCTGCAACAGTGGGGCAAATTGCAGGCTGACAACAATAGGCTGGCCAGTGTTGATTCCATGGGGCACTTCCAGCCCACTGAGAACTTACCTGTAGTTAGATGGGTGTGGGTATCTGATGAGGCTGAGATAGGTCACAGAAGTGGAAGTCAGTCAGGGCCCAGGACTACAGATACCAACAGGTTGGGGCAACTTGCAGGGCAACAGAGGGAAAATGCTGCATGACGTCAGCAGATGCAGCGAATATAAGCCGGCTGGATTTGAAGCGACCTGGGATGTTCGGCCCGAAGAGAGGGAGAGGTTTGGTGCAACAATCCTGACGACAAGGGAGAAGAAGACTTCATCGGTGCCGTCTCAAAGTTACAAGAAAGTTGATTAGAAGCCTTTTAAAGGTGGTGTGGGTGATGGGGAATGTCCGGTGTGTGGAATGTGCATGCAGGAGTGGGAATAGAGAGCAAATTAGATTATGAGGATGACGAAGAAGAATTAGAAGAAAGGGAACTCCAAGATGGCAATATATAAAGGGGTAAATGTGGCTGTCCGCGGCCCCCGCAGGGGGCCAACTCAGCAGGGCGGCCCTTTAGTGCCATTTTGGGCACCGCCCACCCGCTCTAGTCTTTGGGGGGGGCTCTGTAGGAGCCCTCTAGTCAGGTCGCCACTGTGGCGTCCTTCCGGTGCGCCAGGTGGGGGGAGGGCATATAAGCCTCACCCGCCCCTCCTGGCGGTCTCTGTGCGCCAGCCACGCCGTCTCCCACCCCACCTCTTACCCGGCGTCCTGGCTGGTGGACAGGGTACTCTGAATGTTTTAATGTTTTCCTTTTGTGTTGCAGGCGGAGTTACAGGGCGATCTGGAAGCAGACTGGTACAGTAAGGGTACCTCTGCGGCAGACCGGTACAGTAAGGGTACCTCTGCGCGACACAGTAGGGGTGCCAGAGCCAAAGACCAGGAGCCTCAGGGCAGGTTCCTGGAAAACCGCGACGGCACCCTGTTAGTCCTTCGGGCGGTTGGGGGCCTGACCAACCGGGGGTTTGCCCTGCTACGCTCCGCCCTGAAAAGGGCGTGAGTAGAAGAGACCAACGTGTCACGTGATCCGGAAGAGGATCATCAAAGGTAGCACTGACGGGGTGTCCCACAGTGCTGGCTCACCAGGCGGGCGGGGGCAGCATAGGTTGGCACAGCTGCCCGCCCTTGGATCGCCCGTAAGATAACCCACATATTGCATACTCTTGTATGGAATAAACCTGCAGCAATATTTTCCCATAACAAAAGTTGTCTTGTGTATTTATTCATTCTCGCATGCTCAGACCGGGGGTGGGAGAAGTTGCCGATAATGGCACTAAGAAGCGGTGGGGAAAAAGAAAGGGAGTGGGGGCTACTAAACCTTCTTCCAAGAGTCCTATATTACAGCTGGCGGAGCCACAATCGGAGAAACTGGATAAAAGAGGAGGTGTTAGGAGAACGCAAGAGAGACGGGCGAATCTAGGGAAGAATCCCCAGAGTCAGTGAACAGACTAAGGACAGATGAGATGCAATGGTGGTGTAGTTGGAAGGGTGTAACAAGTAAGAGCTGTACAAAAAGGTGGACAAGGGATTGGGGCTTATTTCAGTGGAGAAAGGGGTTGGTACAGACCCTATCTCAGAGGACTCAGCACCATCGGGTAAAAAAGGTACAAATGCTAGTACAGGAGAGACTGTAAATAAAGGTGGGAACATCAATGACATGCCCAAGACAACGAAGGACAAGGAAGAAATGTCGAGGAAGAAGAATAAAGAGTAAAATGGAGGGTTTAAAAGATTCCCTTACGTAGGGGTTTCCATGCCTTTGGGGGCACATTTGAATAATGCGACAAAAGAAAAGATATAGATGGGTGAATTCATAGATGTGTACAAATTATTGCACAGAGAGATACAATCCAAAGAAGGTTCCAAAGAAGAAGCTTGGGAATTAGCAAAGAGACCAACGGTACCCAGCACAATTGACACATGGACATAAGTGTTTTTAATATCTGCCAGCTTCTACTGTGAAAAATTTCCTGATCAGTCAGTGTCTATATTTAAATATATGGAGACCATTCGTAAGGCCCATATGGATTTTGGGGGTTTCGCATGGTTGAACTATGATGAGGAGTTTAGGGCCCGCATGGTGCTTAAGCCAGAGAAACCTCGGGGGGAAGTAGACAGAGTTATGAGTGCAGTGTAGGTACCCTCAGAGGCTTCCCCCGACAATGCATACTGCAAGTGGTTAAGCTGTCCAAAACTGGCCTTGTCTTGGGAAACCCACCTCGGATGTGACGTGGGACGGTGCTGAGAAAGAATATCGAGTTGGAAATGTCGATTTACACAAATATCGAGTTGTAAATATTGACAGCAAGAATGTCGTGGTCAAGAATATCGAATTTAAGGTAAGAAATATCGTTTTTTTAAATATAGAAGTCATTAATATTGTTTGCAAAAATATAGATGTTCAAAATATCGATTTTTTAATTAGTGGTATGTATCTTAGTTTATATTTTAAATGTATGTGATGTATGTTTTTTTGTATAAGTATTGTTTATGTTTTTATATGTGTTAAATTTTTAGTAGTTATAAATTTTATTTTAATTAAATTTTAGCATTTTTTAGTTCTGTAGTGGGTTGTGGGTTTATAGGGGAATAGGGTGGGAAGTAATTTAATTAAAATAAATTAATGATGATTTTTTATTTATTTAATTTAGATTTTATAGCGTTAATTGCGGGAAGTAATTTATTTGTAATTAATTCTTAATTGGTTGTAATTAATATTAATTAATTAATTGATAATTAATAATGGTAATTGTGTATTTTGTTTTAGGTGCGGGTTGTGGGGTTTATAGGGGTAAATGGTGGGAAGTAATTTATTTTTGATTAATTAATAATTAGTTGTTAATTTATATTAATTAATTGATTGAAAATTCATTATGGAAATTGTGTTATTAATTTTAGGTGTGGGTTATGGGGTTTATAGGGGTAAAGGGTGGGAAGTAATTTATGTTTAATTAATTAATAATTATTTTTTAATTAATATTAATTAATTGATAGAAAATTAACTACGGAAATTGTGTAATTAATTTTAGGTGCAGGTTGTGGAGTTTATAGGGATAAAGGGTGGGAAGTAATTTATGTTTAATTAATTAATAATTAGTTGTTAATTTATAGCAACTAATTAATTGATAATTGCAAAGGGACGTGCTTCTTTCACCACAAGTCTTCCCTCTGTAAGGCCTTCGACTGCGACCGCCATTCCTAGTTCTAGTGGCAGTGGCTTGGGGGCAGGAACCGCGGTGGTGTCTACTGTTGCTCAGCAGTCCAATATCGTGGCAGCTGTCACCTCAGTACCAACTATGATCAGGCCCGAGTCCGAGCCACTTGATCGCTCAAACACCTGTAGGGGGGATATTATTTCGAACTCTGTCTCCTTTCTGTCTCGCCAACACCGGAGTGTTAATGTTGGCGGTTTGCATCGTGACGCTGACAGGCGAGATGGGCCTGATGGTACACCTCCTTCCCGCAGATTGAGCTCTGTCCACCTCCCTCCTGAGTTCACCCCTCTTGTCGTGGTGCTAGCCAACGTACCGCGTCTTGAACCCAATAACAAGGAAGACTTTTGCCAGCTAAAGAACAAGGTGGTGCACTGGCTTAATTCTAACATTGCCCCTGGTCCTAGGGTGGGAAACCAAATTCTTATGGTGCGTCGGACCGAGTGGGTTGGTGGCACCAAAAAATCTTGGCAAGGGGACTGTATCATTGTTAACTTTAATAACCCAATCATTGTAAACCACATTTTAAGCTCAGTAGTGCAGTCCGAATATAGGGGTTGGAACTCCGCAATTATGGCACTCCCGTTGGGTTTCTTTTACAGACCTGGTAATTTTTATCCAGGTCCTGACCATGAGCGGATCTCCGAGGGGGTTACGGGGGCCGTATGGAGGGGATCTTAGGGGTAAGCACCGTAAACAGGTTTGCCCCATTGAGCAGCTGGAAGACTGTGATTGACGCTGTGCGGGTTCGTCGGACTCCATGGTCCATGCATCACAGGGGAACGTTCCACCCCCGGAACAGGTATTGTGCGAGAATGGAGGGTGTAAGTTCCTTTCCTGGAACATTGCGGGGCTGGCAAGTAAGATAGACAACCCTGGGTGGCTGGCCCTTGTGAAAACGTTTGACGTGATTTGTCTTCAGGAAACCTGGGCCACTGAGAGTAATTATCACCTGGATGGCTATAAAACGCTCTTTGTCCCAGCAACTCCGTCCTTGTCAGGGAGAGCAAAGGGGGGGCTTATTACATTTGTCTCGTTAGCAGTCCTTGATATCGCAGTATCTGTACTTCATGCCTCGCCCAATGTACAAGTGATGTTGCTGTCTAGTGGCAAGAGTAGACTCCTTTTGGTAAACTTTTACAATGCGGGAGCTATATTCGAGGGTGAGGGCAACATAACGCAGTTGGGGTTAGTATTACGGGGTTGTATCCTGAATGTTCAGAACTGTCATTATATCTTCTTAACAGGGGACTTTCATATCCACATGTGGGGATATTAGAAAAGGAGGAGTGGAAGCTATGGGTTGTGCACGACAATCAGGCCTGCATATGGAGCATACCCCCCAGGGTACCGAGCTTAACTCTTTTCTGCTTGAATTCGATTTAACATCAGTCATGAATAAGTTGCCCCCCGGGAAAACTGACATTGCCCCCACTTTTATTGGTAGAGGGTGTGAGTCTTTTACAGATTTTACCTTTGTACCTACCCCCTTCTTCTCTTTGGTCACAGATTTTGCAGTTCAGACAAGCGAATACAGTGACCATAATCCTGTTTGCCTAACAACAGGCTGTTCCCGAGTATACGGACGCTTCATGTTGGGCGGGGGAGGAGTCCCTCTCAAAGTGGCCAAGGCAGGGAGGAGTCTAAAATGGCGGTGTATAGCACCAGAGTCACTTCACGAGTCCCTCACAAATCATTGTCGAAGGGAGTTTGCCACATGTCTCAATGGCGAGGCTGGTGCCTCGGACATCTTGGGTGCTTTTGGTACTATGTCCACCATCATACGGAGGCTATTACGTGCCCCATAAGGGGGCAGGGAGCCTGCAGGCCCAAGATGGTTTGATTTTGCATGTTCCCAGGCTTCTAGGAAGTTAAGACAGGCTCTGAGCGACAAGCCCCGTGATATGGGGGTGGTTAAAGGTCTTCGCAGAGCATATAAGGCTGCGTTAGCAACCCGTAAGTCCACCTTGAAGGATGAGGCCTGGTCAGACCTAGTGGAGGCAAGCACATTGCGAAACAGCTCCAAGTTTTGGGCTATCATTAATAGACCATTTCTCTCAGATGAGAATGTTCACTTATTGGATGCTCACATCACAGAGGATGATTGGGTTCATCACTTCGAGGGTATTTTTCAGCCAATCTCCACATCTATCGAGAGGCAGAATAGGGTGGAAGGTAAGGCGGATCTCGTCTTTTCCGAAATAGAGGTAAGAGCGGGCATACTAGGCTTGACAAAGAGAAAAGCCCCGGGGTCAGGCGGGATCCCGCCAGATCTCTATATCGCCCATGTAGACACCTGGGCGCCCGTCCTTACTGCTGTTATTAATGCCTTGGTCCGGGCTGGCCGCCTTGATTCTTGGGCTTTATCGACTATAGTCCCGATATTTAAAAAGGGCGATCGGGACAGTACCTCATGTTATAGGCCCATTTCCCTCCTGGACTCCGTGGTGAAGGTGGTGGGGCGCATGATTCTTGATAGATTGGTATCGTGAGTGGACGAAAGTAATTTCTTATCTGAGATTCAATATGGGTTTCACCCCGGTCGATCCACTGTGGAGCAGTGTCTTAATTTGTATCTTGTTTTGAACAAGTATACAGTGGCTCGTGCCTGCCCTATATACCTAGCCTTCATGGACCTGTCCTCAGCCTTTGACTGTGTGAACAGGTCCAAGTTATGGCAGCTGATGTCATCCGTCGGGATTGATAATAACATTATTTGGTTTTTGAGGGATCTTCATCGAGATTCCAGGGCAGCAGTACGTTACTCAAAGGACTTGAAAGTGTCCCGTCAATTTAATATAAAGAGGGGGTGCGTCAGGGGTGTATCCTCGCACCCTTCCTTTTCAATTTATATATCAATTCTTTAGAGAAGGTTCTCCTAGATACTAAAGCAGACACCCCTCAGGTAGGCAAGCGCAGTCTGCCGGTCCTCTTATATGCGGACGATGCAGTCCTCCTGGCGAGGGCTGCTAGGGGCTTACAACTTCTTCTCAACTCTCTTGCCTCTTTTATGGAGGAGCTGGACTTATCAGTGAATCATTCCAAGTCATACATCATGCAAGTGGGCCCTGGTAAGGCGAAGGCAAAACAGCCCATTTTTAAATTAGGATGTTCGCCAATACCTAAAACAAATGTCTTCTCCTACCTGGGAGTAGTGTTTGATGACTCCCTGAGCTGGCGCCCCTTGATCAACCGCAAGAAAGGGGACCTAGTGAAAGCCTCTGCAGCCATTTTTAACTTTGCCAGGAGAGTGGGAGGTAAACCAATAGGGGCCCTCCTGAAGATTTACCAAGCAAAATGTATCTCTAAGGTTAGCTATGGGAGTGAGATATGGGGTCATATTGAGCTTGGGGCCGAGCAGAGCACTGAGAATTCATTCTTGCGAAGGGTTCTCTCTGTTCCGCAATGTACCCCATATTATGTTGTTCACGAGGAATTGGGGATGTCTTTCCTTGCTGATGATCTATCCTTCCGCCCTTTGTCCTTGCGGCTCAAGATTTGGTCAAAGCAGGAGAATACACTCAGTAAAGACATCATACGGGATTGTCTCTCTCTTGATCATGCCTCGCGTATCCGCTGGCTCCAGTATTTAAGAGTTGGCCTCGCCAGGCTAGGAAGAGTAGATCTTTACACGAACCCAGAGGGTATTTGTAAAAGGGACCTCGTTTGGGCCAAGGAGGGCTTTTTAAGAAACTGTCATCGTGATAGAGAGGACAAAGAGTTGTGTAAACCGTGTGTGCGAAAGTATGTCATATTGAAAACTGTGCCTACCACTGAGCCTTACCTTTTAGGGCTCAAAAGTATCTACGACCATTTTCTATTGACGAGGTTCCAGCTCAACCTCTTTCACTATCTATTGGCACACCCCCAAGGTTCCCATAGAGGTCACTGCCTTCTGCCCTGTGGCTGCGACGGAGAGTCTCCTCAGGACATGATGCACTTTTTAATGGTTTGTACTTTTGATGCTGTACCCAGAAAGTTATTTATTATTCCCATTTTAAAAAAGAAAGGACTTTAGGGGGGTGAGACCAGCTTTTATCTTTTTACAACTTCTCTCTAGTGATACTGTTTTGCACACTCATAGGGGCATATTCACAAGGACCTACCGCCGATTTATCTCCACCTTAACGCATCCAAAGTGGAGATAGATTCAACACCCCATTCACAAGCGGGTGCAAACTGCAGACATCGCCAGTATTCCCGTGATAACTGCCCCAAAATTTATCTCCACGGTGGACACCACCAACCAACCCTAATGAGATGCAGAGTAGGCGTTCCCGTGCAAAAACACACGAAAAAACCACAACACCACTTTCACAACGGACTGCCAGATCTGCGATGCGAACCAAAAACAGGCGATAAGCCGCGGTAGCACCAGTGATTTAACATCTTCCTTTTGCTGGTGTTAAGCAGGACGACTACCTGCAGCATGAAAGGAAGCCCAGCCAAGAGTCACACCTGAAGACCCACAGATGCCATGGAGACAATGATCATGCAGCTCGGATACCCATGAGGGCCACAACACCCATCGCCACCACCCCCAGCCCCCCCCCCGGACAAACACATACCGTGCACGACACAAGAGCCACAAAAAGCGCATGATGATGCACATTATCAAAAAATAACACACATGTGTGGCCAGAAGAACGAGAAACAGTCACACAGCACTGAAGTAACAACCAAAAACTTTATTGAAATACAACACAAAACACCAATGCGGAAGACTCCTGTCGGGTCCCTCCGGGACAGTCTCGATGTCACAGCCTGTAAAATAAAGCACAAAATCAGAACGTGTGCCATGCGCACATCAAAGGAGCGAGACACAGAGAAACAGAGAATGAAAGAAAGGCAGAGAGAGAAAGAGAGAGAAGGAAAGGAAGGGAGAGAGAGAGTGAGAGAGAGAGAGGGAAGGAAAGGAGAGAGAGTGAGAGAGAGAGAAGGAAAGGAGAGAGAGTGAGAGAGAGAGAGAGAGAAGGAAAGGAGAGAGAGTGAGAGAGAGAGGGAAGGAAGGGAGAGAGAGAGAGACACCGCCGCCCCTGCACACTCAGGTCCCACTGTTCACCTGCTGCCACCGGTGTGTCTCCAACCACGTGCCGGGATACACTGCAAGCCACCAGGTCTGCAATCTGTAATCAAGGCCAGAGTCAATCATAGCAGAGTCCATCACACAGCACACGGCAACAACGCCTGTCCGTCCCTGCGCACGCATAAAGCTGCACCCTACCCCCTCCCGCCGCCCAGCGCTGGCTGTCCACACTTGCCCACCCCGGGCCCACTGCTCACCTGCCACCAACGGTGTGTCCACCAGTCGGCACACCACGTGCCCGTGCAAGCTCCAGGCCCTTGTCCCGCCACCATGGCATGGTCCACATCATGCGGACCCGCCCCATGGCCCAGCAAGTCCCACACATGACGCTGAGTCCTGAGGCATCAATGGCAGAGACCACATCAGTGCACAAGTCATCATCGCAGGCTGCACACCCGCTCAGCTATTTCGGTGCCACTAACCCTGTGCAACTGCAGTCAGCGCCACGTGGTGGTAGGCCCGTGATGGGCGCAAGGCTTTGGGTGCCACTAACCCTGTGCAACCCCAGTCAGCGCCACGTGGTGGTAGGCCAGTGACGGGCGCAAGGCTTTGGGTGCCACTAACCCTGTGCAACCCCAGTCAGCGCCACGTGGTGGTAGGCCCGTGACGGGCGCAAGGCTTCGGGTGCCACTAACCCTGTGCAACCCCAGTCAGTGCCACGTGGTGGTAGGCCCGTGACGGGCGCAAGGCTTTGGGTGCCACTAACCCTGTGCAACCCCAGTTAGCGCCACGTGGTGGTAGGCCCGTGACAGGCGCAAGGCCTCGGGTGCGACCAACCCTGTGCACCACAACTCATGGGCCCTTTATGATTGAGAACCGTGGAGCGTCCGTCATCCAGTCACCACCGGCAGTGGGGAATGTGACGTTGTCGGCCCCTTATCTTGGCGGGGTCACATGGCCTGTGACGCCTGTGCCGGATGGGTGTGATGTGTGTGCAGACCTGCCCTCGGGGAGTGGCCGTGACATGCTGACAACTAGACCAGTGACCTGCATACCACCAGCGTGTACGCCTGCGACATGTAGCTATGTGGGCCCCCCCTCGGAGCGTAAGCGGAGTGGTCTGGCCTGGCGGACGCCGGACCAGCGCAGGGCTTGCAACAATGACTCAGGGGCTCTGGGCGTGGTTCAGTCCATGTCCGGACAAGGGAGTGACTAATGCGTGTGTCCCTGTTGTAGTGTCCACGGCAAGCAGAACACAATAGGCATCCCACTAGATGAGCATCATTGACGTAAGGGAAATCACTATCCCTACGTTCATCCACACATTCATCCATGAATGATGAAAGCCATGACACAGCAGTGCGTTCCTGGATGTTTATTGCACATCCAGTGGAGTTTTGCAGCTGCAGCGGTACAGGGCCATGCCAAGCACACTACACAATATGGGCCCGTGGAGGGCCAGCCAGAGTCCATCCGGGGATGACAAGTACTGCGGAAGAGGAAGGGTACAGTCCGCAGTCTGGTTGCCGTATCATTGGTCATCAAACAGGATATGGCAGTCCATGTCGCGGTCCAAGGTGAGTGCAGCGGAGTGTATCAGGGGTCAGTGGAAGGTCATGGGGCCATGTGTGGCACCAAGCAGAAGCAGACAAGGTGGCGGAAATGAATGCTAGTGCCTCCTTCTGAACTCAAACCCATCCACGTCCTCGTCCTCGGATGTGTGCTCTGCCCCACCTGTGGGTGTTGCAGTACCGGCTGGGGGTATCCTCCTCGTCATAAGTAAAGAGTGGCTGGGACTACTCTGCAGGAGGTGTTGACGGTGCCTCTGCAATGTGAAGGGGAAATGGTGTATTACAATGTGTCCGCATGTATGTAGCCGCATGGTACAGGTTCACATTCAGACAGCATGGCATTGTACATTGTGACAGTCTGTGGATCAGGGCCATGATCCAGAGTCATTGTGGGTGTGCACTGTGCTCTGCTTGATTGTGCATGTGTGCCATTGTGGCCATCTCCACCCGTCCCCCCAGTACCTGGTGGTCACTCACCCTGTTGCGGTTGTGTTGTGTCCTGTCGAGCAGTGTCCGGTCCCCCGACTCCGGGCACAGTCTCAACACTGATGACTGTCGACACCAGCTCCTCCATGTCATCCAGCTCCAGCTGTGGAGCTGGGCTCCCACCTCCAGTCTGCATTGCTGCCTTCTGGTTGCCTGCAAGTTTCTCCTTGGTCTTGCGCTTGATGCCAATCCATCGCCTCTTGACCTCATCCATTGACCTCTTGTGCTCTCCGACGGCATTCACCTTGTCCACGATGTCCCGCCATATTCCATTTTTGGTGCCCAATGACCCGTTGGAGGTGACGAACAGTTGTTGATGGTGTTCCATCACCTCCGTGACCAGGATCCTGTTTTCCTGCAGACTGAACTTCGTCTAACTCTTCTTCTTGTCCTTGCCCTTCCCTGTCCCCGAGGTCTCAGGCTGGTCGTCCGGGGTGCTTGTGGGGTTGCGCTCGTCCTCTGCGCCTGCTCCGGCTGCCTCCATGGTGCTTGGGTGTTGGTCATTTTGTGTTTGTGTGTTTTTTCTACTTTTATAGTGGTTTTTCCCACCTGCCATGTGTGTATTGCAGGCCTGGCGCTGCTTATCGCTGATTTCCTCATCGCGCTTTGGCCCATCGCATGTTTTTTCGCATTGAGGTTTGTGTTTTTATCATGGTCGCGGTTGTTGTATCGCGGACATTGGCCGCGTTTTCGGGGGACTATCGCATGGTACCGCCGTGTTGTGAATTCCACGTTCACACGGGGTTATTTTCCCGCAATAGGCTGCAATGTGTAAAGTTGCGTTAACATTTCTTGGAGATATTTAGCACACGTTCTTGTGAATATCCCCCTTAGTTTTTTACGGGATGCCATTAGACTTAGGAAAAGCCGTAATTAATATTTGTATTGCATATCATGTATTTTTATCTTGTGTTTTGATGACTCAGATTTTATTATATTTGTGAATTTGTAACTTGTATGATGGTACTTTGCAGGCTGTTTGACTTTTATGGTTTTATTCTTAAAGCCGAATAAAGTTTGTTGATGATGATGATGATAATTAATTATGGTAATTCTGTGATTTTTTTTAGGTGTGGGTTGTGGGGTTTATGGGGAAGAGGGGGGAAGTAATTTATGTTTAATTAATTAATAATTAGTTGTTAATTAATATTAATTAATTAATTGAAAATTAAATATGGAAATTGTGTAATTCATTTTAGGTGTGGGTTGTGGGGTTTATAGGGGTAAAGGGTGGGAAGTAATTTTTGTTTAATTAATTAAAAATTCGTTGATCATTAATATTAATTAATTTATATTTAATTAGGGTATTTCTTTATATTTTTTTGTTTAGGGGCTTTATTGTTATAGGGATACAGTGTGGGGAGTAAATAAATTTTACTTACTTTAAAATTAGTTGTTAAATACTATTTTTTAATTGAAAATAATTTTTAACTGTGTAATTAATTTTTTTCAGTTTAATTTTAGCTGCGGGTTGAGGGGTAAAAAGTGGAAAGTTAATCATTTTTATGAGTTTTAATTTGTTTTTTAATTAAAAATATTTCTTTAATTGGTAATTAATTATGTTAGTTGAGGAAGTAATTTTTTTTAATTTAAATGTGGGTTGTGAATTGTGTTGTGTTATGGGGTAGGAAATAAAAAAGTAAATGTATGTAATAATGTTTTTGTTTTTTAATACTTTTTTATTAAAAATATGTATTTGTTTGGAAATTATTTTTTATGTTATTTAATATAATATTTGTAGGTATTTATTATATGTATTTAACATTATAATATGTTTTTTAATTTTTTTATATTAAATATATTTGTATTTGAATTTTTAACATATTTATCTATTTTTTAATTTATTTTGTTTTTTATATGTTTTTATTAATGTTAAAATTGTGCTTGTTTTTAATTTTGAACTGACTGGAGTGAGAAAATTAATTGTTACCCCTCTGCTATCCAACACTTTCCCTACTGTTGCACTCAGTGGAGTGGGAATAGTAATTTTTACCCCTCCGCTGTCCAACACTTTCCCTACTGTTACACTCATTGGAGTGGGAATAGTAATTTTTACCCCTCTGCAATCCAACACTTTCCCTACTGTTGTACTCACTGGAGTGGGAATAGTAATGTTTACCCCTTCGCTATCCAACACTTTCCCTACTGTTGCACTCACTGGAGTGGGAAATTTAAGTTTGATGAATTTTAAATAGTTTAATGTTTTAATTTATAATAGAATGCTTTTTTAATTAGATGTTATGTTATTGGCACACACACACACACACACACATATATATATATATATATATATATATATATATATATTTGTAATTTTTTATATAATTTTAAAATTATAAAATAAATAAAAATTAATAGTTTATTAATTGTTTTGAAATAAATAAGTATGAATTATTATGTATGTGTTTAACTTTTTTAATTAAGTTTATTTTTTTAACATTTATATTAAATCTACTTAATTTTTTATATTAATTTTATTATTTAAAATATTTAATATGTAATATTTTATTTTATATATATATATATATATATATATATATATATATATATATATATATATATATATATATATCTACTGGCGGTCGCCAGTAGATAGTTATAGTTACAACCTATTATCCATAGGAAATCCGCGACATTCTATTTGAAATAACTCTCTTGCCGGTTGACGTATCTTCGCAAAATTTTCAAACTTTGTGGCCCGCTCCGGTCCGCTCCTACCCTGAAAGTCTCGGGGGATTCGTCAAGCGAGGGCCGAGAAAAAAGGGGGTCCCAAAACGCGTTTTCCCCATGCAATTTTCCATAGGAAACTTTAGACACGGCTACAGCCCGAACTGCTGAACGGAATTACACCAAATTTGGCAAAGAGGTAGTTCTTGGTTCAGAAAGAACCCTTTTGTTAAATGGTGTAAATCCGTTCAGTAGTTGCTGAGAAAATCAAAAGTAAAAAGATAGTGATATCTATGGCCGAGTAGGGTCCGCGTACCCTCCCGATCACGAGCTGCATGTTAATTGGCTGTCAGCTGGCTGTCAACATTTCGATTCAGGAAATGTTGGCAGCCATTTTATCCCTCGGTAGGACCGAGGGACAGAAACAAGTGCGCAAAGCGCACAAAGGGGGCAGGGTAGAAACACCCTGACCCCTAGGTTTGCTCAGGGGGTCCCACAAGGAGCCCCTGGGCAAAAAAAAAAAAAATGTTTTAAAAATCGGCAGGATGCGCTCAGGGTGCGCGAATCCTGCCGAGCAAATCGAGCGCGGTCTCCCGCGCTTCGGTGCATTTGCCCCCGGGTGGCCCAAGTCCCGGGGGCATGGTGAGGGGGTTAATTTTATGTGTGGGGGCCTCAAAGGGCCCCCAAGCCCGTGGACCGCCACCCCCCGGGGCTTTATATAAAAAATGGTGCGGGAGGGCTCTTCTGCCCTCCCGCAGCCCCGGGGACTGCCACCCCCCGGGGCTTCTTTTTTTATGTTAAATAAGGTGTGGGGGGGGCTCCAGCCCCCCCACACGCCCCAGGGACCACCACCTCCCCGGGGCACTTACAAAATAAATGTGGGGGTCCATTACGGACCCCCATAGCCCCGGGGACCACCACCTCCCCGGGGCTGTGCAATTTAAGGGAGGGGGGCCAGCATGTTAGCTGCTCCCCATGTGTAAAAGCAATGCCGGCTCCCAAGGGACGCGGGGAGCCGGCGGGACTGTGGGGGGATTGGGGACCCCCCCCCACAGTCCCCAACGGAGAGAGCCAGCCCCGGGGGATGGGGTCCCCGGGGCAAGTAGTGGCCCGGGAGGGGGGCCACGCGGCCCCCCTCCCCAAAAAAAAAAAAAAAAAAATGGAAAGGCCGGCCCTGGGGGATGGGGTCCCCGGGGCCTTAAATGGCCTGAGGAGGGGGGCCACGCAGCCCCCCTCCAAAGAAAAAATAAAAAAGGCCATGCCCCGGGGGATGGGGTTCCCGGGGCCAATACAGGCCCAGGGAAGGGGGGCCACGCGGCCCCCTTCCCGTTTTTGTTTTTAATTTTAATTACAAAAAAGGGGTAAGGCCCTGGGGGATGGGGTCCCCAGGGCCCAAAAACATGAAAAAGGAAGGGGGCCACACAGCCCCCTTCAAGGGACAAAAAAACAACAAAAAAAAACGATTGGGCCCGCAGGCCCCGCCCCCTTCCTTCACCACTCTGCAAACGCGCCCCCTGGCGCGTTTGCAGAGAGGCGAATTACCCCTTGAATACTGGGGGTCCCTGGGGGCCAACTAGCCCACCAGGAACCTCCAGTATGCGCCAGGGGGCTGCCTTGCAGAGAGGTGTACAGAGGCCACGCCCCTTTTACACCTCTCTGCAACGCAGCTCTGTGGTGCTTTTGGAGGTATATGGTGGGCTAGTTGGACTCCGGGGACCCTCAGGATTCAAGGGGACTTAATCCCCCAACTTAAAACGCGCCACAGGGCGTGTTTGCACAGTGGTGAAGGGAGGGGCGGGGCTTCAGGTGACATGTGTGCAAACAGGCCCCGTGGCGCGTTTTAAGATGGGGAATTAAATCCCCTTCAATCCTGAGGGTCCCTAGGGGCCAACTAGCCCACCAGGTACGTCCAGTGAGCGCCACGGAGCTGCGTTGCAGAGTGTTGTAAAAGGGGTGTGGCCTCTCTACACGTCTCTGCAACGCAGCCCCTGGCGCATACTGGTGGTTCCTGGTGGGCTAGTTGGCCCGTAGGGACCCTCATGATTCAAGGGGACTTAATCCCCCTACTTAAAACGCGCCACGGGGCGCGTTTGCACAGATGTCACCTCAGGCCCCGCCCCCTCCCATCACCATTGTGCAAATATTCCTCTAAAATCAGCCGAAATACGAATTCTGATTTACTCACCTGTTATCGGGAGAGACCTCAGTGCTGCATCTTTCAGCCCAGTACTAATCCTGAAAAGTAATTTTAACCGTACTTACCAGTAACTTGAATTTCCTTCCATAGGCTAACATTGATTGGTTTCACTTGGAAATTCTTCTAAGTGTGGAGTTTTGAAACATACAAATATTCCTCTAAAATCAGCCGAAATACGAATTCCGATTTACTCACCTGTTATAAGGAGAGACCTCAGTGCTGTATCTTTCAGCCCAGTACTGGTCCTGAAAAGTAATTTTAACCGTACTTACCAGTAACTTGAATTTCCTTCCATAGGCTAACATTGACTGGTTTCACTTGGAAATTCTTTCAAGTGTGGAGTTTTGGAACTTTAAAATATTCCTCTAAAATCAGCCGAAATACGAATTCCGATTTACTCACCTGTTATCAGGAGAGACCTCAGTGCTGCATCTTTCAGCCCAGTACTGATCCTCAAAAGTAATTTTAACCGTACTTACCAGTAACTTGAATTTCCTTCCATAGTATATAATTGCCTGCTTTTTGCTGAAAAAGTTTCTAAGTGTTGATTTTTGAAACATACAAATATTCCTCTAAAATCAGCCGAAATACGAATTCCGATTTACTCACCTGTTATAAGGAGAGACCTCAGTGCTGTATCTTTCAGCCCAGTACTGGTCCTGAAAAGTAATTTTAACCGTACTTACCAGTAACTTGAATTTCCTTCCATAGGCTAACATTGACTGGTTTCACTTGGAAATTCTTCTAAGTGTGGAGTTTTGGAACTTTAAAATATTCCTCTAAAATCAGCCGAAATACGAATTCCGATTTACTCACCTGTTATCAGGAGAGACCTCAGTGCTGCATCTTTCAGCCCAGTACTGATCCTCAAAAGTAATTTTAACCGTACTTACCAGTAACTTGAATTTCCTTCCATAGGATATCATTGCCTGCTTTTTGCTGAAAAAGTTTCTAAGTGTTCATTTTTGAAACATACAAATATTCCTCTAAAATCAGCCGAAATACGAATTTCGATTTACTCACCTGTTATCAGGAGAGACCTCAGTGCTGCATCTTTCAGCCCAGTACTGGTCCTGAAAAGTAATTTTAACCGTACTTACCAGTAACTTGTATTTTCTTCCATAGGAATCCATTGTCTGGTTTTCAGCAGAAAAGTTTCAAAGTGTCGATTTTCACAAACTACAAATATTCCTTAAAAATCGCCTGTATGACTTAAACGCATTCTTTCAACTGTTTACAGGAGATGCACCAGTGCTGGATCCAGGATCCAACACTGAGTAAGAAAAAGTAACGATAACAGTTTTTACCTGCTAAGTGAATTTCCTTCCATAGGATAACATTGGTGATTCTATGAGAAAAAGTTTCTAAGTGTCAACTTTTAAAATACAATAATATTCCTTAAAAATCACGACTGTAACCAAAACGCTTTTACTCAACTGTTTACAGGAGATGTACCAGGACTGAATCTAGGATCCAGTCCTGTGGTTAGAAAAGTAATCCATAAAGTAACTAATTGCATTTAACTAGAAATTCACATTGAGCTGAATGTTGCATTGTGTTTGAAAATGTGGTGCCCATTGCAACAACTGTAACTACTGTACTTAAAAGTCTATTGCCTATGTGCAAAGTATTTAAACTAAAGTAATTCATTCTGAGAAAGTATTTTTTGTAATGTAATGTATAATGTAATTACAATGTAATTTAAAAAATAAAATATGTAAAAAAAAAAATCTAAAAATTTAATAAATCAGTATGAAAAAAATTAATATAACAATTAATACATTTAAAAATTGTCATTTACAAAACCTTTGAAATTCACTGAAAAAACCGTAGGTTTCAGACATGTTATAGTTAGGAATTAGCATTTAAAAAACCTTTGAAATTCACTGAAAAAACCATAGGTTTCAGATATGTTATAGTTACAAATTAGCATTTAAAAAACCTTTGAAATTCACTGAAAAAACCATAGGTTTTAGGGACAGTTATAGTTAGTTGGACATTTCACTCGTACAAAACCCGTGAAATTCCCCCGTTATAGTTAGTTCAGCTAACTATAACTCGCGCCCCGCAATGCACTGCTGATGACGTCACATATTACATCACTCATGACATGGTCAGTGACATCACTGATGACATCACTGATGACATCTCAAATGACATCACTGATGACATCATCCAGTGACTGTGTGTTTCTGTAAAGTTGAAATATTTTTAATATATATAGGAAAAAGACGTATTGAAGAATGAGTGGGTGTGTAAGTGTCTGTATGGATGATTTAGTAGGTGCGTGACTGACTCTATAAGTGAGTGATTTAACGTATCTTACTGAATGCATGGGTTAGTGACTAAACTGGGTGAATGTCTGTATCCGTCTGTCTGTTGCTGTGTAAGTGGCTGCATGGGTTTGTGAATAGCTACATGAGTGTCTATATGAGTTATTGATTGGTTGTCTGAGTATCTGTATGGGTGCCTGAGTGTTTGTGTGGGTGGGGTGTGTGCGACTCTGTGCATAGATGTGTGAGTGGGTGATTCACTGGGTGGATGGTTTCAAGAGTGCATCTGTGATAGACTGTATGGGTGGGTAAGTGTGTGTAAGAGTGTGTTAGTGAGTGAATGTATGTCCCAGTGGTACATGTGTGAGTAACTACATATGTGAAAGCCAGTATATATGTGTGTTGGAGTATATAAATAGCTATAAGCGAGAGTGAGTGATTGTGATAGTGGCTGTATGGATGAGTGTGTGCTTGTATCAGTGATTGTATAAGAGCGTAACAATGTGCTAGTATTTGTATGATTAAGTGAGCTGGTGTGTGTATAACTGTATAGGTGAGTAAATGGTAGTGTGTTTAATTATTTGCATGACTGACTAGGTGTGTGAGTACCTCTATGGATGAGTGGCGGTGTTTGAGTGTCTATATAGGAGTATGAGTGCATATGATAGTCCTGTACTGAGTGACCGTAAGTATGAGTGACTGTACGGGTGAGTGAGTGGATGTGTGCGTAGACCTAAGAATCAGTGAGTGGGTATGTAGTTATTGGTGTTGGAGTGTCTATGGTTTTGCGAATGGCAGTCTGTAATTTAGAGTGGGTGTATCAAAGGTTATATTAGGGTGTGAGGAGGTGCATGAGATTATCACGTGGATGATGTCATCAGTGATGTCATTTGAGATGTCATCAGTGATGTCATCAGTGATGTCACTGACCATGTCATGAGTGATGTAATATGTGACGTCATCAGCAGTGCATTGCGGGGCGCGAGTTATAGTTAGCTGAACTAACTATAACGGGGAATTTCACGGGTTTTGTACGAGTGAAATGTCCAACTAACTATAACTGTCCCTAAAACCTATGGTTTTTTCAGTGAATTTCAAAGGTTTTTTAAATGCTAATTTGTAACTATAACATATCTGAAACCTATGGTTTTTTCAGTGAATATATATATATATATATATATATATATATATATATATATGTATATGTATATTCACTGAAAAAACCATAGGTTTTAGGGACAGTTATAGTTAGTTGGACATTTCACTCGTACAAAACCATAGAAATTCCCCCGTTATAGTTAGTTCAGCTAACTATAACTCGCGCTCCCGCAATGCACTGCTGATGACGTCACATATTACATCACTCATGACATGGTCAGTGACATCACTGATGACATCTCAAATGACATCACTGATGACATCATCCAGTGACTGTGTGTTTCTGTAAAGTTTAAATATGTTTAATATATATAGGGAAAGGCGTATTGAAGAATGAGTGGGTGTATAAGTGTCTGAATGGATGATTTAGTACGTGCGTGACTGACTCTACAAGTGAGTGATTAAACGTATCTTACTGAATGCATGGGTTAGTGACTAAACTGTGTGAATGTCTGTATCCGTCTGTCTGTTGGTGTGTAAGTGGATGCATGGATTTGCGAATAGCTACATGAGTGTCTATATGGGTTATTGATTGGTTCTCTGAGTATCTGTATGGGTGCCTGAGTGTTTGTGTGGGTGGGGTGTGTGTGACTCTGTACATAGATGTGTGAGTGGGTGATTCACTGGGTGCATGATTTCAAGAGTGCATCTGTGATGGACTGCTTGGGTGGGTGAGTGTGTGTATGGGTGTGTTAGTGAGTGAATGTATATCTCAGTGGTACATGTGCGAGTAACTACATATGTAAAAGGCAGTATATATGTGTGTTAAAGTATTTAAATGGCTATAAGTGAGAGTGTGTGATTGTGAGAGTGGCTGTATGGATGCGTGTGTGCTTGTATCAGTTATTGTATAAGAGCATAAGAATGTGTTAGTATTTGTATGAGTAAGTGAGCTGGTGTGTGTATAACTGTATAGGTGAGTAAATGGGTGTGTGATTAATTTTGTGCATGACTGACTAGGTGTGTGAGTACCTCTATGGATGAGTGGCGGTGTGTGAGTGTTTATATAGGTGTATGAGTGCATATGATAGTCCTGTACTGAGTGACTGTAAGTATGAGTGACTGTACGGGTGAGTGAGTAGATGTGTGTGTGTAGACCTAAGAATCAGTGAGTGGGTATGTAGTTATTGGTATTGGAGTGTGTATGGTTTTGAGAATGGCAGTCTGTAATTTAGAGTGGGTGTATCAAAAGTTATATTAGGGTGTGAGAAGATGCATGAAATTATCACATGGATGATGTCATCAGTGATGTCATTTGAGATGTCATCAGTGATGTCATCAGTGATGTCACTGACCATGTCATGAGTGATGTAATATGTGACGTCATCAGCAGTGCATTGCGGGGCGCGAGTTATAGTTAGCTGAACTAACTATAACGGGGGAATTTCTATGGTTTTGTACGAGTGAAATGTCCAACTAACTATAACTGTCCCTAAAACCTATGGTTTTTTCAGTGAATTTCAAAGGTTTTTTAAATGCTAATTTCTAACTATAACGTGTCTGAAACCTATGGTTTTTTCAGTGAATATATATATATATATATATATATATATATATATATATATATATATATATATATATAATTCGATATTTTGTACAACTATATTTTTTCCATCAATATTTTTTTTCGATATTTTTGTACTTACCTGTTTAAGTATAGGGAGTTGATATTTCTGCATTCTATATTTTTGCATCGATATTTTTTACTTCTATATTTTTAACATTCATATTTTGTCAGTGAACCACGGGGAACATGGGGCAGAGGCCAAAGTTCCAATTCAGGTGCTTGCTGGAGTTTTAGCAGGGGTTATTGCCCGAGGAACCCAGGCAAGTATAAACATGAATGTTCAAAATGTGGGGGTAAGCTTGCAGTCCTACAGTGCTTTGGGGAGCAAGCACATTTTGGAGTAGTGGGCAAAGTAGAGGTAGAGGGGGATCTTTCCATCCTGGATACATAGGCTTTTGCACCAATTAAGCTTGATTGTTTTAATTATTGGTTGAAATTTTGCCCTATCAGAGAAGAGGTGCTAATATTGGAATGAGAGTTCACAGCGGGTTTCTGGCTTGGTTATCAGGGCCCTAGATGACAGAGGTTCGTAGAGAATTTGAAGTCAGCAAAAGAGCATCATCATATAGAGAGGCATAAGCTGGACAAAGAGGTAGCAGAAGGAAGAATGGCAGGTCCATTTTGACTTTTGCCTGACCTAATGATTTCTCCTCTAGGGGTAGCACCTAAGAAAATTGCTAGAGAATTTCGTATGATTCACCACATTTTGTAACCCCAAGGTTTTTCAGCCACTGATTACATAGCGAGGGGGGATGTTGCAGTGCAGTTTGCTTCTGTGGATGTGACAATAGCTCTAGTGCGATCAGTGGGCCCAGGAGCTGAGTTGGCAAAATGTGACATCAAGTCTGCCTTTTGACCACTTCCAGTTCATCTAGTTAACTTTTCTCTGTTAGGTAATCAGTTTGAAAACCAGTTATGCGTTGATAAAGTTTTACCAATAGGATGTGCCATCTCTTGGAGTTTGTTGAAGTCATTTAGTACTTTTTTTGCAGTGGTGCTTTACATATAGGACTGGTTAGGACTTGATCACCCATTATTTGGATGATTTCTTGTTTGCAGGTGCAGGAGGCACACAGGCGTGCGATAAGGCTTTGCAAATTTTTCAGGACTTAGCAGAAGATTTAGGGGTACCTCTGGCTCCCGAGAAAACAGAGGGTCCTAGTGATGTCTGGTGTTTGTGGGTATTGAATTGGACATGGTTAAAATGGAGGCAGGGCTACCTGAAAAGAAGTTTAGAGAGAATGTAGCTGGAAGAAGCAATGAAAACATCTAAGCTACAACTGAGACAAAGTCAACAACTGTTGGGTCATCTTAATTTTGCTTGTCGTGTTGTAAAAGCAGGCAGGACGTTTTGTCTTCAGCTTGGTTTTGCCATATCAGAGGTTAAGTTACCGCACCATAGGATTCAGATTTCTGCAGCGATGCATGAAGATTTTGAAGTTTGGTTAGTGTTCATGAGAGGTTTCAATGGCATCACCATGTGGTCCACGGATTTGAATTTCTTTTGTATGGTTCAGATATTCTCAGAAGCAGCAGGTGCCAACGGTTGTGGATTGTTCTGGAAGGGTAGATGGTGTGCGGAGATGTGACTCTCTAAGTGGGTGGCAGATGGTAGGAGCATTGCTTTCCTTTAATTTTTCCTTTGTTGGTGGCCCTAGTGATGTGGGAAAAGAAATTGGAGAATAAAACTGTCACTTTTTATTTGGACAACAAAACCGTAGTGGATTTGGTCAATGGACAGAAAGTAAAAGACAAACGTTTTTTGAGGTTCCTGCAAAGATTTATGCTAGGCTGCTTGATGCATAACATTGTTTAGAGCCAAGCATGTGCCAGGTGTGGCCAATAACATTGCAGATGCATTGTCTCCTTCACAGTGGCAGAGATTCTGTGATTTGGCTCCTGGAGCAGATTTGCAGAAAACAAAAGTCCCACAGGAGGAATGGGAGCTAGTAGACTGAAAATGCTTGAACTTGTTAAAAAATGACTGGCAGTAAGCACTAGAACTTCTTACAAGAGAGCATGGGAAGAATTTTTGCATAGTGGGGTGAGTCGAAGAAGACAAGATGAACAATGTTTCATACTGCGCAGAGAAGATGTATTATGCTTTATCATGAATAATATAGATAGAAAGATTTCAGCTACAACTATTGCTGATAAGTTAGCTGCTTTGCGTTTTTATGATAAGTTTTTCTGGGGCTATGAGCCTTCAACTGGTGAGATGGGTAGGAAGATGTTACAAGGCTGGGCTAAAGAAAATCAGAGAGGCCACTTTACCAGGGACCCTACTTCCATGAAATTCTTCTTGCATATGATCAAAGGCCTTGCTACCATATGCTTTTCTTCTTTTGAAGAGTTGTTGTTCAGGTTATGCATGTCTTGGCTATTTTTTGGTGCTTTAGGATATCAGAGCTACTAGGGAGAGGCCAGTCAGGGGGTATGAGAGTAGAAAACATAACAATGACAGGTGATACAGTCCAGATAGTTCTTGAGTGGTCAGAAACGTATCAAACGGGTAAGGGGGCAAAGGTTTTCCTTAACAAAATCAGTTGGGTGGTGTGTCCAGTGGCCATGTGGCAGAGCTTCAAGGCAGCAGGGGGGTCTCAGATCTAGTGTTTGCTCATGAAGATGGCTGTAGGCTGCTAGCCTCACAGGTACAAGGGGTAATGAGAGGGTTCTGTGTCATTTTGGAGAAGATCCTTTCTGATTCGCACTCATTCATTTTGAATTGGTTCTGCGTCTGAAGCGGCCAGGTTGGGTTTCTCTCTATAGGAAGTGAAAAGACTGAGGAGATTGTCCGCTTACGTTATATCAGAGAGATGGAGGATGCTACGTGCTTAAGTTGTTGCTAACTCTTGTTTCTCATTTCAGGTTGTGTGGCAGGACAGTCGGTGACTTTCTGTTCCATTTGGATTGTTGGACATTCTTTCATTAAATGGACTGTGAAACAAGCTGAAAATCATCCCTTCAGAAGGAATTTGGGTTTCCGTAGTGATGAAATCAAGATGGATTGGTGGTGAAGGAGGGCAGGAAATGGGGTGAATTGTTGCCTTGCTTGTCTACTCTGGTGTCTGTGAGAGTGTTCCCAGATGTTTTGCGTTTGCATTTAGGTCAAAACAATCTTGTGCAATTGTCAGGTTTGGGTTTTTATAAAGGAGATGAAGCAAGGCCTTGATGTCATTGGTAGGTCATGATCGGGTACACACATTTTTGGGATAGCCTTAGTACCTAGAAGAGTTTAGCAAGGTGCTGTAAAGTTTACAGCAGAAGAAAGAGCGAGGCAGAAGGTCAATAGGGAGATGCGTTTTTGTAGAAATAGGGGAATTGGTGGGATGGAACACAAGGACATCAAAAAAGATGGTTTCCAGTTTTTTAGGCAGGATGGCATTCATCTTTCATTTGTGGGCAATACATTTTATATGCTGGAATTGAGGGAGCAATTAACCTTGGCTCTGGCTCTTAAACAATGGTGTTGAGGATATCTAGGCTATTTTGGCAACAGTCAGCTTTCCAGCTCCAAAATCAATTATCAGAGCTGGCTGTTGCGGCGACAGTTTGCAATGATGAGTTTTCTTTCCTGCGTAGAAAATTGTGGAGGACACGTAAAAAGGTCTTGACAGGGGTTTTTCCTGGTGGCAGATATGGAGGATCTTGCGACAGGCCGAAAGGGTTGGGGGCATTTCAGAGACGTCCTTGGCAGAGGGAACACAGGGGAGCGATGGATGAGTCACATGTGAAGGTCAGTGGGTGAAAGAAAGGGGATGGTGAAGATTGAAGATTTGAAGAATGGCTTGGGGATTTTTCTTGTTGAGAAGAGGTTAACTTTCAGAAATTGTAAAATGTTTAATGAGTTTCAGAAGTGCATACATGTCCTAATAAAGTGGCCTCTTACTTCACTTGGCCTGGTTTACTGCACCATTTTCCCGATTAGCAGTAATGGCAAAACCTCTCCAACTTTTCAAACATAATTCCCCAAAAACACAGTTTTCAAAGTGACTTAATGTTTGTGTGTTTTTAAAACCAAATGTACAAACAAACAAAATTGGCAGCAATGATAAAACCTCTCCAATGTACAGTGAGTGAATCTTCACTGCTGCATGATTTATACAGGGCATGGCCAGTGTGAGAAAGTCCATCAGAAGAACCTAAAACAAAAACTAGAGCGCGCCTTGCCTCAAAATGCTGCCTCTTGGTATGCTCTCTGAAACTACAACAAATGGCCGCTCTGCTCTAGAAGAATCAAAAAGGGATTACAAACCAATTTTCCAACACAATTCCCACCACATAGTTTTTTACTTGACTTAAGAGAGAATGTTTATAAAACCAGTTGTGCAAACAATCAAAAAAAGCAGCAATGGTAAAACATCTCCAATGTTTCCAACACAATCCCCATACACAAACAGTTTTCAAAGCGACTTAAAGAGCGTGTTGTTTTCAAAACCAAATGTGCAAACAAACAAAGTGGAGATGTGGGACTTCAAGATACATGAGTACCTCAGGGGGTATCGTGGGTGGTGGCATACTGCTGTCCAATTATGTATCTTGGACATATTTGTCAATCGCCTGGCTTTGACACAGGGCTGAGTAAAACTCTAGAAATGTTTGGAGTATGTCAAGGATTGTGGTCTGCACATGATCTCTCTCATTATGGATTTCTCATATTTGATTGCATTTTTGAACCATTTTCAATGTGTGTGCTAAGACAGACTCTGCCTTCTCCCTTTCCCATAATATATTTGTCCTATATACAATATTTTTCTTGCTTTTATCTCCTTCATATAAGTGTTAAAGTTCCCCCTTAGATTTGCATAAGGTGTAGTATGTTCTGGTATGGCAGTCTATTCTATATTGTGTTTCTAATGCTGAGTTCTGATGTTCTAGTTATTGCCTTTTTTGTACTTAGCT
Source organism: Calotriton arnoldi (assembly GCA_963921515.1). Taxonomy (NCBI): domain Eukaryota; kingdom Metazoa; phylum Chordata; class Amphibia; order Caudata; family Salamandridae; genus Calotriton; species Calotriton arnoldi. The sequence goes on from CAWUFW010007907.1 coordinate 716,824, forward strand.
CACTTCTAGAAGTGTGCGAAATTAGTTCTCCTCAATATACAGCTTTTTCCATGTTCCGTAGTGTGGTAAGCAATGGCTCGCCCCTGTCGTTTTCTTCTAAATAGAGGTGCAGACTACCATGTCTACTACGAAACACAATACTATCTGTGCAGTACATCATAATCTAGATAGAAGATAGAGACTTAGGTTTCAGAACCATAAGTGTCAATTTTACTGTGGAATGATTACACAATGTACCCATGCCTATTGCAGAGTCTAGAATAATTTGAAAGCTGTGTAATTTAGTAGAAAAAATCTATTCTCAAACACGTCTTATGAACATAAGAATAACATTTGCAGTATTTTTCTGTGTCATGGCGCATTCTCCAAAAATCAAGAAAATGCAGGTAATTGTTCCCCTGCTCCAGCCCTTTGGGCGTGTGAGACGACCCTTGTATAGTGATAGATTAGTCTTTAATCTAATTGTGTTAAAGTTTGTGTATATCAGTTAAATTCAGCTATCCCGGGTAACAGTGAAGTAAAGTACTGATTTTTGTCCTTGTTATGTCCACAGAAGGAGAGGTATGTTACCTTTACTTTGATGTTTTTACATCGGGAGTCATTGCATCGCAAAAGTTAAGTTGGCACTCTTTATTTAACAGGCAACTTTTCAGTCTTTTACTTATTGTATGATCTCACCAGAAACCCTTGATGGCAATTCGCATTAAACCATAAAGATCAAAATCTCTGTGCTCAGTAATCCAGCTCTTACTCCCACCAAAATGCCCTTCTGGTCATTTCTTACCATACCTAATATAAATATAGGACTCTCCTAAATAAAATTACAAGCTCTTTTGTGTTTGAAGTTGCCTGAGAGTGAAGCTGGTTTGGGAATCAATAGGACCACAACCTCTATGAGTCTTGTTTCTGTAAATCGGACTCCTATAGTAAAATGATATCCATTGCTTTGTTGCGGAGCAGCCCGCCATTTGATCTGTATACAGTAGGCCCTGAGCATTCAATGAGGAAATTTGTAAGTTAGCCTTGTGAGTCTGTCTAGCCTATGTGACCTTCTAAAGTCTTTGATAATCTACTGGCTAGTCAGTGTCTGGCTGATTCACCAGTCCCTTTAATGGAGTTACTTTCATCGCCCTTGAACTTTGCACATTTGTTCTATAATTTTCTCATTCCAGGATCTCCCACCCACCAAGCAGTTGTTTGTTATTGTTCTCTTCTGGCTCTGCACTAGAACATAGAAATAACGTATTCTAACAAAAAATGGACAATGACAAATAACTCAACATGATATAGTTTAGGACCAATGCACCATTTAGCATTTTTCCAAAGGATTGGCACCTTCCAGTATGCCACATTCGATGGGGGCACACACAGGTCCCGCAAGAGTGGCTGATGAACGCCTTGATTTATGACAATTTGTTGAGGGAACCACAGACAAAGCCATTCTCCAGGTCGTCTGAAGGCCATGGTTTGGTGTTGGAAAAAATCTTGATAAAAGACATCTAATATTGAGAAAGGTGAGAAACGGTTAGGAAAGCGAGGCGATAAGGTGTATGACATTGAGAGGTCTGTAATTTGTAGGTGACAAAGAATGCCAATTCATTCCTCAGCTGGAGAGGTGGGACTCACTGCATTATCAGTCTTCCGTGTCAATTTGTGAGTTGCTCTGTGATCTTTGCCTGTTTTCTGTCTCCTCCATGCTCCTTCTTTCTTGCTCTCCATCATTCATTGTTGCAGTGGCACTGCTGATGCTGAGCAGCTTATGAGCTTCATCATGGTAGTGAATTGCATGTGCTTTACCTTCCAAACTGAACATAAGGTGGACTGGTTAACCTTATCAATATGAATTGATTTCTGCCGGACAGCTGAACCTATGTAGCTGAATTCCCTCCTGCTTGGTAACATTAATGACAAGACGTAGATTGTTTCTTTCATTCTTGCCTCTGAAATTAATGTTTCCTTGAGTTTGAAGTAGTGCAGTCTTGCTAACAAATCAGGTTTCAGTTTCTGTCATATCTGGTGAGCAGAGAAGCTTTTTGCATCCTATTGGGCCCAACCTAAAAATATTAGGGGCTGATTACGAGTTTGGCGCAGTTGCGCCGACTCTCCGCGCGGCACAACTGCACCAAACCCATGCAAGGACCACCTGTCATATTACGAGTTGAACTTGTGCACGGCGGACGCTCCTCTGCCTTTCCCATGGTGGTGCCTGAAAAACAGGCACCGCAATGGGAACAGCTGCTGGACGGTGACCTCCATGCCGTGCTGGAAGTTTGGGTGGGGGGCCATGTGGGCCCTGTAGGGCCCCCTTTGTTCCTCCACCGCCAGCCTTTTCCTGACAGGGCTCCCACCATGAAAGAGCTGGCAGAGGCAGAACCTTTAATATTCTCAGCGGGACTGCGCCAGTCCCACTGAGCATCTTACATTGTGGTGCAGCTGTGCCACCGCCAGGGAACTACTGTACCCTAGGAGTGCCACTGGTCCTCTGCAGCAACGACTTTCAAAGTTGTAATGCGGCAGAGAGTGGATCGCCACTGCAAGTCTGGTGGTCGGAAGACCGCCAGACTCGAAATCAGGCCCTTAGCTTTCCAACAAAATGTGGCGGAAGAATGCTTTGATATGAGACTCCAGATCTGTTCTTGGGATGCTGGGGCTGATGTCTTGAAGTTACTCCTGCATGAGTGATTTTTGTTATCTTCCTTTTGTTCCCTAATATTAGTATGCTGGCTCTCCAGCACTGCCATGCTCTCAGTCAGGATATCCTGTATGTGAGCTTGTTTGACAATAAATATTTCAACTTAGTCCAGTCTAGTGTCAGATTTCTTGAGGTTGTGGTCTAATTTGGATATTGTGTTTGCTATGTCTTGGCGCAAGGATTATAGTACTTATATGAACTCAAGTATGAGTTGTGGGCTTCTTTTTCTTCTAAAGTGGGTTCCCATTCCTAGTTTACATGAGAACCATGGCTCTCCTTTGTTTTTCTTTCATCTTACCTTTGACTGATAAACACTTTTAGAAGGGGTTTTAGTCTGTTTAGGCTTAGAGGATGCCTTCCTTGTGAGGAGCCAAAGATTCACTTTTTTCCCTCTTCCACCCTGGTATTTTATGTAATTTAGAAGACTCTGACAAAGTCTTATTAGTAGAAGTTGGAAGACTCAATAAATGTTTCTTATTTAAGTGTCTGTTTGTCCCTTGAGGGTTTTGATCTAGTCCCTGATAGTCTAGTAATTTACTATTGTCTCTGTTATTTGTTTCCAGAGCTCAAGTTACTTATTTCTCTGACAAACAATAAGTTTGTGTTGATTCATCCCTATCTCATGTGCATTTTTCTTTGTTTGTTGGCTTCATTTTGTGGGCTATTTGTCTGTGATTCGTAGTTTTACTTTCTCTCCAATTCTTCTAGAATGGCATTCCCTGACTTATTGGGGACCCAGTTTGGTAAATTAGTTTCAGTTTAGACTTCACTCCCTACCCTTGCAGTGGTGTCCTTTGATGGGGTATGGTCCCTGTGTACTCTCGGGGATAAGCACCACTGCCGCACCTACCTGAATTGTGGGCCAGTTTCATTACTAGGTATCCCTGCATGTGACTCTCACTTGTCCCATTCTTATTCCTCAGGTAGGATCTCCTCTTGTCGTTCTCACAAGCTTCTCTCCTTGTGGATGGTGTGACGGGTGTGGCCCGATCACCGTCTGTCGCCATCTTGGAAGCAGGCTGTTGCGTCACATAGGTCTCATCTCTGCCCGTTTCTCAGCCATTGTCAGGGTCCCGGGTTAGCTGAGCTGCCGCCTTTTCACTAAGCATGGGTGAAATTTTTATTACACTGAAGTAATCAGAGTATTTTCACTTCATTGTTAGGACTTGAAATTACTGAAAATTATGCAATTACCCCGAGTTGAGTAATTTAGAGTAATTTGGTGGGAAAGTGCCTACCAAAAGAGCACAGGAATAGAGCACAAATGACTACTGGCTGACCAATGTCTTTAAGGCAGTGTTTATTGGCCCAATCCCAGTATCCTGGAGAGAGGCCATCGTTGTCCCCGTATACACGAAAGGGAATCGAAGTGACCCCGCCTGTTACAGGCCAATCTCCCTTATTGACGCTACGGCAAAGCTGCTGGGGAGGGTTGTCCTTGCCCGACTTGAAACATGGACGATAGACAATAGACTGATGGCAAGGACTCAATATGGCTTCAGGAGAGGGATGGGCACCACCGAACAGTGCCTCAACTTGTCGCTGGTTATGGGCAAGTACATGAGGGCCAGGAAGGGTTCTATCCACCTGGCCTTCATGGACTTGTCCAGTGCTTTTGAGACTGTAAACCGGGAGAAGTTGTGGGAACATGGGCGTGGAGGAGGCTTTGATCTCTCATCTCTGCAGGCTCCATGCATCAACTTCTGTTGTTATGAGATATGGCCCCCAAGGGGAAAAAACTAGGCCCATAGCCTCCACGGAAGGTGTACGACAGGGATGTATCTTGGCCCCTTTTCTTTTCTTAATTTACACAAATGGATTAGAGGCCTTTTTAATTGATAAAGAAATTGATTGTCCGCGTATTGGAGGCACACAGGTCCCGCTACTCTCCTATGCGGATGACACCATGTTAATGGCCCTCACAGCACTTGGCCTCCAAAAACTGCTTAATGCATTCACAGATTTTAAGTTGGCTCTTGATCTAAAAGTGAATTTTATAAAATCGTATATTATGGTGTGTGGCCCGAAAATGACAAAAACAATGAAATATACGGTGGGAGACAAGAGAATTGATAAACTGAATAATTTTAACTACTTAGGGAATAATTTTAATAATAGGCTGAGTTGGGATCCGCTCGTCACAGCAAGGGGACAACAAGCAGGTAGGGTAGTTGAGGGGCTTTTCCGCTTTGCCAGAAAGCTGGGTCATAAGCCAGTGACTGAGCTGGTCACACTTTATAAAACCAAATGTGTGCCTGTTGTAACACATGGGGCAGGAGTGTGGGGATACCATAACAGCTGACAACTACAAGTTATGGAAAATAAGTTTATTAAAAGACGATTGATGACTCCAAATAGTGCCCCCACGATCTTCAGTCATCAAGAACTGGGGCTCGATTTTGTAGAGGACCGCATAGAAATTGCCCCCCTGCTATTATGGGCCAAAATGTGGTTGCCGAAGAGCTAGTGTTCTCCAGAGAGGTTATTAAGGATTGTATTACTCTTGATGGAGCACTTTCTATCCCTTGGCTCCGATTCGTAAAGGACAGTTTCTGTAAGCTAGGTTTGGGAGATTATTTTGATTCCCCAGACAGCATCCATGAAAATGCTAAAAATATTATAAAAGAGGTCCATTCTGCAGGGGCGAAGATATCCCGTTCCCACTCTGACGTAACAGGCCACTTTTGTTTATCTCTGAATCAACAGCAATTTTACTTAACTTTTGCGATAAATGTACAGACTCGATTTTATCTAACTAGATTACGCTTACTTACCCTGCACTTTTTGGTGGCTTTCCCAAAACAATCAGGGTGGGAAGATAAACTGGAGCCTTGCCCTTGTGATAATTTGGCAGCTCAGAGCATTGTGCTCTTTATGCTATTTTGTCCCCTCTACAAAGAGCCAAGACAAAGATTTTTAGTTCCAATTTTAAAAGAGATTAGGCCGTGGTCTTATATTGAAGGGTTTTATTATTTATCTTCACTGGCCACTTACGATATATGCACTAGGGTTTCCAACTATATTAAAGTAGCCATGGCGATTAGGAAATGGTATTAGCCATTTCTACTGAAGCCGATTAGTGTAATTCTCTAAACATATAAAAATAAGCTAAAGAATAACAGAAGGAGCGTATAGTTTACGATAATAAAATATCAAATATTGCAGTCCGTTCTTTTGTTTCTTTTCCGTTTCTTTATTAACCAGAATTTTTTCTCCACAGTTCAAAAGAGTTTCTGAAGTCCAAAATCCAACAAAGTAATCATCAATTCATAAATCCAATCAGAAACTTATTGATCCATACAGCCTATTGGTTCAAAACAGCCTACGCGTTTCGTCCCCTTTGGGACATCATCAGGGCTCATATACTGTAAAGCTTAAAGTTGTCACTAGTTTTTCCTAATACTTGTACTCAGCTTCATCCAGTAAACCTTCCTCTTTCCACGTAAAAAGCCTCTCTGTTATACGCCTAGTAGCCTCTCTTATGGGATTCCCATATACCTTCACATAACATGTAGTATCACTCAACTGTCTAGAAATTTCCTTACAATAATCCGATCTGTTCATAATAACAATATTTCCGCCTTTATCGGCTTCCCGAATCACTATATTATCATCAGATCTCAGATCTGTTAATGCCTCCCGCTCTTCTTGTGTCAAATTATCCTTACCTTTAGAGCCACACCACCCCTTACTTCCTTGATCCTCTAATCTGTGAAATTCTTCCATAGTCTTTTTGACATACATATCAATTGCTGAAAATTGTGTACCCTGAGGTGTCCATTTAGATTTCGGTCTTAAACCACTGGAGCAACTATAGTCCATTGGGATATTCAACATGGTAGCTATGTCATCTACTTCCAACCCTTCCCCCTCAGTCAATGACATAAGTAAATGTACATCCTGTAGTTCTGAAATAGTCATTTCTGAACCTTTAATGGCTGATTTAACATTCATAGATTTTTCATTTGTGGCAAAAAAACTTTTAAATTTAATTTTTCTCGAAAATTTAAACAAATCAATTTCCAAATCCGTAAAGTTACACCAATTCCTGGGACAAAATGATAATCCTTTTTTCAAGACAGTCAATTCATTTTCCTTCAACACTCTGTCTGAGAGATTAATCACCTCCAGTGCTTCACCCACCTCATTGCTCAGAGGCCTGGTAATTTCAAGGCTACCAACTATTTCCTGACTTTGTCTTGACTGCGTGTTCCTATTCTGATGTTTCCTGTGTTTCCGCCCCCTTCTTGTACTCCGGATCCTTTTTTCCTGCCCCTTTTGATCCTCAAAATCTCGTCGGAAAAAGAAGAACTTTTAGATGGTATGCCTCCCCCTGCTCCCAATGATGGCGGTTCATCTATGGATGAAATGCTGGAACTACTGTAATTTACTGAGCTCAATTCACCCTGTATCCCAGTAACTACTGTTTGTTTCGATTTAGGCACCTCATCATATCCTTTAGCAAATGTGAAGACTCTTCCCTGGTTATAATCCCTTTCATCTCGTCTAATTTTACTTAGTTTTTTATCTTTGATCTGTAATTGATGTCTGTTAATGACATCCTTTAGAATGCCATAATTTTTCTCAGTCAATTCGGTCAAATTCATCTTTTTAATTTCCTTTTCCAACTCTGCAATCTGCATTTTAAGTTTCTCTACTTTCCTGTCCGCATTTTTAATTAATATATGCATCATCGTGAAGGAAGCTGCATATACATTTTCCTCCCACTCTTTGAGAAGGTCCTCGTCAAGGTCATCGAAAGTGGGGAAAATCAATATCCTAAGCCCTCTTGGTATTCTATTTTGATCGATGTAATTTTTAAGAGTCACTCCATCCCACCATTTTGATAATTCTAATTTTTTAAGTTTCTCTAATTTCACAAATTTTTCCCTCAAGCTATTAGTAGGTAAATCTTTCCTTGCACTAGTACTAGTAGCTTTACTCTGTTGGAATAATTCTGCTGCCAATTTTTCTCGATCATCTTCCATACTTAATCCAAAGTATTCAGAAATGACTATTTCAGAATTACAGGATGTACATTTACTTATGTCATTGACTGAGGGGGAAGGGTTGGAAGTAGATGACGTAGCTACCATGTTGAATATCCCAACGGACTATAGTTGCTCGAGTGGTTTAAGACCGAAATCTAAATGAACACCTCAGGGTACACAATTTGCAGCAATTGATATGTATGTCAAAAAGACTATGGAAGAATTTCACAGATTAGAGGATCAAGGAAGTAAGGGGTGATGTGGCTCTAGAGGTAAGGATAATTTGACACAAGAAGAGCGGGAGGCATTAAAAGATCTGAGATCTGATGATAATATAGTGATTCGGGAAGCCGATAAAGGAGGAAATATTGTTATTATGAACAGATCGGATTATTGTAAGGAAATTTCTAGACAGTTGAGTGATACTACATGTTATGTGAAGGTATATGGGAATCCCATAAGAGAGGCTACTAGGCGTATAACAGAGAGGCTTTTTACGTGGAAAGAGGAAGGTTTACTGGATGAAGCTGAGTACAAGAATTAGGAGAAACTAGTGACAACTTTAAGCTTTACAATATATGAGCCCTGATGATGTCCCAATAGGGACGAAACGCATAGGCTGTTTTGAACCAATAGGCTGTATGGATCAATAATTTTCTGATTGGATTTATGAATTGATGATTACTTTGTTGGATTTTGGACTTCAGAAACTCTTTTGAACTGTGGAGAAAAAATTCTGGTTAATAAAGAAACGGAAAAAGAAACAAAAGAACGGACTGCAATATTTGATATTTTATTATCGTAAACTATACGCTCCTTCTGTTATTCTTTAATTTTGGCACGTCAGTGGTCTGGATGGAGGGCCATAGGAAGTTGAGCGTCTGAATTCAGATAATTATCATTGGACTGTTTAAGAAATATCTCACCAGTGCATACCTCATCGTGACCCTCATCGTTGTTTAGTAAATTGAATTACATTGGGGCAAAGTATAGCACAGGAGTGGTATTAATATTTAATACTTTGGATTAAGTATGGAAGATGATCGAGAAAAATTGGCAGCAGAATTATTCCAACAGAGTAAAGCTACTACTACTAGTGCAAGGAAAGATTTACCTACTAATAGCTTGAGGGAAACATTTGTGAAATTAGAGAAACTTAAAAAATTAGAATTATCAAAATGGTGGGATGGAGTGACTCTTAAAAATTACATCGATCAAAATAGAATACCAAGAGGGCTTAGGATATTGATTTTCCCCACTTTCGATGACCTTGACGAGGACCTTCTCAAAGAGTGGGAGGAAAATTTATATGCATCTTCCTTCACGATGATGCATATATTAATTAAAAATGCGGACAGGAAAGTAGAGAAACTTAAAATGCAGATTGCAGATTTGGAAAAGGAAATTAAAGAGATGAATTTGACCGAATTGACTGAGAAAAACTATGGCATTCTAAAGGATGTCATTAACAGACATCAATTACAGATCAAAGATAAAAAACTAAGTAAAATTAGACGAGATGAAAGGGATTATAACCAGGGAAGAGTCTAAATTGAAACAAACAGTAGTTACTGGGATACAGGGTGAATTGAGCTCAGTAAATTACAGTAGTTCCAGCATTTCATGCATAGATGAACTGCCATCATTGGGAGCAGGGGGAGGCATACCATCTAAAAGTTCTTCTTTTTCCGATGAGATTTTGAGGATCAAAAGGGGCAGGAAAAAAGGATCCGGAGTACAAGAAGCGGGCGGAAACACAGGAAACATCAGAATAGGAACACGCAGTCAAGACAAAGTCAGGAAATAGTTGGTAGCCTTGAAATTACCAGGCCTGTGAGCAATGAGGTGGGTGAAGCACTGGAGGTAATTAATCTCTCAGACAGAGTGTTGTAGGAAAATGAATTGACTGTCTTGAAAAAAGGATTATCATTTTGTTCCAGGAATTGGTGTAACTTTACGGATTTGGAAATTGATTTGTTTAAATTTTCTAGAAAAATGAAATTTTAAAGTTTTTTTGCCACAAATGAAAAATCTATGAATGTTAAATCAGCCATTAAAGGTTCAGAAATGACTATTTCAGAATTACAGGATGTACATTTACTTATGTCTTTGACTGAGGGGGAAGTGGTGGAAGTAGATGACGTAGCTACCATGTTGAATATCCCAACGGACTATAGTTACTCGAGTGGTTTAAGACCGAAATCTAAATGGACACCTCAGGGTACACAATTTGCAGCAATTGATATGTATGTCAAAAAGACTATGGAAGAATTTCACAGATTAGAGGATCAAGGAAGTAAGGGGTGGTGTGGCTCTAGAGGTAAGGATAATTTGACACAAGAAGAGCGGGAGGCATTAAAAGATCTGAGATCTGATGATAATATAGTGATTCGGGAAGCCGATAAAGGCGGAAATATTGTTATTATGAACAGATCGGATTATTGTAAGGAAATTTCTAGACAGTTGAGTGATACTACATGTTATGTGAAGGTATATGGGAATCCCATAAGAGAGGCTACTAGGCGTATAACAGAGAGGTTTTTACGTGGAAAGAGGAAGGTTTACTGGATGAAGCTGATTACAAGTTTTAGGAGAAACTAGTGACAACTTTAAGCTTTACAATATATGAGCCCTGATGATGTCCCAAGGGGGACGAAACGCGTAGGCTGTTTTGAACCAAAAGGCTGTATGGATCAATAATTTTCTGATTGGATTTATGAATTGATGATTACTTTGTTGGATTTTGGACTTCAGAAACTCTTTTGAACTGTGGAGAAAAAATTCTGGTTAATAAAGAAACGGAAAAAGAAACAAAAGAACGGACTGCACTATTTGATATTTTATTATCGTAAACTATACGCTCCTTCTGTTATTCTTTAATTTTGGCACGTCAGTGGTCTGGACGGTGGGCCACAGGAAGTTGAGCGTCTGAATTCAGATAATTATCATTGGACTATTTAAGAAATATCTCACCAGTGCATACCTAATCGTGACCCTCATCGTTGTTTAGTAAATTGAATTACATAGGGGCAAAGTATAGCATGGGAGTGGTATTAATATTAAATACTTTGGATTAAGTATGGAAGATGATAGAGAAAAATTGGCAGCAGAATTATTCCAACAGAGTAAAGCTACTAGTACTAGTGCAAGGAAAGATTTACCTACTAATAGCTTGAGGGAAAAATTTGTGAAATTAGAGAAACTTAAAACATTAGAATTATCAAAATGGTGGGATGGAGTGACTCTTAAAAATTACATCGATCAAAATAGAATACCAAGAGGGCTTAGGATATTGATTTTCCCCACTTTCGATGACCTTGACGAGGACCTTCTCAAAGAGTGGGAGGAAAATTTATATGCAGCTTCCTTCACGATGATGCATATATTAATTAAAAATGCGGACAGGAAAGTAGAGAAACTTAAAATGCAGATTGCAGAGTTGGAAAAAGAAATTAAAGAGATGAATTTGACCGAATTGACTGAGAAACATTATGTCATTCTAAAGGATGTCATTAACAGACATCAATTACAGATCAAAGATAAAAAACTAAGTAAAATTAGACGAGATGAAAGGGATTATAACCAGGGAAGAGTCTTCACATTTGCTAAAGGATATGATGAGGTGCCTAAATCGAAACAAACAGTAGTTACTGGGATACAGGGTGAATTGAGCTCAGTAAATTACAGTAGTTCCAGCATTTCATCCATAGATGAACCGCCATCATTGGGAGCAGGGGGAGGCATACCATCTAAAAGTTCTTCTTTTTCCGACAAAATTTTGAGGATCAAAAGGGGCAGGAAAAAAGGATCCGGAGTACAAGAAGGGGGCGGAAACACAGGAAACATCAGAATAGGAACACGCAGTCAAGACAAAGTCAGGAAATGGTTGGTAGCCTTGAAATTACCAGGCATGTGAGCAATGAGGTGGGTGAAGCACTGGAGGTAATTAATCTCTCAGACAGAGTGTTGAAGGAAAATGAATTGACTGTCTTGAAAAAGGATTATCATTTTGTCCCAGGAATTGGTGTAACTTTACGGATTTGGAAATTGATTTGTTAAAATTTTCGAGAAAAATGAAATTTAAAAGTTTTTTTACCACAAATGAAAAATCTATGAATGTTAAATCAGCCCTTAAAGGTTCAGAAATGACTATTTCAGAATTACAGGATGTACATTTACTTATGTCATTGACTGAGGGGGAAGGGTTGGAAGTAGATGACGTAGCTACCATGATGAATATCCCAACGGACTATAGTTGCTCGAGTGGTTTAAGACCGAAATCTAAATGGACACCTCAGGGTACACAATTTGCAGCAATTGATATGTATGTCAAAAAGACTATGGAAGAATTTCACAGATTAGAGGATCAAGGAAGTAAGGGGTGGTGTGGCTCTAGAGGTAAGGTTTAATTTGACACAAGAAGAGCGGGAGGCATTAAAAGATCTGAGATCTGATGATAATATAGTGATTCGGGAAGCCGATAAAGGCGGAAATATTGTTATTATGAACAGATCGGATTATTGTAAGGAAATTTCTAGACAGTTGAGTGATACTACATGTTATGTGAAGGTATATGGGAATCCCATAAGAGAGGCTACTAGGCGTATAACAGAGAGGCTTTTTACGTGGAAAGAGGAAGGTTTACTGGATGAAGCTGAGTACAAGTATTAGGAGAAACTAGTGACAACTTTAAGCTTTACAATATATGAGCCCTGATGATGTCCCAAGGGGGACGAAATGCTTAGGCTGTTTTGAACCAATAGGCTGTATGGATCAATAATTTTCTGATTGGATTTATGAATTGATGATTACTTTGTTGGATTTTGGACTTCAGAAACTCTTTTGAACTGTGGAGGAAAAATTCTGGTTAATAAAGAAACGGAAAAAGAAACAAAAGAACGGACTGCAATATTTGATATTTTATTATCGTAAACCATACGCTCCTTCTGTTATTCTTTAATTTTGGCACGTCAGTGGTCTGGACGGTGGGCCACAGGAAGTTGAGCGTCTGAATTCAGATAATTATCATTGGACTGTTTAAGAAATATCTCACCAGTGCATACCTAATCGTGACCCTCATCGTTGTTTAGTAAATTGAATATAAAAATAAGCACTGATGTATTTTTATGTAGGTAGACGCATGCCGTAATTGTGATAAGTGCCTTGTAATACAGATTGTAATTTTATCAGAAGATTGTTTTAAGGTGTATTTTTCTTTTGCATTTTATATAATGAATTGACATGTATAAACTGCTTACTATGAAATAACAGTTTGTTATGATGATTTTATGAACTTTTATGGTTTTTGTATGAAACCGAATAAAGTTATTTTGACTGACTGACAACTGGCTGCTGCTGTTCATGTTCTGGTTCTGTTGCATTTAACATTATTTTCGTAGTGGAAAATTCATACTCGGGTCCATTTTGGATGCAAGGGTGCATTTCACGATAGAGCTAAATGCTGGGTTACGCTCCATGCGTCATTAACCATAATCTTGCATAATGCCATAATCTTGCATTATTTTGCTGTGACTTCACGTAATTACGCTACTTAAAATTACGCAAGTTACACCCACTTCCACTCTCCAGCTAATTACACAAGAGACCAGCCTGCTTTCATCTATATTAACAAGCCCCATCCTCCCATGGGTGGCCCAATCTCAGGCCCCTTGCAGGAGCTCAGCAAGAATATCTCTTGAGGGATCCTTGCCCTGGCCAAACACCCCCATCTAACCCGTTTGAGATTTCAGTGCCATAGTCTAAGATTTACAGTCGGCCATTTTAGTTACAAATTTTGTTTCACCAGCTCTGTGATGGACTACTTGCAAAATTTTGAGTTGTCCTGCCAGACTTGTTTATGGTTGCTGCTGAAACTTGAGTGCTCATTCACTCTGTGGACAGCAATTGTGAATCGATTCTACATTTGTGCCTTTAGGTTCCATTTCAGTAGCTGCCTCTATGCACATACAATAAATTACCAGATCCCTTCCTAGCACCACATTCTTTACATACACTTATTGCAACTCCCACACGCTCTTGTTATTCAGAGGAAACAGTGACAATAACAGTTCAATGTTAACCGTCATCAGGCGTTTCACTCTCCCACTTTCTCGTAAGGCTTTATACACCCAGCTGAGGCAGTTCCACAATATTCTGAATAGGGGAAAGGTCAGTTTTCTCCCAGCATGCAGCATACTATTGCCATTAACTTCTGGAAGAGTGTCACAAGCAATGGGAAGGATGATCTCCTTGTTTTCAGTTTCCTTGCAGACAGGGTAACACCTCATACTCAGAAGAATGCTCCAGTTTCAGCATTGCTGGCCTATGGGCTTTTTTTCCTCAGATCAGGCATAGAATGAGATAAATAGGGCACCCTTTAAGGAAGTTGTTTCACCCACAAATACACAAACTTCGATCCGGCCCTTTCTCAACCTGGAAATGTATAGAAATGTACTTCAACAAAGGACTGGAATAACTGCCCTACCACGATGCTATGGAGTATGAATCCCCACCATGTTTTCTGGGACTAGGTGAAGGGCTTTCTTCAGGAGATAAAATGTTTTCCATAAAGATAAAAAAAGCAAAAAGTTTGATTTTGCACAGAGGGCTCCATTCCCTCAATGCGTAATTCTACACTAAGGCCCTAATTACGAGTCTGGCAGTCAGAGGGCCGCCGGACTCACTCGAGTGGCGGTCCAGCCACTGCCAGACTGGCGGTCTGACCGCCCCATTACGAGTTGGGTGGTCGGACCGCCTCGTGACTGCTCATGCCACCAGGGAACCGCCATTCTGGCGGGCGAGTGACAGCGAGTCGCTGCGGTGCGGGGGTGGCCGTGACGTACCGCCCGTGCACTGCCGAAACTCGTAATCGGGCCCTAAGTAGAATAATGCAATATCGCAATAAGGGGCTGTGGGGTAATGTCACATGACATTTCCATTATAATGCTTGTCAAAGCATGCCATTCATACTACTGGGACTGTGTAGGAAAGTCATCCTTTTTGCCCTGATCACTCCCATTTGTTGCCTGATACTGTTGGTTACTGACTCTGAAAGTGTCTTGGGCTCTGCCAACCAGACTCAGGGGCAGTGCTCTGTCCTTAAAAGGTATAAAGTTATTGGTGTAATTATAATTGGCTAAGACAATCTACCTGTAAGTCCCTAGTATATGGTAAGGCATGTAAGTTTAGAGACCTCAGTGGACTTAATACATTTAAGTGTGGTGCACTGCTGTGGTGCCTGGTGTTATTTCAAGCCAACCCTGCCTTGCAGGCTGGTTTGAAAGTAAAAATATGTCCAAATTTGACTTTGGAATTAAAAGTACTTCAAAAGTGCAAAACTACCATTTTATTACATATGAGTCACCCATAAGATCTGCCCTAGCTGCCCCAAGGGTAGGGTGCACTGTTTTAAAAAGAAGGGACATTATAGCATATGGTTTTATATGCCCAGGTGGGGAAAAAACAGCCAAAGTCGTTTTTCTCCATTGTAGTGCTGCTAGCTCCATAAGCTAACATGGGAAGGCTTTATTAAACTTTACTAAAGCCTACATTTTGATCATAAGTAGCTGGCAACAAAATCCAAAGTATTGAAATAATAATTACAATAAATCCAACAACTTGTCAAGGTCGGGTTTACTATAACTATTGCATGAAAGTCGTTTTAGAATTTACTATTCTGAAGTTACCCAAAGCAGCCCTGCAGCAGCCTCTTCTGATTGGCCAGCCTCTGTGAGCCTGAGCCAAGAAGCTCCCTGAGTAGGTGTGAAGAGGCCTGGGGCTGAAACAAGACAGCCATTTGGTGGGAGTAGATTTGCTTCTTGGAGAAGCCAGGGACAAGAACGGGGCTGGGAAGATTAACTGAACTTTAAAAGTAGAATAACAGATGTCACAGGACCCAGGCCAGCCCCCACTTCCTTGATCACCAGTCAGATGGGAGCCTCCCTAATTAGGTTAGGAGAGGATCTGGAAGGGGAGTATAGGGAAAAGTTAGCCACACCTGCGGGTTCAGCACGCCAGATCTACACTCCAAGGAGAGAATTTCTCCATTTTGATGTTTGGAAAACTGCATTCTGGGTCAAAAATATGGCACACTTCCCAGGACGTGATTACAGCAGGGGGTGGCAACTTGAACCCCATTGGTTGGGGTGTCCCCCTCTTGCCAGCAGGGGATGGGAAATAAATATGGAAGATCTGCAGGAGCCCTTCAGATCCCTGCCTGAAACATCTGAAGAAGGACTGCCCTGTTGGGCTCTTAGACTGCATCTGCTGCACTGTTAAGGCTTCATCCAAGAAAGGACTGTGCCTGTTTTAAAGGATAAGGAGTGGACTCCCTGAGCAGCAACAGGTATAAAAGTGCTGGAAGGCACCACCTGCAACACCCCAAACAGAGGACTAGCCCCGCTGAAAAGCTACACCTGGATTTTCCTGGACTGCACAGGCGCATTGTGGGAGATTGAGTCCTAGCCCCCCATTGGCGATCCAGAGTTTCTGAACCCGGCCAGAGCTAGAGGACACTGATCTCCCCAAAGGAATCAAGAACCAACATAATTACAGCTCCTGGACCCATCTGCAATGAGTGCCTGACCTCCAAGAGGCCCCTCTCAGATTGTGGGCACTTGGAGTGCTTTCTTAAATTCAAGCCTTTGGGTTCTTCGTGACCATAAATAGGCCTGTTCGCACCGGAACCGCGCCGCTCACCCTAAGAATCGGCGTGAGCCATCGTAAGTTCGTCTCTTCGCTCAGCAAGTATCTTCTCTCATGACCACGAGGCTCCTGCCCATCCATCCTTAGCGCCCCGCAGACCACTGCCAGCGAACCTCTCCTTGCTCCCGGAGAATGTCTTTCCTCCGAATGGGACTCTCTCCACAGTTCTTGAGTAAGTAAAACTTCAGCAGGACTTACCTGGAACTGTATCCGACTCGTGCTCCATCGTGGTTGGCTTGAACTTTTAGATTCAACCCAGTCAATTGAGACCAGATAGCCATGATTGGCACTTTCTGCTTTTAGGCATGCTATATTGCAATTTAATCTTTAAAAATGTATATCTCTGGTTCCCTAAATTGAATTTTTGCCATTTCGGTGTCATTTTTTAGGTTACAATATTCTGTATTTTTTATAAATTAGTGTTGGATTTTTATTGTGCTGTTTCTTTTACTTATTTACTGTTTTGTTGATATTAAATGCTTTGCTCACCTGTCTCCTAAGTTAAGCCTGACTGCTCAATCAATCAATCAATCAATCACGGCATTTATAGAGCGCGCTACTCACCCGGGAGGGTCTCAAGGCGCTGGGGGAGGGGGTAAGTTACTGCTCGAACAGCCAGGTCTTGAGCTGCTTCCTGAAGGAGAGATGGTCCTGGGTTCGCCGAAGGTGAGTGGGGAGGGAGTTCCAGGTCTTGGCTGCCAGGTAGGAGAAGGATCTTCCTCCGGCGGTGGTTCTGCGGATGCGTGGTACGGTGGCGAGGGCGTGGCTGGTTGATCGTAGCTGGCGTGTGGGCGTGTAGAAGGTCATGCGGTCGTTGAGGTACTTTGGGCCCAGGTCGTGGAGGGCCTTGTGTGCGTGGGTGAGGAGTCTGAACGTGATTCTCTTGCTGACGGGGAGCCAGTGCAGGTCTTTCAGGTGCACGGTGATGTGGCTGTGTCGGGGGATGTCCAGGATGAGTCGTGCGGAGGCGTTCTGGATGCGCTGGAGTCTCTTTTGAAGTTTGGCTGTGGTTCCGGCGTAGAGGGTGTTCCCATAGTCCAGTCGGCTGGTGACGAGTGCCTGGGTGACGGTCTTCCTGGTTTCAGTGGGGATCCATCTGAAGATCTTGCGGAGCATGCGCAGGGTGTTGAAGCATGAAGATGAGACGGCGTTGACTTGTCTGGTCATCGACAGGGAGGAGTCCAGGATGAAGCCCAGGTTGCGTGCGTGGTCCGTTGGCTTGGGCGCGGTGCCCAGGGCCGGGGGCCACCAGGAGTCGTCCCAGGCGGAGGGTGATGAGCCCAGGATGAGGACTTCCGTCTTATCTGAGTTCAGTTTAAGGCGGCTGTTCCTCATCCAGTCGGCGACGTCTCTCATCCCGTCGTGTAGGTTGGCTCTGGCGGTGGTGGGGTCGTTGGTGAGGGAGAGGATCAGCTGGGTGTCGTCGGCGTAGGAGATGATGTTGAGGTTGTGTCGGCGTGCGATGGCTGCGAGGGGGCTCATGTAGACGTTGAAGAGGGTTGGGCTGAGTGAGGATCCTTGTGGAACGCCGCAGATGACTTCGGTGGCTTCGGATCTGAACGGGGGAGGCGGACTCTCTGGGTTCTTCCGGCGAGGAACGAGATGATCCATTCCAGTGCTTTCTCTCGGATTCCGATGTTGCTGAGGCGCTTCACTAGGGTGCGGTGGCAGACGGTGTCGAACGCCGCAGAGAGGTCCAAGAGGATGAGGGCAGCTGTTTCCCCGTTGTCGGTTAGGGTTCTGATGTCGTCGGTGGCTGCGATAAGGGCGGTCTCGGTGCTGTGGTTGGCCCGAAACCCGGACTGCGAGGGGTCGAGGGATCCATTCGTCTCGAGGAAGGCGGCAAGCTGTCTGTTGACTGTCTTCTCGATGACTTTGGCCGGAAACGGAAGGAGCGAGATGGGACGGTAGTTCTTGAGGTCGGTGGGGTCCGCCGTTGGTTTCTTCAGGAGGGCGGTAAGCTCGGCGTGCTTCCAGCTCTCCGGGAAGGTGGCGGTGTGGAAGGAGGAGTTGATGATGTCCCGGAGATGGGGTGCGATGGTGGCGTCGGCTTTGTTGAAGACGTGGTGTGGGCAGGGGTCGGTTGGTGATCCGGAGTGGATAGAGTTCATCGTGCGGGTGGTGTCTTCGGTGCTGATCGGGGTCCAGTTGCCAAGGGTTGAGCAAGGATTTATATATTGAGACTTCACTGGACCTTTTTAGTGATTGTGGTATTATTGCTAACTCTACGTACTACCTACCTTCACCTACTAATAACCTACCTACCTACAGACGGTATGTGCAGGGCCGGCTTTAGGGCGATACGGTCGGTGCGGCCACACTGGGTGCTGACCTGGAGGAGGGGCACTGACCTCAGGTGGGGCACCATGTTCAGCAATAATGCATGATTTTAAAGCACCTGCTTCAGAGTTCCTTGTGAGTCCAGCTTTCAGACAGCAACAAAAATGTCATGATAACTCTTGTAATTAATGTTCCTGTTAGAGAGAGCGATCCTAGTTTGGTCTAGTGGCAATTTTGACTCACCATAAGGTAGCGCAGAGGGTAATATGCCTGCTGCAAAGAACAGATATGTATTTTATATGAATAGCTTAGTGGATTATTAAAGCCAGCCTTTACCAGTGCTTAAAAACATGAAATGTTTTTGAGAGAGGAATTATGGAGAGATGAGGGGCGCTTTTGCCAGGTGGTAGTGAGGAATTTCGAGGAGGAGGAGGTCATATGGGCAGGGGAGGCACCAAAAAAGATTGTCGCACCGGACGCCGCCAGCTCTAAAGCTGGCCCTGTGTATGTGAATTGCAAAGTAGTGAATCTGCGCCTTAATGTAGGTATTCATGTAAAGTTGCAGATTTGCTAGGTTCACTGTTAATTGGCCAGTTAGTGAATTTATTTTCCAGGTGCATGAGTACTCACATATATTCTTGCATTGAAAACAATAAAAAAGGAGCAAATGCTTCTGCTAATGTTCTTGTTTTCTTTAGATGTAAAATATTATCCTCTGTGGGAAACTTTGTGACCACACCACCTTTCCACTAACAATGGGGGGAGGTTCCATTCCCAAATTAACCGTTTTTGATAAATTTAAAGAGACAACCAGTGGCGGCTGGCTTGACTCGTGGGTGGCGGAGTGGGCGCGGGGGGAAGGAGGGGCACGAGGTAGCACAGTGGAAAACAATTTTTTAAAAAAATTGCACACCTTGCCACTGGTCCCACCACTGCGTCTCTGCTCCTTGCTCCTGCTCTCCTCGTGGGACAGGAAGCCAGGCTCCCCTGAACAATCACAATGCTACAATGCAGCGTTGTGATTGGTTTTGAGCTTCCTGGTTCGACGCTCAATCAGGGAATGAGGGCCTGGGCTTGTTCTGCGTGCAGGCTGTAATGCAGCCTGCATGGAGAACAGGAAAAGTGCGCATGACGGGTTTGGGCGGCCCGAGAGGGCTGACCAAACAGTCATTGTGCACTTAGGAGTGGACAAACAACTCCTCTCCTGCCCTGCTCCATGAGCAGAGCAGTCCCGCCCACCCGGAAAGGAAGGAAACATAAAATGATAATAACTAAAAGTTATAATAATTTAATATTTCCTTTCCTTTACACTGCTCAAAGCAGTGGGGTGACGCTCCTTTGCCATAGCTGAGGAGCCGCCACTGGAGACAACTCCTGCTTTAAAAAAAAATTCCCTGGGAAGACATTGTGGGGAGCAGGCAATGATCCGTTAGAACCATGCCTGGCCATATGAGACCATCTAACTCAAGTCCCAAAGTGGAAGCTAGGCCACAAGTCACTTATACATTAATTTACAAAAGAGAAGTGGAATGCCTCTTTCATGTCCCTCTCGTTTGCGATTAAGAAAGTGTAGTAAAATACCATTTGAGATCTGGAATAGCTTATCGGAATCCTAAAATGGTGTTTGTATTTTGTGAAAAAATACTTGGCGGTCTCAAACCCCTGTTCACAGGCTTTGTGATTATAAACATCTTTTGTACATTTGGACCTTAAATATTCAACCACGGTGGGAAGGGACTGGAAAACGGTTTGCAAATAATAAATACCCCAAAATATGTATGTTTATGGGTGGGCACACACTTTCATAATGCTCCCCACCAAGAGTAGCTACACTCTATTCCCAGCAGTTAATTTACTCACACGGAAATCCCCTGTGAGAGAGTCATTTTATGTGTGCAAAACAAACTTTCATGAATTCCAAAACATACATTTTGCACTCGTAAATGAAGCCACTTGCACGTGCAGTTCTAACACAATGTTAATGTTAAGAATGAGGCCCCTTATTTGAAGGTGTATCCCAGTTACCCAATGACCTCCTCGTTTTTCACAAAAGTCTCACTCTTTCACTTTAGCAAAATGTTCTCCACTTATACTGTATCTAATCCGCACTTCTTTTATTCGAAAGCAGCAAAATTGATCTAGACGCGTTCATTTAAACTCCCTCCCCCTTAAGATCAAATGGTCTAAATGGAAAATTACTGTTTAACCCTCCAAGGACATGCCAGCTACTCAGAACTAAAATTCAAAAATATTATGGCTTGAAACGTGACCACCAAGGTACCTACAAACAAACAAATGGTTGTGTTAAAATGAACTAAGATACGCTGCCTTTGCAGACACAGTTATCTTTCTGGAGCGACGTTTGGAAACACTCTGAAGTTCAGTGACCTGAAGAATGGATTTTGGCAACGAAAACTTTCAGACGTGGGTCAGTAGACAGTGGCGCAACTGATGCGATATCTCTTCTAGGAAAACCACCAACTGTAGCATTTATGCAACCTGTTTGGAGAGACAACATTCTCGACAAAGGTGAGCTAAGCACTCTGGGGCATATTTACGTTCCCTGGCGCATCCCTGCATATCAGCAGGGATGCACCAGGGAAAATGCGTCACGCAAGTTTACCCTTGCGCCACGTCCGATGCGCCGCATTTACAATGCGGCGCATCGTGGCGCAAGGATAAGCGTGACGCAAGGATAAGCGTGACGCATCTGCCGGCGGAAGGTTGGCGCAGTGCTGAAGTTGTGTCGCAGGCGCGACGCAACTCCAGCACTGTTCCAACCTTCCCTATCCCTAACATGGTGCGTCAATCCTTACGCCTGCTTGAAGCAGGCGTAAGGATTTGACGCACCAGCGTCGGAAAAGTGACTGCGTGAAATCTTGTAGATTTCACTACGTCACTTTTCCGAGGCGTTCCTGCGCCAGAACGCCCCCCTCTGCGCCGGTACGCCCACATGAAACCTGACGCAGGTTTCATGTGGCGCAGGGGTTTACTACGTGACGCATCTCCCTAGATGCGTCACGTTGTAAATATAGCGCAACGCGGCGCATGGTTTGCGTCGCCGCTGCGTCACATGCGTGACGCAACGGCGGTGCAAAAGTGGCGCAAGGGGCTTGTAAATATGCCTATTTATTTTATTGTGTATTTGTAGTTGATATAGTTCGAAGGTAAACGTAAAACAAGAAGACATAAAAACTCTTAAAAAGACAGCTTATGTTAGCAACTTAGGTTGGCAAAATACCTGAGGACGTTTCAATATTCGGGGCGCAAAATCATCAATGTCTGCTGGAACTTTAGTTCAGGTTCCAGTGGTCTGTTAAATCAGTAATTGGAGGACTTAACCACAACGTTCAGTACAGGACAATTTTGGCTGACCGGCATTGTATAATTCATATACTGAAGTTAAAAAAAGCTTTTCGCCTTTATACTTAGTCATCAGAAGCCTACTGACAGAAACAGGCCTATGTCGGATGATTTCAGTACACAACCAATATGTTATCTTCATTAGACACCCTGCCCCAAAACATGACACAACATCACATCACAATAATTGCAGAATTAAATAGAAATCATGCAAACTAAAGTCTTACCAAACGAACGTTACAAACGTGATAAAATATAAAACGCTTGTCCAGACTCATAATAACATTCTACAAAGAGTGGCACTCACACATAGCTAATCATATCAGCATGCAAATGTCAAAATCCGAAATCAGTGCCCACTTCACTGGCGCATGCACAGGGAAATACGATACAAAATAGCTTGAAAGAATCTAGGGTGAGGTCTCAGTCGGAACACCTGTGCCCACTCCCCAGCTGCACAAGATAAACATAGTGACAGACCAGAAACTGCTGCTCAAGCCAGTAAACCAGCCACAATCTCAACTACTGTTAAACAACATCTGCAACAGGCTTTGCACCCCGGCTTCTGCTCAATGGTAACAATGGTAAATGGCGGAGAGGGAATACAGCGGGCAAAGCATCATACTATTTATTTATTTTTTTAAATCTTTCTTCAATTGGCTTTTAATATAACAGGACAAACATAACAGTCCGATCAAATAAGTCTGGGTGCCCATTTGGTGGGTTCAAAAATACAAATCATGTTATATCTTATCACAGTGTTAAAGAATAAAGCAATGCATTAACACCTACACTAACACATTAGCACCTAGAAGCGGTGTCATAAAAGTTCACGTCAGCAATTAGTCTCCCATCTCTGCTCTCCCTACCGCCTGCCAGTGACCTATATCTCCCAGTGTCTGAGAGCCTTCCACTTCCTCTAGTATAAATCCACTTCAAGTGGATATATCGTGTGGTCAGGACCAACCGTGTCATATTGTCTCGTTAATACAGTGTCTAACTATGCCTGTCCGATCAATCCCTCCCAACAGTTAGTCCTCTGCGAGTGAGGGGTCTATCCCCCCAATATCATATTGTACAGTTACCTAGTGATATCAATGATAAGGCTTTCAAGAGTCCACCAACTGACTCCTGAAAGCCTTATCCTCACACACCATCAACAAACTGAGAGAGTTTATACTGAACTTCATAAATTCTCCTCTCATACATGGCCATCCGAAAGAGTTCAGGCAACCATTCTTGCTGTGTAGGTACATTCGGCGAGCGCCAATGCCTTAATAAATAGATTTTTGTGAACATCAAGGCCATCGACATCCATTGTCTCCAGTGAGTGGTTCTGTCACGTACGTCTGAAATGTCATGTAATATGGCTAAATTGGCCGACTCAGAAAAGGCTGGTGTTATGTAACATGCGCCAAATGGCCACCCAGTACTGAGTCAAACTCGGCTGGACCATAGGACTTGCAGGATGTCACATTCTGGTTCCACACATCTCTAACAGCTGCCATGTGACACGAGACAGGCTTTTTTCTGAGTTCATATGGGGTCCAAAACCAATTATGAAACATCTTAAAGTAAGAGAACTCTAGCGGGCCTCCCTGAAATTTCGATCATGAATGGTCTAGCAGGTCCTTCCAGTCTTCATCTGTATAGTCCACATTCAATCTGTCTTGACACTGTGTCCAGGTCTCCTGTCTAGTGTTATTCTAGTATAAGGGCTCAATGAGGAAATGATAGAGGTTGGAGAAGTGCCCCACAAGTGTATGTATTGATGAAAAGGCAACTCAGGGAGGACAGCTAGGTCCAGACCTAGTTTGCTCACCAAGCAGTGCCTTTGTTGATGTTAATGCCAATACTACAGCATCGTCAAAGTAAATTATACACACATAGCTTCAAAGGACTTGAACTCAGTATCATTATGTAGTTCACCTATCACGTTGATTCCTGTCTCTGTCCACTGTGGCCAATTGAACAAGGAACTTCTGATTGGGAGGGCCACATTCAACAATATCGGGGCTGTTCTGTGATGGAATCTGTTCATACCTAAAGGTTTATGTGCATAACTCCAAACAGACTGCATCTCCATCTGTGTGGGGGAATCCTTGGCAGAGGAGAAAACTTGAGAACTGTATAGTGTGCCTAGGCCAGGCGGGGCTTTCACCTCAGCTTGCTCTACAGGCAAACACACTGGACTTTCCCCACCATAGGTCAGGAAATATCCCAACTGCAAGATGTGGTGGGTGATGTACTATATGTACATGTCTGGCAATCGCAGTCCTTCTACTCTCGTGTCTGAATAAAGTTTTTGAGGCTTGTGTCTGGGTTTCCTGCCTGCCCATATAAGGTTTTTGATATGTTTGTTTAGTATTTGAAGAGTCTCTTTGAGGATCATAAGAGGATCAAACCGAAGGCATAATTAAACCTTAGAGCTGTTACCATTTTCATGACCTGGACCCTACCCAATAGGGAGAGATGTAACGAGGACCAGTGGAGGAAGTATCTGTCCATTTAAGCTATTAACAGATTCAGATTAGCTAATAAAATACCCTCCAGCCCTTTGTTAACAAGGATGCCCAGGTATTTGAGCTCTGAGGACTTCCAACCGAAGCCGTGATCAGTAGTTGAAAGTCAAGTAGGTCACCTCATGATGGGTAGAGCTTCACTTTTTGACCACTTCAATTTGTATCTGAATATGACGGAAAAGGCTTTGATAAGGGACATTAAATGTGGAACTGAGTTGTCTGGGTCACTAAGGAAGTGAAGAAAATCATCCGCAGAGAGAAGAAGCTTTATTTGACCAGCCATCATCTCTGTGCCTTTCATCTGTTCACATTGGCGACTGGCTGCTGCAAACACCTCTAAGGCTAACAATAAAGGGAGGGCAGAGAGGGGGCATCCCTGTCTCGTCCCTCTGTGCATGGCAAAGGCCTGGGACATGTGTTCCCCACTGTGAATTTGTGTGGCAAGGTCAGAATAAAGACATTTGACATTTTCAAGGAATTCCGGGCCTATGCCAGCTTGTTGCAGGGTTCCGAAAAAGTACCCCCTTTCGGCCCAGTCCAAAGCCTTTTCGACGTCTAGGGATAACAGTTTTTTGTCATCCTTCTCCTCCCAAAGTACATTTGCCAGTAACCTTATGTGGCTTCTGGATGAACATTCGGGGATAAAGCCAACCTGAGAGTCATGAATGAGGCCAGGTATAACCTTCCTAAGTCTTGTGGCCAGTACTTTAGCCAAGATCTTCATGTCAGTGTTAACTAGTGATATCGGATGATAGTTATCAGATCGAGCTAGATCTTTATCTACTTTTGGGATAAGGCTAATTAGCACTTTGATCGATTCAAGACGTAGTCCCCCCACCATGTCCGCTACCTTACGTACTTTGAGAAGGATGGGGCACCATGACCTTTTTATTCAATTTGTAACATTTAGTTGGAAAGCCATCCACCCCCTTTGCCTTGTTATAGGGCATTTCAGAGATTGTTGATGCTATTTCAGTTTCAGCTATCTCACCGTCTAAAAGCTGCCAGATTTTTTCCGAGATGAAGGGCAAGTGTACGGGGGCAGGATGGTTTGTTCCGGAAGCAGGTGATAACTTGCCTCTGGCCTGTATAGACCCAACAGGAATCAAGTTAATGCCTCTGCTGTTTCTGCAGGGTAGGTGATCAGCCGATCCCCTTGGTCTCTGATTGCCGGTATGGCTTGGCGTGCTTCTCATTGCTGAAGTTGTGCCGCTAATAGCTGGCCCGCATTTACTCCCTGTACATAATGATGCCACTTCAACTGTAATAGGACATATTATGCCTATGTAATAAAGTGGGATTTGAGGTCAAATGTTGCTCTTTCGATCTGTTGGAGAAGTTGAGAGGGTGGATTTGGCAGTATATTGTTTGGTCAGTGTTGAAATTTATAGGTCTAAGGACATCACTTTCTCCTGCACAGCTTTTTTTCTCAGGATCACATTTCCCATTAATTCCCCATGGATGATAGAATGACAAACAAGCAGGTATGTGGGGTTGTTAGACGTGGCATCCTTGGCGTGGTTTCCCCTGACGTTTTTGTCTTCTGACTACCTGTTTTGCTGACTTAATTTTTGCTGGCTTTAGGACTCTAGGCACTTTACTACTGCTACCAGTGCTAAAGTGCATGCACTCTCTAATTAAAACATGGTAACATTGGCTTAGTCCACAATTGGCATATTTAATTTTCTTATAAGTCCCTAGTAAAGTGCACTACATGTTCCCTGGGCCTGTAAAATAAATTCTACTAGTGGACCTGCAGCACTGATTTTGCCACCCCCTTAAGTAGCCCTTTAAACATGTCTCAAGCCTGTGTGTGTGTAGTTCCATGTCAACTTGACAAGTTAACCCTCTTGCCAGGCCCAAACCTTTCTTTTCAATGCATGTAAGTCAGACCTAAAGTAGGCCCTGGACAGCCCCAGGGCAGTGTGGACTGTATTTAAAAATTAGGACATGCACTTTTAAGTTTTACATGCCCTTAAATTTGTTTTTCACTACTGCAAGGTTTATCTCTCCCATAGGTTAACATTGGGATTACCTTATTGCATCTAATAAGTGCAATTTATAATTGGGAAGAGGTGGGAAACCCAAGTTTAGTGTCTCTTGAATCACAATTTAAAATCCTAACATGATGAAGTTAGATTTTTAATTGTAATTCTGAAAATGCCACTTTTAGAAAGTTGGCATTTTCTTACTTTAGCCATGTGGTGCCTTCTAGCTGCCTCTAAATACATGTCTGTGGTGGGTGACAGCTGGGCTTTGTGCATTCCCTCCAGACAGCCACACACAAAGGGAGCTTAGATATGACTTATGGGCGATCCACATCCCGATGGGCCATCCTGGGCAGGATGGGAGGGAGGAGCTGAAACTTGCACCTGAATGGGCTGGGGACTGTCCCCACTCAAAGGCTACATACCCCCCTGCAGTGAGTCTAGAGCCAGGACAGGAAGGGCAGGGACTCTGTGCTCTTCAAAGGCCTCTCTTTGAAGTCTCCCCCACTTTAAAGGCACAACTGGGTATAAGTACTGTACATCTGATACCACCACTTTAGTACTCTTGTAGACCTGTAGATACTCTGCCAGGAAGAAGGACTGCTGTGCTGCTGAAGGGACTGTCAATCTTCTGGACTCTGCTGGACTCCTGTTGTGCTGTGCTGACCTGCTGCCTGCTGCCTTCCTGCCTGGGAGTGAGAAGGACTCGACCTGCATCTCTCCACCACTTGACCCCAGAGTTGCTCCAAGGGCTTGTCTGCTTGTGTCCTGTTGAAAGTCTCAGGGACATCAAAGACTTCACTCCACTCATCAACAGCACCTTTACCCCTAAATCCAACCTGCTCTCCATCGTGGTTGGCCTGAACTTTTGAATTTGTCCGGGTCAAGCGCGCCCCAGTTGGCTCTTTAAGCTTTTAAGCACATAGGGCCAGATGTATCAAAAAAGCATTTTGCGATTCTCAAATAGCGATTTTTACCAAATCACTATTTGGGAATCGCAAAATGCTATGTATGCAGGAATCGCCAAAGATTTGGTGATTCCTTTATATTACCTAACAGCGATTCGGTAAATAGCGAAGAGCTCTTAGGTAATATTAATCCATTGGTTCCTATGGGCCGAAAGGGCCATAGGTGCGAATGGTTTTGCACTAGCTAGTTTGCTATTACCTAATTGGTAATCGCAAATTAGCTAAGGCAAATCCAAGAGTGCCCGGGGGCCTAAGGTCCCCCCAAAGAACCCCCAAAAAAGAAAGTGTGCACATGTAAAGCACACTCATGTCCTATGGGCATGTGTGTGCTACATGGCACTTTGAAAAATGCCGTTTTGTGCATTTTTCAAAGTTTGCACATGGTTACCATCAACTTGAAGTTGATGGTAATTAGCGTTTCCTAAATGTACACTTCGGATTGAGGAAAGGCTTCTACATGTGCATTAGGGATTCGCAAATTGCAATTCCCTTTTTGCATTCGCAATTTAGGTAATCGCAAAAATTTCGATTACCTAAATTGCAAATACAAAGCCTTTCATACATATAGAAAGGCCATTTTTCATTGGCAAACTGCTGAATTTTGCGATTCCCACCGCTGGCGAATGCAGAATAGTTTCGTACATCTGGCCCTATATTTCAAGATATTCTTTAAAAATTCATAACTCTGGTTATACATATTGGATTTTTGTCATTTTGGTCTTGTTTTGTTCTATAAATAAAGCTCTGTTTTTTTATTCAGATGTGGTATCTTTTTGTGTGGTGTTTTCACTATTTCACTGTTCCGAGCGTTGCACAAATACTTACCACATTGCCCCTTAAGTTAAGCCTGACTGCTCTGTGCCCAGCTACCAGAGAATGAGCACAGGTTAATTTAGGATGTGTGTGTGACTTACCTTGACTAGGATTAGAGTTCCTGCTTGGACAGGGTGTATACCTCTGTCAACCAGAAACCCAACCCAAAACCCAGTGATCAGCGGTGAGGATAGGACTTGTGTTTGTGCAGTGCCTTACAGTAATTTGGTGTACACTACCCGTACATGCCAAAGACCAATTCAAGTCAATTCTCTCTGATTGGCATTTTTAATTTGTCTCTTCTCACTGCTTGGAATTTTTAAGTTTTTTCCCAAAATCATGCCTCTGACTGGAGGTTCTACATCTGCATCTACACCTGCAAAAACTGACTTTGAGCTGGCCAACCTGTAGGGTTACACTGTGGCCCAGCTCAAGGATTTCTGCAAGGACTTTGGGCTCCCTGTAAAAGGCACCACTAGGAAGGTGAAGCTGAAAAGGCGCTGAGGGCCTGATCAGAATCTCCTGCTGCACTGAATGTAATCCCAGAGGAGGATGAGGAGCTAGATGAGGAGGAGGATTTGGACCAAGACTCACAGGTGAGTCTGGGACTGGCACCTGTGGAGGAGGGAGGCAACATTCTGCCATTATTAGTGATTCCTGACCGGCCAGGGAGCAGTGTGTCATCCAGAGGCCTGTCCCAAAAGGAGCTAGAGGACAGGGGGTAGGAGAGGAAGTTAAAATTGGAGCTGGCCAAGCTCAAATTGAAGCAAGAGCAAGCCTTAAAGGTGAAAAGGCTGACCATGGAGGAGGAGGAGAAGAAAAAAAAATCGGCCATTTGGGAGAGAGACCTAATGTTGCCTCATGACATAAGTCTGAAGGAGCCGGACACTAAGGCCAGGCAAGCTGAGTCCAGCAGTGATGGTGGCAGTGTTTCTTCAGTGTCCTCTGACCGGAGGGTCCACATACCCAAGGGTCTGGTGCCTGACTTTGTGTTGGGAGTTGACATAGACAGATGGTTTGAGGTTTATGAGATTGCCCTGCAGATGCACAAGATCCCAGAGGGGGATTGGGGGGCTATTCTGTGGAGGAATAGCCCTCGTGAGGGGAGGGACACCCTACTGGTCCTAGATGTGGGTGACATGATGAGGTATCCCCCCATGAAGGAAGCCCTGATCAGGAAGTTTGGTACGACACCAGAGAAGTACAGGTAGAAGTGCGGGGACAGTTGGAAGATATCCAAGCAGACCTGGGTGTATTGTGTTGATTCCTTTTGCAAGGCACTGAATGGTTAGGTCATAGGCAGTGAGGTAAAGGATTACCAGGAGCTGTATAATTTGTCTGCAAAAGAGTACATGTTCAGTCTTTGTTTTCCAGATCTGCGCCAACAACTTGTTGATAGTAAGCTCTCTGACCCCATGGAGCTTGCAGAGGAGGTGGACTGCTGGGTCAGCACCATGGTCCACAGGAAGGTATCTGGGTGGGATCAACACAAGGATGGGCAGGACACTCACCAGAAGAAGGAGGGGGGATAAAACCAAAAGCCAGGAGTTCTCTAAAGGGCCCCAAAATAGTTAATCTGGTTAGGACTACCATCCACCCACTGAGAAAACAATAAATAGTTCCATGATGGTCTGTAGGGAAGGCACCACTGAAGTTCTTTGAGTTCCAACATGAAGGGCACTTTGAGGGAGATACCAAGTGTCCCAACTGGGCCCAGCCCCCTACCGGTGGGCATTCACTGGGGTTGGCTAGTGTAGCGCTTGGGGAGGAGATTGTCCCAGATAGTTTGGAGGAAAGAGTATAGGTTACCCTAGTGTCCCTGGGTGACGGAGAGATGGTGCAGAGAACCCACATGCCTAGCAATTCTAGGAAGTACAGGAAGTGGGTTACTATCAATGGGCAGAGGGTGGAGGCTCTGAGGGACAGCAAATCCAGCATGACAACCATCAGTTGTCATCTGGCGTCTTCAGAGCAGGTAGTCCCTAATGTGTTCCACTAAGTTGTTGCAGCTGACAACCATGAGAGCCACTACCCAGTGGCTCTGGTTCCCTTTGAATGGGGGGTCTCAGGTTCCTTGAGAGTAGCTGTGAGCCAATCCATGCCTATGGATTGTCCAACTGGTAGTAGCAAAGGGGTACCAACCGGGAGGCGTTTTGCAAGGTGCAGAGGGAATGCCCTACTCTTGTGGGTGTTCGTCAGCAGTCTGAGACCCAGATAGCTGGTGAGGCCTCTGGCAAACATCTGATTTACTGGGATAATGGTCTCCATGTGTTGGTGCCCCCCGAAGTGCTACAAGGCCTTCCTACTCGGGCCGGCTCACGATATACCCCTGGCAGGTCATGTGGGGCAAGACAAGACCTTTAACAGGTTTGTCACCTACTTAATTTGGCCTCAAATGAGGAAGGCCTCCTCAGATGCATTCTGTAGGTCCTGGCCTACCTGCCACGTGAGTGGCAAGACAGGGGGGAAGAGCAAGGCCCCCCTGTAACTGTTTTCTTTCATTGGCACCCCCTTTGAAATTGTGGGCATCAACATCATTGGGCCTCTGGACCCCAAGACCGACATGGGCAACAGATTTGTTCTGGTCTTGGAGAACCATGCAACCCGGTACCCAGAAGTTATCCCTCTGAGGACGGTGACTGCACCTGCCGTGGCCAGGGCACTGATGAGGATCTTTACCCATGTGGATTACCCCAAAGAGGGGGTATCTGACCGGGGTACGAACTTCATGTCAGGGTGCATGAAGGCCATGTGGAAGGACTGTGGGGTAACCTACAAGTTCCCCACTCCTTACCCGCATACCAATAGGCTCATTGAAAGGCTCAACAGGACCCTGAAAAGCATAATTATGGGCCTGCCAAAGCCCACAAGGCGGAAGTGGGATGTCCTGCTGCCATGCATTTTCTTTGCCTACATGAAGGTACCGCAGAGTAGGGTTGGCTTTAGCCCCTTTGACCTACTGTATGGGCACCCTGTGACAGGGCCCTTCAGTTTGGTGAAGGAGGACTGGGAGCAAGCTCCCAGGAGAGCCTCCCAGGATGTGGCCAACTACATGCTGGCCCTTTGGAACCAAACAGCCCGCTTCAGGAAACGCACCCAGGAGAATCTATAAGCTTACCAGGAGGACATGAAATGCTCGTATGAGCAGAATGCCACACTGGTTGAGTTTCAGTCTAGCCGAAAATTGTGGGTAATAGAGCACGAGGAGTCCTGAGCCCTGGAAAGCCACTGGTCTGGGCCTTATGAAGTGAAGGAGCGCAAGAGTGATTTTGCCTACTTGGTGGACCTCAGGACTCCTAGGAACCCTTTGAGGGTCCTTTATGTCAATCGCCTCAAGCCCCACTTTGAGAGGTCTGAGCTTAACATGCTCCTGGTTACTGATGATGGGGTGGAATAGGAGAGTGAACCTCTCTCCGACCTCCTTTCTTCCAAGGAACAGGATAGGTCACTGGAGGGTATCAGCCTCTCTCCTACACTGACCCTATATCAACAGAGAGACTGCCACTAGTTGTTGGGACAGTTTGCCCCTTTCTTCTCCCTTGCCCCAGGACTCACTACATGGTGTACCCATGATATTGATACTCAGGAAAGCACACCTGTACAGAACAAAATTTGCAGGTTGTCTGATAAGATGAGAGCCAACATTAAGGAGGACATCTCCAAGATACTGGCAGTAATGGCTATTGAGCCCTCAAACAACCATTGGTCCTGGCCAGTGTTGTTGGTTCTCAAGGCATCACACCTGAACTTAGGTTCTGTGTGGACTACTGTGGACTCAATGTGGTCACCAAGACTGACGCGCGCCCCATCCCCCATACTGATGAGCTCATAGATCAGCTTGGAGCTGCAAAGTTCCTCAGCACGTTTGACTTAATGTCTGGGCACTGGCAGACTGCCTTGACCGAGGAGGCTAAAGAGAGGCTGCGTTCTCTACACCAGAAGAACACTTCCAGTTCTAGGTCATTCCTTTTGCATTGAAGAGCACCCCTGCCACCTACCAGAGGTTGGTCAACCAGGTCCTGGCCGAGTTGAAGAACTTCAGTGCTTCCTACCTAGACGACATTGCAGTCTTCAGCTCTAGCAGGGAGGACCACCTGTGACACCTCCAGGAAGTGCTTCAGGCATTGCAGAAAGCAGGCCTCTCTTTCAAGGCCAGTGATTGCCAGATAGGGCAGGGTCAGTGGTCTACTTGGGTCACCAAGTGGGAGGTGGCAAGGTGCAGCCCCTCGAGGCCAAGATTGAAACCATTCTGGCTTTGGAACCCCCTAAGACCCAGACAGAGGTGAGAACCTTCTTAGGTCTAACTGGCTATTACAGGAGATTCGTCAAGGGGTATGGCACCATTGTTGACCCCTTGACAGTGTTTCCGCTGACTTTTTTGCCTTCTGACCTCCTGCTCTGCTGACTTTGTTTTGCTGGCTTTAGGACTCTGGGCACTTTACCACTGCTAGCCGGTGCTAAAGGGCATGTTCTCTCTACTTTAAACATGGTAACATTGGCTTATCAACAATTGGCATATTTAATTTACTTATAAGTCCCTAGTAAAGTGCACTACATGTTACTAGGGCCTGTAAATTAAATGCTAGTAGTGGGCCTGCAGCACTGATTGTGCCACCCACGTAATTAGCCCTTTAAACATGTCTCAGGCCTGCCACTGCAGAGCCTGTGTGTGCAGTTTTGAACAGCCATGGCTACCTGACAACTTAACCCTCTTGCCAGGCCCAAACCTTCCTTTTTAATGCATATAAGTCACCCCTAAGGTAGGCCCAGGACTGCTCAAGGGCAGGGTGCAGTGTATTTAAAAAGAAAAAGTAGGACATGTACTTTTAAGTGTTACATGCCCTGATAGTGGAAAAATCTTACATTTGGTTTTCACTACTGCAAGGCCTATCTCTCCCATAGGTTAATATTGGGATTACCTTATTACATCTTATAAGTGTAATTTCAAATTGGGAAGAGATAGGACCCCCACCTTTGGTGTCTCTGGAATCACAATTTATAATCCTAACTTATGGTGAAGTTAGATTTTAAATTGTAATTCTGAAAATGCAACTTTTAGAAAGTTGTCATTTTCTTACTTTAACCATTTGGTGCCTTCTGCCTGTCTTTGAATACATGTCTAAGGTTGGTGACAGCTAGTCTTTGTGCATTCCTTCCAGATAACCACACACAAACGGAGCATAGGTGTGACTGATGGGCCACCCACATTCTGATGGGCCATCCTGGGCAGGATGGGAGGGAGGAGCTGACACTTACACCTGAATGGGCTGGAGACGTTCCCCACATAAAAGTCTGCATACCCCCCTATAATGAGTCTAAAGGCAGGGCAGGAAGGACAGGGACTCTGTGCACTTCAAAGGTCTCTCTTTGACGTCTGCCCACTTCAAAGGCTCAACTGGGTATAAGTGCTGGACCTATGACACCACCAGTTCAGTACACTTCTGGACCTGTGGATACTCTACAAGGACGAAGGACTGCTGTGCTTCTGAAGGGACTGTCACTCTTCTGGACCCTGCTGGACTTCTGCTGTGCTGATCTGCTGCCTGCTGCCCTCTTGCCTGGGATTGAGAAGGACTGGACCCACATCTCTCCACCACTTAACCCCAGTGTTGCTCCAAGGGCCTGTCTGCTTGCCTCTTTCTGGAAGTCTCAGGGACATCAAAGACTTCACTCCACTCATCAACAGCACCTTGACTCTGCCATCCGAAAGTCTTGCCCTGCCAAGTGGTGCCAATCCAGTCCTTGGCCCTTGGAAGTGGGTTTAAAGAGCTGCATCTGCAAAAACCCACGTATTGCCATTGTTGCGCGGGTCAGAACCGTTGTATCTTCTTTGGCGTGGATGCATCGCCACTGCTGCCAGGATCGAGGACATTGTATCTCCGGCTCTGCACCTTGATGATGCGCATCGCCTACATCAGAGGGGTTCAACGACGACGTATCTCTGATTTGTGTGGCTAGGAAATGAGGTACAGGATCAATGCTGAAGCATCGCCTCCCTTGCTTCTCGCATCTCGTCCTCGACGTCGACGTCGACCCAACCCCTAACCAAGGTACTGTTTCAGCAGGCCAAGACTGGTCCCTGTATCTGACCCGTGCTCTATTGATGTTGGCCTGAAAAGTTGGGATTTTTCCTGGTGAAGCGCAAACCGATATCCCTGGTTGGCACTTTAAGCTTTTAAGCACTAGGTTTCAAGATATTCTTAAAAAATTCATAACTCCTGTTCTATGTATTGGATTTTGGTCATTCTGGTCTTGTTTTGTTCAATAAATTAAGCTCTATGTTTCTATCCAGGTATCTTTTTGTGTGGTGTCGTCACTGTTTTACTGTTTTGAGCATTGCACAAATACTTCACACAGTGCCTCTTAAGTTAAGCCTGACTGCTCTGTTCCAAGCTACCAGAGGGTGAGCACATGTTAATTTTGAGTGTGTATCTGACTTACCCTGACTAGGGTTGTGGTTCCTGCTTGGTCAGGGTGTATACCTCTGCCAACCATAAACCCACTTTCTAACAGGGGGTGTTCCCTTACAGCTGTCAGTCAAAGTAGTATGTGCACAAAGTAGGTGGATTTCTGTGGAACAACGACTCCCAAATAAAAGGAACAAAAAAAAACATAGTGCAGTTCCAGAGAATACAATAATTGAATAACAAATTGTTAATGAACTTCTTTGTGCGGGAGAGGAGAGTTATCTCCCCTCAACCCTGCCACCCAGCACCCCGCAATCATGACTGTTTGATTTGGGTGGATTCATGCAGGAGAAGTGTGGCAATCTATTCAAATGGGACGAGAGGATAAGAGAATGCTTTGTCAAACCACTGAGTCCAAAACTGCAGTGCAGATCCAGGCAACCAGAGCCCGCATTATAGAAGTGCACCAGGGGCGCATTGGCATTTGCGCCCGGTATGTGCGCCCCCTGGGCACTTTGGCATTACAGAAGGGGCCGCAAATATTTGTGAGGCCCCTTCTGTAATACAGATAGTGCTGGGGCACATGTAGCTCCAGTGCTATCATTAGAAGGCGTTCCCTCATTTGAATGGAGGCGTAGTCCCATGCAAATGAGGGAATCACTCTGCCTCTACGCCATATTATTGACTTGGGCACAGAGGCAAAATGCCTTTAGGAGGCACACTGAAAGTGTGCCACAAAAAGGTGGCGCATTTTCTGTGCGCCTCCTAAAGGCAGCCCTCTGGAGGAGAGCAAGGGGGTCCCATGGCCCCCCCAGACATCCCCTTGCAGGTTGGTGCAGTCACTCACTGTACTTGCCCGCAAGGGGATCTTTTTCCCCTCTTTAAACTGCAGGTGGGTTGCCACCTGCACAGTGAAA
Organism: Calotriton arnoldi; assembly: GCA_963921515.1. Lineage (NCBI taxonomy): Eukaryota > Metazoa > Chordata > Amphibia > Caudata > Salamandridae > Calotriton > Calotriton arnoldi. Next base: position 752,468 of record CAWUFW010007907.1, read on the forward strand.
CATGGAGAGACTTTGAAGCAGCTGCTTCGTATTTCATTTGAATGTACTGCCCCCCCGGGCAGCACGAGTTTACAGATGCCCTGGGGGCAGCGCATTCATGGTCATATGGTACACTTTCCCTGTTTGAGCACGGCACACCGATTTAAAGGGGCGCCATAGCGCAAACAAGGATAGTGCACCGTATATGTAATATGGCCCCAGGGTGGAAAGAGGAGAAGAGAATGTCCCTCCGCCCTCCCCAAGAAGAGGAGCTCTACTCCACTGGTCCTGCGATCCAGCTCGGCAAAGTGGATAGGTCTTGCCCAGCACCGTCACGATACAAGTCTTTGTATATGGGTCTTTCCTGTGTTTCAGCACAGATTGTAGTCTCTATCAATCAGAGGGTGAGCCCCCAGAGAGTTTGCCTGCGATTGTGGGTCCAGTTGCTGCTGGCTGATGTGGAGTATCAGGTAACCTCTTCGCAGAGGAGGTATCCATGTCTGGGGCCTCTGGAACATCTAGAAACTATTCAAGCTCTGCCAGGTCTGTACACTCCCTATGAGTGCCATTGATAGTAAGTAATATTGTGGATGGTACTGGCAGCCCATATCAGATCCCCAATTTTATAAGTAAAGGTCTTATCATCAAAACTTTCTTCCTACAGACCACGGTGTCATGAGAAAACTCTGCTGTGATGTAAAGAGCATGTCCTTCTCGGCGAAAGCCCCACTCCGTTGCTCAGTTGCCATCACCAGCTGTCTGGCTTGTTAGTGGTGAAGGAGGCAAGCTATCATTAGAAGTGGTGCCAGCTCGTTTCGATTTACATGCATACAAAGACTGTAGGCATGGTGGAACTCCGATGGAGGGTCAAACGCAAAGCCAGTAAGCTCCGGTTGAAAGATGCAAGAAAGGTAGCCATGTCATCGGACTTCTTCCTCTCGGGTATACCTATAGAGTGGACATTGTTCCTTCTACTCTGGTCCTCCATGTCCACAAATTTCTTTTTCAGGGTCCACAATTCATGGCCCACATCTGGTTGTGACTCAAACACTGCCAGTCTATCTTCTGTTGGCCCAAGTTTCCGTTTAGTGGTGTCTAGATGTGTTTGGAAAGCACATAGTCCGTTCAGAGAAATTTTATATTGCTGGAAGTAGATTTTGTGACATCACTGATAGATGCGATGATCAATTTTATAGAAGTAAGTTGATTCAGTAGAGTTTCCAGTGTAATGTCGGTCATGGTGGCCTGATGGGGTTTCTTACCAACCACCCCGTTCATGAGGTGAAGTTCTGTCCGGCCTTGCCTTTTGACATTTGAGGTAAAAGGGGTGCGTAGTGGACACCACCGTGCATGTGCTCTCTAGGTCTCGCAAGGTGCAGGGTAGTATAAAGTGATCCCCCTGTCGTGGCACCCAGCTGTCCATAATCAAAGGCTGGGCATCACAGAAGGCGCTCTTTGTCGTTCAATAAAAAAGTCTGATATGTAGGTTCTCTCCAGTTGGGCAGGGGTGAACAATGCAGGTGATAGCAGTGTTTCGACTTCCTTCCCCTTGTCCAAGTTACTCAGCAGTCGACTAGCTACCCCTCACTGCAACTGTACTCACAATGTTGAGCTACAGTTGTAGGCTGCCAATCCATTACCATCAGTGCTCAGTAAGTAATATCAGGAAACATTGCCTCACATCCCTCAACCCCCATGCAGGTGATTGGTTTTACAAGGGCTGGCCGACGCTCAAAACGGAACATAATGCAGTTTTCTAATCTAGTGGGTATCAAATGCCCCATTCCATGTACCCACTCTGTACAGTATCCTGTGGGGTAACGGAGGGTTCCTCACTGTCCCCTCACCACATGAGGAGTACCAGGATAATGGTATCATTAGTTTCCTCTGCACCTCATTATGTGCTAGGCGGACCTCAGTTCATAGTCTGTAAGGTGGGGGGAGATGTTGCACAGTGCAATGCTGCCGGCCTGTGTTCGGAGTGGGTCACTGTGCCTGAAGAGGGAAGAGGCCAACACAGTACTTAGGTCACTGCCCTCTGTGTGATTGCTGCTTTCAGGGCAGTCAAGAGGGGGCTCTCCTCCTTAAATCCTTGCCCAATAGGTACAAGGGTAGTTTGCATCATTTACGCAAAGTGGTCTTACTTCCGCTTTTGGCATCACATGGAGTGGTGTTCAAGTCTTCATGGAGTTTGCCGAGTGCAAGATATCAAGCACAGCAAGAGTAATATCTTTCATAATTCAAAGATGGGCTGCTTGATTTTTGGCACCATAGGTGCTTGCCACTCACTTTTGCTCTCTCGATTAAGTCTGCAGTGAATGAATTCATAGTGGGGCACCTGGACCACAAGACTGTTTCTTAACTGGCTCTGGAGCGGGCCGTGACTGAAGAGAAAGTAGGCCATGTTGCGCAGCACTTCACTTTGGCTGCGGTCCGCTTTGTTCTTGCCACATTTTGGGTCTGCCTGGGAAGCTGTTTCCTTTTTTATATATTGAGAAGGTGCCTTACACCTTCCGATGCCACCATCCACTATTCCCCAGGCCATCTGCTGCCCCAGTGCTATAAAATTTAGAGCAGAGTGATAGAGCGCCAATGTTCTTGTGAAATTTGTAGGGGTGCATCATAATCACCGTTAGTACGCACCCGCATATATCCAGCCATATATCAATGAATGGCCAGTAAGATGTAGTTTAAACTGCATTTATTAGAGTGAATAAGAAGCGTAATTGTGCTATTTTGATCATGCCAAATGTAATGCTTAACTGAATCGTGTTTAAAATAATGCATAAATGAATCAGCCCATGTGTAATCGAGATGCAGTAGTTTAAACGTGTACCATATTAAGTTGCACATGTAGTTCACTTTTCGCATATGGAATATAATGAACCAATGCTTATAGAAGTGATTAAGATTTGTGTGTTTAGATTGTGTAAAGGCCTGACTGCATATACGCCAAGGAAAGGCCTGTTTGTTCTTATGTTAGCTTATTTTACAGGCAGAGAAGGTTCTCTTGGAAAGGCTCTCTGGGCACCGACAGTAGATTTAATTAGCACAGTAGAGGGTTTCTGTTGAACGTATCTTCTGTTGCAGGTGCAAGGACACATGCCTCGTTAGTAAAAGACTGGTTCTTTGTTTCACGAGTTAGAGCGATGGGAGACATGGAAATGGGAGTGCAATGGAATTTAGGGATGATACTTTCAGTGGAGAAGGTGCCTGAGACTCAAGGTCATCGCAACCGTCCAAGATGAAGTAACCATTTCGATGGAAAAGTACAAGAAGGAAGACCTGGCCGAAGAGGCGGGATGAAGGGCGTGTTCAATTGTATTTGGGTTTTGTATTAGGGATAGTGCTCCGAGGGTGGAGAGCAGAGAAGAGGTAGGGGAGACCAGAGAGGAGGACAGAGAGGGATTTGGTGAAGGAGCATCAAAAAGCTGAGCTTAAGTACTAAGTGAGTGCACTTCTTAGGAAGTCTTCACAGCTGACACCTTTTCGTACTCTTGCCTGGGAAATTCGTTAAGTAGGTATGTCATCTTAGAGTAGAGTAGGGACAGTCAATGGGTTTTCTGCTGGTTTAGATAAATGAGGAATAACATAGAGATTGGAGCAGTTATTGCTTGCCTAATACTTTTGGAGCTAACGATTCTTCTCATCCTGAGTCGGATGAGACTCCTGCATAGGATGCTATTTGTATTAGTGCCCATTTATTTCTTTAACCTCGTGTTGAGGTGCTTGCACGTGCAGTTATTCTTGGCTGTAATAAACCCACGAAATTGAATTCAGAGTCAGTGGTCTTTGTAAGGTAAACTGGATTGCTAAGAATGTTTGTCATATAACTGGAAAGGATTTTCTTCCCTTCACACTATTCAGCAGGTAAAAAGATCCTGGCGACCTGAAGATTCTTAAAAGAGATAAGATAAGAATCAGCGTTATCAGTTGGTAGCAGAGTAGGATGGTTATCTCTGATAGTAAGGGGAGATCTAGATTAGGATGAGAGATTAGTTGCCCCATAGAACCCCAGTGATAGTGATCCAGTGGATCGCAAGAGGAGGACGTCGGCGGTCGCTGAAAACTGGACGGAGAGTGACGGTGCGGCGGAAGTAGCAGTTCCTGGTAGAGTGAGTATGAAAAGGGTGATGGCTGCTAGATTGCGGTGTTTGCTTGTTGTGTAATGTCTTGCGGAGTTGGAATGAGAGTTGTGTGATTGAGGATCGGACCGTGAGCGCGCGCGGGCCGAGAGATATTGTGGTGTAGAAGACACCCAGAATAGAGATTGTTGACCAGAGATGGTGGGGATCACGAGACGTCATTGATCAAACCACCGAAGATAGGGAGCAAATGTGTGAGTGTGTGAATAACCGACGCTGGTCGTGGGTTGTTGTGTGCAGAATTTAGAACGGTTGAATCCTATCGATTGTATTAAAGGTGATTGTCCGGTCGTTTCGCGGACAGACGGTTGCCAGATTGAGGTCAACAATTTCGAGAGGCTGATCGGTCATTGGAGGACCGACAGTCGGAGAGGTGATTGTTCGATAGTACGGACCATTGCTTCAGAGTGTGATTAAGACACGTGCGAACGAGAACGAGAGAATTAGCAAGGAGGGGAACTGCTGCGAGCGGAGGAAGAGTGACGTCAGACAGTGCCGTGCTGCGATAGGCCGGTTGGTGTGAGCCGCGCTGGCATTGGTGGATTGAACCAGGAAGCGCAAACAAAATATTGGGTGCGAACAGATATCTGCTTTACCATGAAATGTTTTAAAGTTTTACGAGAACTATGCAGAGGTGACAGACATCTGCTTACTCGGAGTGGAGAGGAAGCCCCTCCCGAGGATACGCCGGCACATTATATGGCTACGAATGTAGGATTGCATACCATAATTTGGCTTGAGAACTGGCATAAAATGACAGAAGGGGAAGGAGAATTGACTTTCCCACGCTATGGCACTTTCAGGTTAGAGGTGTTGTACCAGCTAAAGACTATAATGGCTTCTTCGCGACCACTACCTAGACCGACACAGTTTGAGGCGGTACATGCATGGATTAGGGCAGCGTATGACAGGAAAAGAGATAAGAGCCAGGAAAGAGTGAAGAAGTCGATCAGGGCCTTCCAAGATGCGAGATGGGATGCACTGGAGAAAAAGTGGAGAGTGGAAACGATCGAAGGAGATAGGTTGTACCCACTGTTAATAAAAGGTGGGAAGATAACAAGGAGTTGAAGAGGACGACAGTGATACAGATGACAGCCTGTTAGATAGGTTGCTAGCAGAGAGACCACCTCCATTTAATCCAGATTTAGAAGAGGGAAAAGCAACTTCAGCAGTAGAACTGGGTGAGACGCAGAATCAGATTAACATGAGGGTAGTGGGAAGAATTTCCACAGGAACAGAGGGGGCGGCAACACAGCCTTCTATTGGGAATACCCGATTACCGGACTCCCTGACAGTACCGGTTACCATTGGCCCTATAGTACCGGTATATGACCCAGACCGAATAAGAGAAGGAAGTTCAATGCAGACGAGAGGAGAAGAAAGAACCAGCACTAGTGGGAATGGGTTCGGAGTACAAGTGATTCACTTCCCAAAGCCATTAGACACGAGTACGCCATTACCAGCCACTGCAGATTCCTCTTTTAGGCAGGAGGATGAGAGACCGGTCAGACCAAGATCTTTACACGAATCTAAGTCAGCTTTGAGGATGTGGACACCAACAGTAAGAAACCAAAGTGATAGAATGCCAGGTGATAGGGAACAAGAAATTTCCGAAACCAGGTCAAGTTTCAGGAATACGATAGAAGAGAGCAAGTCACAAGAACAAAGTGGTGACTATGATGAGCAGAATGGCGCAGCTTGTCGAGAAATACTAAAGAGTGCAGTACAGGGAAGGTTGCTGGACGTAGTAAGATTAAAAGCAGAAGTAGACGAAATGATTAGCGGAAGTCTGCCTTTGGAAAGAATAGAAATTTATGGTTCAGATGAGCTGCTTTTCATAGCAAAAGATGTAACTCGGAAAGCAAGGATAGCACATGAGAAATTGACAGCATTAGCTAGGAGATATGAGGTAGATTTGAACAAAACAAAAACGTTGCAAGGACCGCATAGGTTGCAATATAGTGATCAGGAATTAGAGGAGAAAAGGATCACAGGATTGAGGACGCATACTAAAGATCTGATTGTAGGGATGCGTATATGGAACTTGTTAGACAAATGGGAGGAAAGGTGGTCAAAGAAGAAAATAGCAAAGAAAATTGTGGGAGAAACGCCGCCTCCGTGGGGAGGGGTGACGGGCGTTGGAAACTTTCCTTTACGGGAAGTACAGAACGGAGGGTACGTATATGTGCCGTGGAGTAGAGGTGACTTGGCTGCGTTTACAAATGACTTTCCTCGGCTGAGGGAGAAACCCGTAGAATGGTACAAACAGGTTGAGCGATTTGTTAAAATCTCGAAGGTGCTGTGGACTGATTTGAACACCTTGTTTGACATAGTGGTGCCGGGAGATTTGTGGACAGCTTGTAAAATCGCCGTTGAGTGGCCGACTGTTGAACCCGAAAGGGATGCTGTCACGAATGGTCCGTCACCCCTTGTTATGAAAAAGTTTGAGCAAGTGATTACATGGTTGAAACTGAAGATTTCCCCTCAAGATATAGATTGGGTTAAGATAGACCGAACTGTGCAGGAACCTAAAGAGACGGTGCACGAATATTATGAAAGACTTTTGCAAGCTTTTAAACAGTATAGTGGATTAGATGCATTAGACCCCAAGGATATGGGACAGTTTGTCTCAAAGTTTGTACTAGGCCTGAGACCAGAAGTCAGCCTCATGATACAGCACCATTTGATCTGTTGGCAGAACAAGCCGGTAGATGAAATCTTGAGGTATGCGAGGTATTGTAGCGATGAAGTGGACTCGAAGCATCGTAAGCTGAAGGACAAATTGATGCTCGTCCAGATGCAGACAGCTCAGGTCCAGCCTAGTGGAGGGACCTTAGGAAGAAGACAAGGGAATTACCAAGGGAACCAGAATGGGCAAGGACAGGGAAAAGGGAAACCCATCGATCCCAAGACGGGGGTGGATGTGGCGACACTGAAGAAGACCACTGCGTGTCATCTTTGTCACCAGATCGGGCATTGGAAGCGCGAGTGCCCTTTGAATCCAGCCAACCAAGTGCAGCAGGAGGTAGGAGGGGTTCAGGCACCTGTGACGGAGATAGTCAATCCTGTAATGAGGCCCAGATCGATGAAAGGGGGGGCACATAACCAACAAGTACAGGTCCCACAGCCACCAAGAATCCCGCATGGAATACGAACTTATCAGCAGATGCCCCTTTTCGAAGGGTATGATGAGTATAGCCCCGACCCATTATCCTGACGGTGCCTGAGGGGGGAGGAAGACTGCACACTTGGAGCAGTCTTGGAGGTAGACCAGAGAGGACCTTTTGTGGAGGCAGACATTGATGGTCATCCTACCACGCTTTTGGTTGACACTGGTGCTACCCGGTCTACTGTAAGATCAGCAGTAGTCCCCAACCTACCCCTCTCGGGACAATCGATCCAAGTTGTTGGAGTGGCGAACAAAAGAATAAACAGCCCGTTGACCGAACCGATTCCAGTGAGAATAGGATCCTTCCAAACTAGACATCAGTTTGTGGTGTGCGATACGAGTCCAGTTTGTCTTCTAGGAAGAGATCTGTTATGTAAGTTGAACTGCACGATTTATTGCACGCCTAAGGGAGTGGAGGTTCAGACGAGGGACGATGATGCTACTTTTAAAGTTGCTAATCAGCATCTGTGTATAGACTTGTATCCAATGGTGACCGTGGAGGAACTTCCACCGGATTTGAGAGATACCGTGTCACCTGAGGTATGGGACTTCACAGGAGAAGAGATAGGACTAATCAAAGGAGTTGAACCTGTGCAGATCCAGGTGAAGCAGAATGTTGAGTTCCCTAGAACGCCTCAGTACAATCTGTCGCCTGAAACGATCGCAGGGATTAAACCTGTAATCGAGTCTTTCATCAAAAAAGGCATTCTGAAGGAGATCAGAGGTAGCCCCTGTAATTCACCTATTATGGGACTACAGAAACCGAGCGGGAAATTCAGGATCGTTCACGACCTGCGAAAGGTCAACACGATAGTGGTCCCTTGTTGTCCAGTGGTACCGAATCCATCAGTGATACTGTTTCAGATCCCATGCGAAGCCGAGTGGTTTACTGTCATTGACTTATGTCAAGCATTCTTCTCGATACCACTCCATGAGGAAAGCAAATTTCTTTTTGCGTTCCGGCTGGAAAATCGTGTGTTAACATGGTGTCGTATCCCTCAAGGGTATACAGAAAGTCCATCGATCTTTAATCAGATCCTGAAAAAGAATCTTGAGAGTCTCGTATTGCCGCAGAACTCAGTTCTCGTGCAATACATAGACGATCTGCTTGTTGCCTCAGAAACGGAAGATGCTTGCAGGATAGACACGGTAGCCCTGTTGAACCATTTAGCAGAGAACGGGCACAAGGTGTCTCCAAATAAGTTGCAGTACTGTTTGAATGAGGTACAGTACTTGGGACACAGATTAGAAAAAGGCAAGAGGAAGGTGTCACCAGACCGAATTGAGGCAATAATGAACATGGCAGTGCCTACCACACAGAGGGAAGTCAGGATGTTTTTGGGAATGGTCGGCTATTGTCGGCAATGGATACCTAATTTTTCCTTGAGAGCAAAGCCTTTACAGAGGCTTACGCACAAGGATGTGAGTGATCCGGTACCATGGGACGAGGAGTGCTTGATGTCATTCCTAAAACAGAGAGAGGAGTTGTGTAGTGCCCCAGCTCTGGGAATGCCTGATTACAACAAGGCCTTTTCACTGTTCTGTTGTGAGAGAGAAGGATGTGCATTAGCAGTTTTAGCTCAGAACCATGGAGGTGTCCGTAGACCAGTTGCTTACTTTTCAGCTACTCTAGACCTGTAGCTTCCGCGTTGCCCGGATGTCTAAGATCCGTTGCCGCAACAGGTGTCAGCATTGAAAGATGTGAAAGCATTGTAATGGGACATCCTTTGACTGTATATGTGCCCCACTCGGTTGAATTGTTGATGACCAGGACTAAGACTCAGCACCTAACGAATAACAGGTTGACAAGGTATGAGCAAGTCATACTCGCCGCAGAGAATGTGACTCTGAAAAGGTGCTCTGTCTTAAACCCTGCGACATTAATGCCCATACCGAATGAAGATGATGAAGATTGTGCGGACCATGATTGTCTTGACGTGACTGAACTTTGCACCAAACCACAACCTGACATTGTCGATGAACCATTGATGGACTCAGATGAAATTTTCTTTGTCGATGGTTCATGCCTAAGGGACAGTGTCGGTCAACTAAGAGCAGCGTTTGCTGTATGTACCATCTCCGGGGTGGTTGAGGCTGCCTGCCTAGAAGGAGTACGCTCCGCGCAGGTAGCTGAAATCATTGCGTTGACTCGTGCCTGTTTGGCCGCTGATCGAATTCGAATCACGATTTACACGGACAGTCAGTATGGGTTTGGTGTGGTTCATGACTTCGGACAGCTGTGGTCCCAGAGGGGATTTTTGACATCATCTGGCTCACCCATTAGGAATGGAGAACATGTAAGACAAATTTTAGATGCATTGCAATGTCCGAAGGAAATCGCAGTTGTAAAGTGCACTGCACACGGGAAGGGGGAGGATTTTGTGTCTTTGGGAAATAATTACACGGACGAAGTTGCCCGCTTCTGTGCAGAACAGGGATGCATATTTACAGAAGGTTACACAGGAGAGAGCCAAGAAAGAACCGAGCTCAACATGATGTTGGCCATGGCAGACACTTGGGAGGAGCTCAAGCGACTGCAGGATGAAGTTTCAGATCAGGAACGGAATGGATGGATCAAAGCAGGGTGCGAAAGAGGGGATGTGGATGTTTGGGTCTCCAGTGATGGGAGAGCTGTATTACCAGAGAATCTGCTGAGTCCGATGGCGAGACTGATACATGGACCGGTACACCTTGTTAGAGATGCAATGATGCGTGTGTTTAGACAGACGTGGTATAACCCACGATTTCGTGCAATGGCTGAAACAGTATGTCAGAGGTGTGTCACGTGTCAGCAGATGAATGCTGGAAAGAAAACAGTAGTCACCTTGAGTCACATTGGGAGGTCAGGAGGGCCCTTCAATAGGATACAGTTAGACTTCGTGGAAATGCCTAAGTGCAATGGGTTGAGATATATCTTGGTGCTGGTATGTGTATTCTCATGGTGGGTGGAGGCTTACCCGACACGCAGGTGTGACACTCTCACAGTGGCTAAGTTATTGTTGAGGAGCTCATCCCGAGATTCGGGATCCCAACCTCTTTGGAATCAGATAGAGGAAGACACTTCCACAGTGAAATCATGAAGTTACTCTGTGCCGCATTGAATGTTGATCAGAGACTCCATTGCAGTTACCGACCAGAGGCTTCTGGGATGGTGGAACAGGTCAACGGAACTTTGAAAGCCCGGATGGCAAAAATGTGTTCATCAACATCCCTGAAATGGCCTGACGCTTTGCCGCTCGTACTGATGAGCATGCGAAGTGTCCCAGATAGGAGGACCGGATTGTCCCCCCACGAGATATTAATGGGAAGGGCAATCCGGCTGCCAGCAGTACCAGCTACAGCTTTGATTAACATCACTGATGACTTGATTCTCGATTACTGTAAAGGACTATCTGATGTGGTCCGTTCTGTGTCCCAGCAGGTGCAAGCTGCAGCCGTTCCGGCCTCGAGTGATCTGTGCCACGACCTGTGTCCAGGCGATTGGGTGCTTGTCCGAAAGCACGTGAGGAAGAGCTGTTTGGATGTTCGGTGGCGAGGCCCGTACCAGGTGATACTGGTAACGAATACAGCAGTGAAGTGTGGAGGATTGCCGAACTGGGTACATGCCTCCCATACCCGCAGAGTTTCAGCACCCTTGGAAGAAACAGCTCCTCTCATGAATGAAAATCCAGCTGATGTGGCAGGGCCACATGAGAGGACAAGTCAAGCTGTAAGGGTCGCTGACACAGCTGGTGGTGCACTAGAACAAGCTGAAGGGGGTTTCGACAGCCCGAACCTCGACTCTGACTCAGAAGACAGAGGGGCTGCAGTGGGTGGAGAAGAGTCAGATTCAGCAGAAAGAGGAAGTGGTGCACTGGGTATAGAAGGGGAAGGCAGAAGAACGACCAGAATTGAGGAAAGTTGGCCTGAAAGACAGAGGCGACTGAATCTGAGGTTGGCACCCGAAAGAGATCTTGCTCCAGTCCCTGAAGCGTCCGAAACAGAAGCAAGCGACGAAGAGCAGACTCAAGAGGGTCGGAGAAGGTCGAAAAGAACGAGAGTACCTTGCCGGAGATACTCTACCCCTGAGTGGACTTACACAGTGACTGATGCAGGGGGTAGTGAGTACGGGGAGACTGAGGTCTGTGCAGGTGGTCAGCAAGAGCCCGAATGTGGTAGTGAAGGTGGTGTTGTTGTTGCCAGGGCTCGAAGTCGAAGGAATACTGACCCTCACCGTTCCGAATCCCCGCTTCTGAGTAAAGTCCGACAATTGGTTTTGCATCGACTCGAATTTCCGTCTTTTGGGTTTGAGCCGTCTTCACACGAAATAGTAATCCTGCGTCTTGAACTTTTGTATCACGTTCTGGAAGTGCTTACTAATGATCTTATCGTGGATGAAATATAACCTGTTGTAAATAAAAAGTCTAAAGAAGAAGATAACCTAGATCCGAGTGGAAGAAGAATAAACTTAGGGACTTTCCACAGAAGAGGAACGAAAACCTAGGGAAGTCTTTTTCTGGACTATGTAAATAAGAGACTGTTGTTGAAAGGGGATTTCCAGAGGTTTCAAGTGCTGCTTGAACTGGTTAAGCAAGTCACGAGTGGAAGAACAAAGACTTTTGAGTGTTCATTGCTGAAACTAAGAACTTTTTGAGAACTTTCGAAACCATGGAGGTTGGAGATCCAAATCGTAGATCTAAAATGATTGTAGGCATACTCATAGGTGGTGTGATATTTTCTATAATCGTAGTAATTGTAGTCTCATATACATTTCCACATGAGCTAGTAGTGCAGGGGGTGCCAGGGACTCCTACACCCACTACACCTAGCCAAAAAGAGGTAAACATAGGAGCCGACAAAGCTTTGCTATTAGAAGAAAGTCGTAGATTGCATGTAGATTTGTCTAGAAGTGATTTTAGGCTCAATGCTTACGCCAAGCTGCTATACGAGTATGTGGATGCGATGGATGCAAAAGATTGTTATGTGTGTATGCAGTTGCCTGCTTCAGTGGATGAGGGTATTAGGTATCACCATCTTCCACTGACATATGGAATTTCATGTAGTCTGTTGCTTAGTATATTCTATGAAAGAGATCAGTTTGAGTATTTCTTTTCCAATTACGATGCAGTACTTCCTGAAGTTCCTGCTTATAAACATTTGAATAAGTATGATTATTATAAGTCGGAGGATAGACTTAGGAAGTTCTTCATACCGTCTTTGGAATTGGACACAGCTTATGCCCACCGACATAATTTGACGTGTTCATTATCAGAAATAGAGAAAACATGTGTGGATTAGGTAGAAGACAGATATAGAAAATTGACACACACACGAGACACAGGGCATAGTAAAGTGGATTGGACAGAGGAGGAAAAATTGCACAGGACAAAGGGAAGCTATGGTCCTATAGCTTTGGACAAGGAACAAAGGGGAAAGCTGTGTGTGAGACGATATCAGACCTACTATGAAAAGGTTCCCGTGGGACAGAGTACGTGTGACCATGTTTTTACTATGGCAGATGTGGCTAAGAACTTTCTCCAAGGTCCTATACAAGTGATACCTACGGTGTATTTTGTGTGTGGAAGGAATGCTTATGTGAGATTACCTGCGAACTGGTATGGTACATGTCACTTGGGAATAATATTTCCAAAGATTTACCATACTGAGGATTTGGAACTTTTGGAAGGTGGGAAGCATTCAAGAGTGAGAAGAGGTGCGAGTGCAGGGGTTGTAGTGGGAGATATTTTTGGAGCCATGATACCAAGTTTGGGAGTGATCTTCAATGATGTAAAGATCCGGAGATTGGCGACTGTGATAGATGAACTATCAATGAACACAGCAAAATCGTTGGTACTGGTGGAAGGGGAGATGTTGTCGATAAGGACAATGGTTTTACAGAATCGCCTTGCTTTGGATGTCTTACTGGCAAAAGAGGGCGGAGTCTGTAAATTATTGAGGGTTCAAGAGTGCTGTACTTATATACCAGACCACAGCAAGGATCTGGAGAAATATATAAGTAACATCACTACTGTTCACACGAAGATAGCGGACTTGACTGAAGAAGGAGCTTGGGAAAAAGTTGGAAAAGGGTTTGGTCAAGTGGAAAGCTGGTTTGCAAATTTGGGAAAGGGATTCCTTGACTATGTTCTGAGACCTCTCCTTATTGTGGTGGTTTGTGTGGTTTGCCTGTGGGGTCTGATCAAAGCCTACAAGTGGTATTGAGCAGGACGAGTTGAGAGAGCTCTGAGAGAAAATGAGACGAGAATGGCTAGACTGCAGGACAGTCAATATCAGAGACTCAAGAGAATGGAGAATCACAGACCAGGGAGAATGGCAACGAGTTCTGTTTAGGTTGGTTTCTTTGTAGGGGTGCATCATAATCACCGTTAGTACGCACCCGCATATATCCAGCCATATATCAATGAATGGCCAGTAAGATGTAGTTTAAACTGCATTTACTAGAGTGAATAAGAAGCGTAATTGTGCTATTTTGATCATGCCAAAGTAATGCTTAACTGAATCGTGTTTAAAATAATGCATAAATGAATCAGCCCATGTGTAATCGAGATGCAGTAGTTTAAACGTGTACCATATTAAGTTGCACATGTAGTTCACTTTTCGCATATGGAATATAATGAACCAATGCTTATAGACGTGATTAAGATTTGTGTGTTTAGATTGTGTAAAGGCCTGACCGCATATATGCCAAGGAAAGGCCTGTTTGTTCTTATGTTAGCTTATTTTACAGGCAGAGAAGGTTCTCTTGGAAAGGCTCTCTGGGCACCGATAGTAGATTTAATTAGCACAGTAGAGGGTTTCTGTTGAACGTATCTTCTGTTGCAGGTGCAAGGACACATGCCTCGTTAGTAAAAGACTGGTTCTTTGTTTCACGAGTTAGAGCGATGGGAGACATGGAAATAGGAGTGCAATGGAATTTAGGGATGATACTTTCAGCGGAGAAGGTGCCTGGGACTCAAGGTCATCGCATCCGTCCAAGATGAAGTAACCATTTCGATGGAAAAGTACAAGAAGGAAGACCTGGCCGAAGAGGCGGGATGAAGGGCGTGTTCAATTGTATTTGGGTTTTGTATTAGGGATAGTGCCCCGAGGGTGGAGAGCAGAGAAGAGGTAGGGGAGACCAGAGAGGAGGACAAAGAGGGATTTGGTGAAGGAGCATCAAAAAATCTGAGCTTAAGTACTAAGTGAGTGCACTTCTTAGGAAGTCTTCACAGCTGACACCTTTTTCGTACTCTTGCCTGGGAAATTCGTTAAGTAGGTATGTCATCTTAGAGTAGAGTAGGGACAGTCAATGGGTTTTATGCTGGTTTAGATAAATGAGGAATAACGTAGAGATTGGAGCTGTTATTGCTTGCCTAATACTTCTGGAGCTAACGATTCTTCTCATCCTGAGTCGGATGAGACTCTTGCGTGGGATGCTATTTGTATTAGTGCCCATTTATTTCTTTAACCTTGTGTTGAGGTGCTTGCACGTGCAGTTATTCTTGGCTGTAATAAACCCACAAAATTGAATTCGGAGTCAGTGGTCTTTTAAGGTAAACTGGATTCTAAATGTTGTCGTATAACTGAAAAGGATTTTCTTCCCTTCACACTATTCAGCAGGTAAAAAGATCCTGGCGACCTGAAGATTCTTAAAAGAGATAAGATAAGAATCAGCGTTATCAAGAGCACAGGGCAGCGGAGGGAGGTAAACGGGAACTAGTCATCTTAGGTGAGGCCAGACTCTGCCCCCTCGAAGCATCATACTCATTGATATAGTTGACGAAGAGGTGTTAGGAAGATATTGCTTCCCTCACATGTGACTTGAAACATGGTTTCAGAATGGGAACTGGAGCTAACATCTCTCACAGCTTGCTTCTGTGCCATTCCTGCCCAAGTCTAGGAACTATCCCCACTGCATTTTCAGGCTTCTCTTTCATTCCAGACGATCAGTGGCATCACAGCCAGCATCTCATTGGTCAGCCATTCTAAGTGCCAGCACAAGGTTTAGCCGTACCTTAACAACTGTGCAGAAGTAGATCATCTAGATTATCTGAGATTTTTTGATTTCCCAAATGGCTAAAAAAACATTTAGCTCCACTAAACCTCTGAAGTAAATTATTTTTGCTCCATGGTTAGAAGATATTTGACAGCCCTGCAAATCAAGGGTAATTGGGACACAGGACTGGAGTTTTAGCAGTCTGCATCGAGCCAGCCATGTTATGGATTTCTGAAATTATTTTCTGTTATATATTTAGATAACCACTCAAATGTGGATTATCAAAACATGCTGGGTCCCCGGGGTTTACAGCAGCCATTATCAATACATGTTTTCACCTTGAGAAGCAGGACTGTTAGACCTGGAATCCTTGCTGTGCTTTGCCCTAAATTTTTGCCTTTAGGCCTGCTGTTTTTGCCGACTTCGTTTTTACTGGCATTAGGATTCTGCAAACTTTACTACTGCTGATCAGTGCTAATGTACTTGTGCTCCTTCCCTAAAACCTGGTAGCAGTGGCTTATCCACAGTTGGGATCTTTATTTATAACAAGGACTGATTATGAAACTTAAATTTCAGTTAATTCAGACTAAGAGTCTGATTTAGAGTTTGGCAGACTAGTAACTCCATCACAAATGTGATAGATATTTCATCCGTCGTATTACAAGTATATTATATCCATCGGGCAAAACGGCACGCAATGACAACAATAAAGAAAATGAAAGCAAAGGCTGCTTTATTGGGAATAGGTGTGCAGTTAGTCCCAAAAACATAACAATAAGGACAAACCACACCTCACTAATACAAGTGAAAACCTATGCCCTCCGACCCTTAATCTTCCCCCAACCATGAAAAACTTTCTTGCTAAATCAACCTCAACATCCACTCCCCTCAAACATCCTTCCAACCATTGTCCTTCCAACTGACCCCAAATGTTGCGTTCATGTGTCCCATCCTCTAACGCCCCTCCGGGTGACGCCCTATTATCCCTTTCCTGCATAATTCTACTGCACCCTGCTGCAACAGCAGCAAAGGAAACCACCCACCCACCTGTAGCGAACAAAGTGCATTAACTGACCAACAAAAATGGCCATCCAAGAGGGACCAAAGGAAAAAGGAATAACCCCTATAAAACAGAAGAAAAAGCAGGAAAAAGACACTAAACACCAGCTTAAGCTAGCTAAATCTTAATCTACGCCCAAAACCACACCCAAACTTTATAAAGTGAGGGAGGGGCCTGAAAATGCCTACTACTCACTATCAGGACCACAGTCACCAGTAAGTGAGGTCATAATGACCTCACAGAACACAACTGTCATTAAAGCTCTGCGCCCAAACTGACCAATACAGGGTCCTCTTGGTCACTGGAGTGCACCACCTGCATGAAGATTCCAAGGAGAGACTTTTGAGCCTCTCTCCCCCGGGTCCCCATCAGTTGAGATGGATCACAATAAAGACCAAGAGAATGAGAGCGAAAGGCTGCTTTATTGGGAAAAGGTGTGCAGTTAGTCTCAAAAACATAACAATAACAACCAACCCCACCTCACTAATACAAGAGAAAACATATCTTGCCTCACCCTTAATCCTTCCCTTACCATGGCAAACTTCCACGCTATATCAACCTCAACATCCACTCCCCTCAAAGATTTTCCAACCATCATCCATTTAACTTACCTCAAATGTTGCGTTCACGTGTCCCATCCTCTAACGCCCCCCGGTGACCGCCAAACCTTCAGTCCCCGTGCCACCCAGAAAAACCCTGTCCAAGGTGTTTTTCTGGTCCCTCCCCCAGCAATAAGGCTCTTTGAGCTGTTGCCCAAGCAGCCACAGAACATTTGTTTTAAGCATTAACTGTGAATTTCACCCTAACAGTCAAATAACTGTTGATAGAACTAACTCAATAAACAAAATACTAACTTATTTGACAAGAATTCCCTAATATCCATTTAGTAGTATTCATTACCTAAAAATGATAGGTGAATACCATCTTGCCTGTACACACAAAAATGTTTCTCAACTATGTTTTCATGTTGCAAAAAAGACAAACCTTCCTTTTCACAAACAGGTCTTATGTCCAAATTGACTTTGTGCCTCACTTTCTCTACAGCAGAATATTTAATTCACACCCCTCCAGACCCTTCTTGGAACCAATTCAGTCCAGATAATATGTATAGCCATCAATGATGTTGTAATAGTTTTCAAGTCCTCCTTGATAAGCTCAAAGAGCCCCAAACCTGATACCTGAACTAGGTTGTTTTCCCCGAAGTGCATTAACAATTTGTCCAGACACACATGTACAGCTACCAACTCTAACAGCCATGGTTCCACTTCATGCCACTCTTACCCCACAGCCTCTCTTTCTTGCTCCCCCCCATTATAAACTCCTCTCATGCTTGTTTGTATGATCCTCTAGTAGAGGGGGCTAAAGAGTTTTCGGCCAGCTCAATGATTCTCAATCGCCCAGATCCCAAACCCCTAAGGGGATCATCGTCTTCTCTGCATCTGCTCCCGGTGCAAGTCCACTGAATGAGACAAAGCATCTGCAATGTTATTGTTCTGACCTGGCTTGTTTTCTGCTTCTTTGAATACAATGTTGAATATTTAGCAGCCTAGCATAAATTTCTGCATTACTTGCAACAAATGAACATCCTTTGCTTTCTAACCATTCCCCTTGTACACCATTGTCTGATTATCTACATTAAAGACCACCTTCTTGTTTGCTAAATCTTGCCCCCAAAGTGACAAACCCACCAGTAATGGGGAACGTTCTAAGAATGCAATACTGCGACCGTCTGTCAATTTCAGGGGGCCAAGGCTCTGAACACCATCTGCCATCCCAAAAGATGCCAAAGTCATGTGCAGTTAAGGCATCTGAGAAAAACTTAATAAGCAATAAAAACCCTAATCCAAATTCCACCATGTGATCCTATTGAAATTCTTTAGAACAATCAACCAAATGTTCAAGTGACCCTTAATGTCTGCTGATGTGGAAGACTAGCTCTGACATAGCAAAACCTAGCCTTCTACCAAAGGACCTCCCCGCTTTTACTACTCTGCAAGCAAAGTTAAGGTGACCCAGCAGTTTTTGCACTTTCCTTAATTCAATCTTTGTCACAGAAGTAGCTTCTTCCAGCAGTTTAGCTAATTCCTCCACCTTGGTGATCGGTAAATGTTCCTCCATTGCCATAGTATGCATTTTAGTTCCCAAGAAAGTCAGCACGGTATTAGGACCTTCTGTTTTTTCAGGGGCCAAAGGCACTCCCTGCTGTTGCACCATTTTGTCATATTCAGTTAAGGCTCTCCCACATTCATCAGACAAGGGGTGCCCTACAAACAAGAAGTCATCCAAGTCATTTGTAACCCAATCATGACCTGTTCTAGAAGAGAAACATCATTACCAAAAACAACTGAATGTTTCACATAGTTTACAGGAAACTGCACAGCTCATGGGCAGTTCCTTATACACTAAGAAATGTCCCTCAAAACAGTACCTAAGAGTTCATAATCCAAAGGATCGACAGGTGATAACATAAAAGCTGATTTAATATCACCCTTCGCCAACTCTGCCCCTTTCCCACAACTGACGCAAATGCAACCACAGCATCTTCTCGGGCAATGTAATCATTCACAGATTGTCTTTCTGACTATGAGAGATGATGAATCATTCTGAATTTCCCAGACACATTTATAGGTACCATGCCTAAAGGGGAAATAATCACATTTTCAGTAAACAGGTCTTGCCATCCTGCCTTCTTTAACTTCTTTGAAAAGCGTATGTTTCACAATATGTGGCATTACTTTAGCAGATTGTATGTTATCAGTAAAATGTCTAAATCCGGTACCTTGGCATCCTAGTTTAAAACCTTCTTCGAAGCCCCAAGCCAATAATGGTGCATCATCTCTTTTGGGGTAATATGGCAGTTATTCCATTTGTACTGGTAACTTAATTGGAGTAAAATGTTTTTTAAACCAAATTGCTCCTCCCCTCTTCCTCCTCATTGTTCTGAACCATGAAATGTGGACTCTCCTAGACATTGTGCAACGGGAGGTTCTCCTCCGCAATGTATATTCGTGTTTGTAGTTGTAAGGCTCCTTGTCTCAAACACCCTATTGAATCCCCTATGCGCTCCTGCTTTGAACACTTGCCCTCTGCCTGCACACCCCAACCCCCAAGGGTAGGACAGTCTAGCAAATGCCGGTAAGAAACTGAAAGCTCACTGGCTGTATGTAGTGAAGGAACTGATCATGTAGGTGCCATAATTTGCAGCTATAACTCATTGTCTAGTTTCCCCCATGTTTTTTTCTGGATTCATTCTCAATCTAACTCGAAACTCCTCATCCTATCTGTGCCATGCAAAACTTCCAAAATCCATCTGTGCTTTTCTCACATTATCCATATATTTAAATATCGCTACTGCCCTTACCGGTTATTTTTCACAGTAAAAATTTGCGCATATCAAAAACACTGACGCCCATGTATCTGCCGTTCTAGGCACCTGAGGCCTGTGCACCAGCTCCCACATCTCCTTTTGACCCTTCTGTGACCTGTATCTCCCTCTGCAATATTTTGAAGACATTTACAACTTCCCATTTCCATATCTTCTCTTTCGTAGCCGCAGATAGAAGTGCCCCAAAGGCATCGAAATGTCTATGTAAGGCAACTTTTGTCAAGAGCTGTCCCCTTCCTTAATATTCTCCCCCTCAACCTCATTCACTTTTTCGGAGCCTTTAACCTCTTTCTTTACTATTTGCTCCACTTTTTTCAGTATTTGCTCCTTCAATTGGTTCAACTCTGCCTGTTGCGCCTTATTTTCTTTTGATGCCTCCATCTTTTGTACTACATTAAGGTCCCCAGTATTTACTGCCATGTGTGCTTTTGTACCCCTGCCATCTCCATTCTGAGCCATCATAGTGCCACCCCAACCGCAATGGAGCATTTTGACACTCCTTTCACCTTCTTCTCTCCTCGTACTTCTCCCCAAGCATACAACTATTGACACCCACCTGGCTGAAGTCTGACTTCACTGCTCCTCAGCTGCTCCTCCACCCACTTTGATCTCCTTCCTATGCAGAAAGCCATCCTCTCGGTCTCTGACAATGACCCTCCACGGAGGTCTGTAAAACATTAATGTAATGTAATGTAATGAAAAAGGGTATTTGTAAAATGCATGGCTACTCCACAGAGTGTCCCGCGCTAAGGACCCCAAGACAGAGAAAACAGAGAAAAAGAAAAAACCAACCATGTTACGGAAAAGCACTATCAACTGTTATGGCTGAAACAACCAGGTCTTCAACTGTTTCCGAAAAGAGAGCAAATCCTGGACCTGCCTAAGCGGCAGAGGCAGACCATTCCATAAACGGGCGGCCAGTACTTGAAAAGAGCGGCTGCCTAATTGGGAACGGGAAAACTTAGGAATCATCATAAGAAACTGTTGTGAAGATCTGAGGGCTCTTTGCGGCACATAATGCTGGATCCTATTTCTGATATAGATAGCGCCAGTATCTTGGAAGGCCTTGAAAGCCATAACCAAAGCTTTAAATTGAATCCTTTTACGAACTGGTAGCCAGTGCAGGGACACTCTGACAGGAGAAAGTCATTAGACAGGAGAAAGTCATAAGGTCCCCTTCCACTCCAATTCTATCCCCGTTGAACCTGAATGTATCTTGACATGATCTTTATCCAGACACCAACACAGTATTTCACCTTCTTCTAGTTCTTCCATCTCTTCTACGTAATCCAAATCTAAAACTTAATTCCCCTGTTCTTTGGCAATTCTCCCTTCACTTGCCCCTGGCCTCTTCCTGTACCCAATTCCCACATCCGACACAGCAAATCAATCGCCTTATTATGCCATATGCTTGTGTTGTCTCCCTCTGTGTTGGGATGGATGTCACTGACCACTCCCTCCCTTTGGACTGGCGCTCATAGGCCATTTCAGACCTGACCGGGTGCTGCTGCAGCTTTCTGACCACCACCGCCGTGACTGTTCCCGCACTGGCCACCAAATCACTCTAACCTGGAGGGACTGTGGTCCTGTGTGAAGGGACAGTCCCCTCAATCTGCCCCCTTGTATTGTCATTGTCCGCAGCTTATACACATTCACCCTTGGAACTGCTAGACAACCTCCTTTCTCTCCTATTTACATCTCTGTCTATGTCCCCCATAATGTACCTATGTGCTCCCACTTACTCATGCCCGGGTGTCAAATAACCTCCATAGTCATTGGGTTCACACCTGAAATTCAATTTCGCCTTCACCCCAACCAGCCTTGGAGTTAGCTGTTAGGTGTCATTTCCATGTTGCAGCCCCCCCCCGCCCCCTCCCCACCCCTGCCAGAGCTGGGCCAATTCCCCCTGTTCTAATGAAAGGACTCAGGACTTCCTGGGTTTGTACTGTTTGCCCTACATATACTGCCTGTATTACCTCATATCCTCAGGCCTATTTAATTGTTGCAAACTCCCCTCCCTCTTTTCACCTTGTGGGGGCTGGGCTTATCACGCTCCAGTGCCACCTGCTGTGTGCTTAATGGTGCCATGTGCGTCATCGCGCTGGTTAAATTGCTCTCTGCTCCCCCTGCTGACTGACCTCCTCAACCATGCCCGTGATAATGGGCACCAACAACACTCATCTCCTTTTTCCCCGGGGCCCATCCCAAGCAGGAGAAGTGCTTGCACTGCACAGGCCCCACTTGACTCCTCCCTCACTGATAGAGAGGTCCAATAGTGCTTCCCTGACCCTCCCACGGCCTCTTGAATGCAAACCGAACAGCGTCTGTATCACCAATAAGGAATTCGCTTGATCCCCTCCCTCATTAACAAGCAAGCTCTGTCACCTGCTGATTGCACTTGTTATCCTTTTACACCTGGGGCTGTATTACACATTATCGTTGTTTGCACCCAGCGCACCTTTCAAAAGGTGTGCTGGGCGCAAACAATGATAATGCACCCTATTATCATTTATGCGCTGCCCCCAGGGCAGCCGCAAACTCGCTCTGCCCTGGTGGCAGCGCATTCATGTGAAAACACGGAGCAGCTGCTCCGTGTTTTCACTGTGCAGGCGGCACCCATCTGCACTTTCAAAGGGGATTAGAGATCCCCTTGCAGGCGGGTGCAGTCAGTGACTGCACCTGCCTGCAAGAGGATGTCTGGCAGTCCATGGGACCCCCTTCATCCCCTGCACTGACGGTGCACCACCTTTTAAACAGTGCACTGTCAGCGCGCCTCCTGAGGGCATCTTTGACTCTGCACCCTCGTCTGTAATATTGCGTGGGCGCAGAGTCAAAGGAATTCCCTCATTTGCATAGGGCACGCCCCTATGCATATGAGGGAACACCCTCTGAAGGTAGCGCTATCGGTATTATAGAAAGGGACACACAAGCGTCTGCGCCCCCTTCTATACTACCAAGGTGCCCCGGGGCTCGCAAAGCGGGCGAAACACCCGTTGAACCCCCGGGGCACCTTCTGTAATACGGCCCCTTGACATCAAGCTAAGATCGCAGTGGCGACCCTGCTGGCAGCCTCCGTCTTAGGCCTCTCTATTCCTACGCTTGGACTAGAAATCCCGGGCACATTAAATCCTCTCTGCTGGCTGCATAGAGAGTTTGTAATGCTGCATTCACTTCTTCCAGTGATATAATCTCTAAACACTGACTTCTGCCTAACGAGAGAGGCATTCCAATAATCCAGAAAAACTGTTAAAAACTGCTAGAAAATGCCAGAAAATGCCTAATTTGTCCTACCAGGCAGGGCTGTCTTAACAGCATTATAGGCTCGTGGGCAAAGCAGTGCACTGGGCCCAACCACTCAGAGGAATAAAAATGTTTAACAGAAAATTTGTGTTAAATTCTGGTCTGCATGGGCCACCTATTTTTGTGGGGACCCCAACCAACTTACCAGCGTGCCCATGCATTAAGACTGCACTGCTACCAAGACCATGTCACCAGCAAGTGAGGTCATAATGACCTCACAGACCTCAACTATCCCTAACACCCCTCCCACGCCCAAATTGACTGATACAGGGACCTCTTGGTCCCTGGTGTGTGCCACCCGCCTGAATATCCCAGGGGGACTCTGTGAGCCTCTCTCCCACCGGGTTCCCAAAGGTACTTGTAATACGCGGACTGGATATCCAACACTTTTGTGATGGCATAACCTGCCTGCCGAACCCTAAATCAGGTCCCAAGATCTTACCTCACTGTGCAGGTCAACTAACTATATGGTCTGGAGATTTTGATGCAAATATCCAGTCCCAACATCAATTATGAGGGAGCCATAACACTGGATTTTGATTTGAATATTCCAAATCCATTTTTCACTTGCATGGCAGAGGGTTTGAGAGATTAATTAGTAACATAATTTTCTGATAGAATTAATCCACATCATTAAAACAGCCTACTAGATAGTGGCAGGCTGGCCACAGCTAGCCATGTGTTCCTTTAACACCCATCTCTACTGAATTATACATGTATTGACTTGGAACACAAAGTTATGCACAGTTATTTTTCTCTCATTGCAAAGAGATTAAAGAGACCACTTCCCACAGTCTACCAGAATAAGTTAGCAGGGCCTGTGGAGGGCCACTGAGCATAGTAGACCCGACAACAGCTCTTTTTTAATCTCAAAATGTCAGAACTATTAGAAATGTTGTTTATGCTTCGTGCACTGTCAGAATATAACGACTTAGGTATAGCTGTTCCAGGGTATTTACGTGTCCTTGATCTAGAGCCCTCTCCAGAGATAAAATCCAGATCTAGGCACAAACAATCCTGCAAAAATGTACAGCGGAACAATTTCTGGCTTGATAATGAGGTCTGCATTGAAAATTAGATAACATTCCTCTTGAGAGAACGGCAAACAGCAGTGCAGAAAATGTCTTCCTTGATTCAGTACGGAAACTGATACTATGATCACTAAATATATTTAGGAAATGTCCAATAAAAAAATCTGGGTTTAAATGTTCCATGCTGCTAGTAGCACTAATCAAAAATTGTTTTGGGAGGGTTTTGTATCTGGTCTATTTGAGAAAGATATTGCAAAGACTCCAAAATTGATGGTCACCCGGTCGAGCATTTGAGTAGTTTATACAGTGCCTGCCATGATTTATGCTTGTCTAATGAGCATTAAAGTGCATTGAGGCCACAGAGAAAGATGTGTGGGATCACTTTAAATAGGCAAAACCTTCAGATGCTAAGGACTCCAAGAAACTCACTATAAATATTTGATAAAACACCCAAATTGGTAGTCATTTGTAATGACACCTCTCTTTATCGCTATATTGTGTGGGCACAACGTACCAGAAGACTGGAAGTGACAACTGTCCATGTCAATTTTTAAAGAGGGATTCAATGAACCTAGACTACTTATGGCATGTATAAAAGTGCCCATCATTCAAAGTTTTTTTAAATCATCATCATCATGGTGGAATGCAACATTTGATAAATTAAAACAATATATATCACATACTTTTATGGGGTTCCAGCAACGGTTTTCCTCAGTAAATTGAAGCGCAGCTTTAGTTCAACTGGCCAGTAACATATACAATTCTGGTTCTGCACCCCTTTACTGAGCCACCAAAGACATTCTTAAGCCATGCTGCCATCTAAATTAGAATTTATTCTGAAAATAAGTCAAGTCTTACCTGGGTACAAAAAGGTACTCTGTACTCTCGTCGGTACTGGAGGGGGAATCCCCCAGACCCGTCCCATGCAAGGAGTGCTCCCGGGCTCCAGACAAAGTTACTATTAGGTGATTGGAGATATGAGAGTAGGAGGGTCAGATTTGTGCGTTAAAAAATACCTGGCTACATGGAGCCTAAGTTTTATAAAATCCTGTAGCTGGTATTATTCAGAAAGGGGGTAAGAAGAGAAATACACTGTAATGGGTGTGTGTCTCCTGGTCTACATGTTTCAAGCCTATCCGCTAAGGCTTTTCATCAGGACCAGACTAAATGATCGCTTGTTCCACTCCTAAAAACTACCCTATTGGTCTTCTTAATTATTATTAAGGTGAAGAAAAAATATATGATGAAGAAAAAATATTTTCATGCAAGTACAATACCCAATAGGTATATTTCTTGAAATAAGATCTGGAAAGATAGGACATCATGACATTGTTAATTTATTAATGCAGTTTATATTAAAACACATCACCAACTTGTGGAAAAAGTGATATATTTTTCCCTCGTGCATGACTACCCCACCCGAGTCATCGACAAGGCAATGAAACGAGCCAAAATATACAACAGGGAGGCCCTCCAGGAAGAAAGACCACCGAAGCCAAAAGAGGAAAGACCAATCTGCATAACCACTTACAATACTGCTTCAAACTATGTGAGCAAGATAATCAATAGACACTGGTGATTTCTGAACTGTGGAACCTTGCAATTCCCTAAGCCTATGTTTTCTCATAAAAGGGACAGGAGTTTAAGGGACATGATAATACACACCAGACCACGCAAAAACAAAGACGGGGAAAAACCACAGGGATTCCTCTCCCTCCTCACTGATCACCACCCATGTGGAAACTGCAGGGTTTGCCATCTGACTACCAGGAGCAAGAGAATCACATTTAGCAATAACACCAACTGGGAACAACGGCGTTTCACGAACTGCGACTCGAAAGGTGTAATTTACATGATTACTTGTCCTTGCCAGCTCCAATACATCGGTATAACTAAACGCATGGTCAGGACACGCATTTGTGAACATCGCAGTAATTTGAGATGTGAACAGGCAACTACAAAAGTGTCCGTCCATTATATACAGGACCTGCAGTTGTCGTGTAGTTCCTATAGTACCCCTGCAGGACCTGCGCGTTTGGATAACATAAACCGTGGGCTTGGTGGCAGACTGATTCTGGGCACCCCCACCGCGTATGTTAGCCGGATTTGCATTAGCTAGCTCACAGTGCCACTAGAATCTCCTCTTATCGGGGAGATATTAGTTTCTGGCCACCTTAAATCATGACAACCCTGATCCTTCAGAATCGTGGAAACAATGTACTACTTTTCGCTCAGTCACTCGTGCTTACTTATTCGGTTTGTCTCAGAGAGTTACACAGAATAAACAGTCTGGGCGTTTCAATAAGTTTTTCTAGTGTAATATATATGTGCTGTAGTAACCAGCATACAATAGCAGAGATATATTATCAGCAGTACGATAAAAGTGAAGGGGTAGAACAGTTCATCAAAGAACAGGTAAGATGCAGTTCACCCAGACTGGTCTAAACGACAGAAACCAAGAGGCGTTCAGTTCTCTTAGGCAAGGTATTCCCAGAAGCTGTACCATGCGTTCACGGTACTTCCGCTCCATGAGTACGTTCGCCATTTACTCGGAAATTGGGCCGTCCATTGCGTAGCAGTAAGATTACAATCAGGACTCCTGCAATTAGGAACAGGATAAGTGGGAGACCTCCATACACGCTTCCCAACACGGAGTGTATAAAATTTGGGATTACACCGAGGACTATCTGAAAGGTGCTTAATAGTCCTGACCCTATGGTCTTAAATAGGTGTACAATACCGCTAGTATCAGACATGTTAAAGATACGACCCACCATTTCTGCGACATGAAAGGGGCAGTTCGTACATATAAGCGCCTGTATCTCAGTCGAGGTCCTTGCAACTTGAAGTTCAAAGGTTTCTCGAGCGGAGGTCAAGGGCACTGGTTGCTGTAAAAGCATGGCTTTCAGTCTGCTCAAAGTATCAAATTGTATGAAGGAAACATTCAATGAAGGCCATAACGGCACCTCCCTGACTGTGTTCAGTGGCGGAAACAATACTTGCATACAGCAAGTAACCCTGGAGTTAACAGTGACCAGATAGGCGACGCCCGGAAGCATCCCACAGCAACCTTGATCGTTTAGCATCAAGTAACTCCCATTCGAGAGCAGCTGGAAAACCGGCGTGATCATGGCCGCTGGGGTCCCTGACATGTGGCAAGATAGATTCTCTACCGAACTACTACATGCTCCGTGCAGAGAAATATCCTGACACATGAGAGAACCGCTTAAAGCATTCTTGCAGTTTGTACCACTCAGATACACTTCTCGATCCCCATTCCGGCATCGATATCTATATGGTAACTCCCATGTTTCCTTAATGTAACCCTTACCCATTTTTTCATATTTGCCTGCCTGCCTTTGGTCAAGGCAATATTGAAACTGAAACGCAGTGACCAGCAGAGTGATTTGGCCATGAATTAGCCATTCAGTTGATGGTAATTCGGCTACAGTGAATGGTAACCTTTCCAGTTTCTCAATACACAGCATTGTATATTTGGCTCCCCTTTGTGCCATTTCTGTCTGTTTATCAGTTAGATTGTATTCTGAAAACAGAGACGTGGTGTTTATAAAACACCAAGGCACATAGCCTGCACGCAAAGATTGCAGCGTCCCGCTTAGCATCATAATAGAACGTAATTGGGATTGCCCGTGTTGTAACAAGGCCAGATCTTGTTCTAATATGTTGATTGCCGAAGACACAATGTTGCCTAAGGAGTAAATCCTGGAGGTCAAAGTTGTTAACCCATTATCCACTACAGCTAATGCCTTCTCTAGGTTAATACGGTCTATTTCCCGTATTCTTTCTGCGGCCTCTTGTTGGGATATTTTCCAGTTTTCATTATATTAGGCGTAAATGCCAGCATATATGAAACGTTTCTGACGTGTTTTCCTTGGGCCTGACAAGAAATCCCTAAGGTCCACATCAGGTGTGAGTAAGGTCAAGTGATGTTTTACTTCTGTGAGTGTTGAGGTCTCTAGCCAATCAAGGCACAACTTCCCAACACTTTAGGATGTCACTACCCCTGGGTGTTGTCTTTGTACATAGCGTGTATCTGGCCTACTGATACTAAGCCCCTCGGTTACACCTAGGAATCTCTGTTGACATGTGTTTGTGTCAATGGGCCAAATCAGCCATTCTGTCCAATTGGGATCTGACCTGTTGTACTGGAGAATGTCATCTAATCCTACCCCCTGTATAGTTGAATTCTGCCCCCCACCCATCTGTGATGGTGCTGGAAACCCCGGTGTTTTCATTTCCTTGTTCTTGGCTAGTCCAAGACAGGATGTCTGTTGCACAGTGTCATTTAGAAATATCATCTGCTGTGGAATGAGGCATGCTCTAAAAAGCGCTTCTGTTCCCTGGACCTGCCAGTCCCTCAAACCCCAGATTGATTTTAAATCTATAGTGTCCTCCCATAGGTCGAAACCCTGTGTAGACAGATGGGCCATAAAGGAAGCAAAGTAAATCTGTTTTGTGTTAGTCAACATAATTTTCTGTGCTGATGTCTTTGCCACTTTGTAATAAAATGACTTCGGGTCAGATGTATTAAACCCTGAAAAGTATGTGAATTTCTGTGCAAAAGTTTGCGAACTACCTTTTGGAGGTGTTGGGCAGTGTTCCCACTGGTGGTATTCAAATACATTTCTAGGTGTTATAGATTTGTGTAAGAAATGATGACCATAATGTTGGTAACAGTACAATGTATCATAGTCTGAAGTACCTTCTATCATTTCATTGTTTGGAAATGCAGCAGTTTTTTCTTAGTCAGACATCATATTGTTCACAGTTTCAGTGTCCCAATCATCAGACAATTTACTGGAGGTAATGATATCACTTAAAGAAATTTTAAATACATGTTTAAGCTTTAAAAGTTCAGTCGGACCGAATATATCAAAATCAATCTTGTCCCATACTATACCGTTCGGTATAGGAACTGCTGTAATGTTCACTGAAGACAAGTCTCTTGGTTCACGATGTGAAGACTGGTGAGGTTTTAAAATCAAATTGACTCTTTGGGCTGTAGAGCTCTGCTGGAGATATCGTCCATTAATAAGCATACTAAAAGTTATAATTAAACCTAGCCAGAAAAGAAAAAATAGAATCCCAGTGATATACCATAGTTCTATCCAAGGTGACACCAGGTAAGTCTTTCTAAAAAAGTTCAAAAAGTCAGTGAGTTTCTGTTTGAGTGATTTTTTGGCTTATGTCGTTTCCGGCTCGCTTGGATCCAGTGAAAACATATCAAAGTTCATGAAATAGCCAGAAGCAGTTCGATCAATTGTTGGAATTGCATCGGGATTTGTTGAAATTGGATTTTGCTCTTGACGAGGCATGTTGACGTAGATGTCTGTAGTCGGTCTGATTGCAACTTGGTTGTTAAGTTGATTTTCTTCTTGTTGAAGTGGAACGAGTTCCATAGCATTGTTGCCTAGTCCTTCATTCCGTACAGGTGGCTCTTCAAACGTGATGAGTCTTTCTGTTTGGACTTCTTGGATTGTAGCGAGAGGAGGGCGTCTGCTACTGTGGAGTCCACTAGGCCTACTGTTTAGTATCGGCCACATAGTGTGGTTTGATTAAGTCGATTGAGACACATCTTTTCTCCATTTTTCCGGCAAGAGGTGACAGAAGTACAATTCTTGTGCCTTGGATTGCTAGGACCGGTACAGTTGTTCTGTAAGATGGTCCGAATTCTTTCTTGTCTGCAATCTTTTCTCTGACCAGATCCCCAACTTTTGGGATCCAGACAGGTCTTGCCGTTACTGCTTTGACTTCCTCAGTGGCGGTCTGTTTTAAGTGGACGTTGCTTTGTTGTGTCCTGGATTCATTTAGATCCTGTAAAACAGCCAAACGATCACGGATATCAAATGGTTTTTCATCCGCCACTGTGCCTTCACAATCAAGATCAGGTACCCACATTCTTGTCCCAAATAGGACCTCGTAAGGAGTGACCCCCCAGAGAGCTTCTTGGCTGATTGTTTATTGCTCGTTGGACCCCATAAAGGTGATCGACCCATCTACCGCCTTTGCCTAATACCCTAGCTGTTAAAGATTGCTTTAAGTCCCGGTTTTTCCTCTCCACAACAGAATTTCCCTCAGGATGGTACGGAGAGGAGTACCGCAATGCTACGCCCATTCCTTCCATGGCCTCTGTGTAAGCCTGAGAGCTAAACGCCGGGCCATGGTCAGAATGTAACGTGCCAACTGTGTATGTGCCAATAAAGACTTGCAAATCTTTTATAACAGTTTGAGTGTCAGCACAGCGCTGAGGCCAAACCCATAGGAATCTAGAGCAGGAATCCACTGCAACCATGATATATTTCTTGGCCCCATCAGATTGTAGGGGTCCGCAGTGGTCCAAATACACACATGCGAGTGGTTTGTCTGATTTTAGCAATGGTGTCTGTGCTGGGCGTGTTACGGTGGAGCCTTTCATCTGTTGGCAGATGTCGCACTTTAAGACTATGGGCCTGATTCTGATGCGGGTTGGAAAGCTTCCCTACCGAATCGGTTTGGAAATGGTTTCCGACCCACTCAGATCGGGAGAGTCCGACCAACGGAGTATGATGCATCCGGATGCTTCCAGATACGATTTGGTTGGACTCCCATTGACTTCAATGGGAGCATATGTTCCTAACTGCATCATAATTGGGCCCTGGGTCGGGAAGACACGTTCCCGATCCGATTTGGAAGGAGCAAATGCCATTAGGAGGCCTTCCTAACCGCATCAGAATCAGGCCCTCAGTCGGGAAGCTTTTCCAACCCGCATCAGAATCGGGCCCATAGTCTTTGGTCTGCTTTGTTAACCCTGGCCACCAGTAGCGCTGTTTCAGTAAAGAAATAGTCGCTGTGACGCCTGTATGCGCAGAACCCAAACCCTCGTGTGCTGCTAGAATTAAGCCTTGCCTACGATCCATATTTGGTATTACTCTATCCCCCACTCCAGGAATCTGAGCATATGGAATGTTTTGTGCATCTAACTTGTAGGAGTATTTGAGTGGAAATGTTTTAGGTACTGCTGTGCTGCCTTTGCGTGAAGCATTGACAGCTACCATAATCTCGCCGTCTATTCTCGTTTTTGAACGAGTGATTGCAGCTACGGAAGCCGTGCGAACAGCCCGCTTTGCGGCTTCATCAGCCAATGAATTCCCTTCAACGTGAACGCCATCACGCTAATGACTCAGTGTATGTGAGCCCTTGGTAGTTCGTTTCTCAACTCCACTACCTGTTCCCATAGCATTTTATGCTTAATTGTGCCACCTTTCGCGTCTTTAAACTCGTTTTGTTCCCAATGATGTAAATATTCATTGTACGACTGTACACAGTAAAAGGAATCACACACAATTAGTGTGGGGAATTCATGTTCCGTATTTACCAGTGCCAGTATCAGTGCTTTTAATTCTGCCAACTGAGCCATGCAGTCTCCTAGAGATTACATTTTAGTGCAACTTGGATGGAACTTTCCATCGTGCATGCGACCTTTAACGATTGCACACGCTGCGCTGTAAGCTTGCTTACTCCCTATGGCCGGTTGAGTAGATCCGTCAGTGTAAATAATGTATTCATACTGATCTAGAGGCAAAATCTCATTTGGTAGAGGATATTCTTGTTCGTATTGCAGAAATGCTTGTGTTTTTAAACTTGGATCAAATCTGTATTCAACATCCGTTGCAGTAAGAGAATTGGCCCATGGTATCCATCTGGGATGTAAGGCTTTCTCATTTGGAATGCTAGCCTTTGTAACAGCCTCTAAGGCTGGTACTGGAGTCACGACTATTATGCGCTTTCCCTGAGCCAGAGCTCTTTCTCTTGCTACAGCGGTCTGCACTGCTGTCAGGATTTTTTCTGTTGAAGTGAAACGCATCTCTGCGTTTGTGTACAGGTGTGATTTGTATGCGATTGGTACCGTTTTGCCTTCATTGAAAGTCAAATAAGTGTACCCGCATTGACCCACTATTACTCGGATCACTAAGTTGCGTACGTTTATGCGTGTCTGTTAAATGTTTAGAAGCTATCATGTCTTCCTGTAGTGAACGTAGGATATTGGTATGTTCCTGTGTCCATTGTCTGACTGAAAAATCAGGTTTTATTAAGTCGTAGAAAGGTTTTACTCTTTCTGCATAATCCAAAATGTATGTTCGACCAAAATTTAGGAATCCCAGAATTGATTGTAAATTCTTTAATGATTTTGGAGGTTGGAGCTGCGCACACTTTTCTAAAAAGTTAGCTGCTATGCATTTTCCTTCACTTGACAGCTCATATCCCAGAAACAGGACATTGAGATGGGCAATTTTTGATTTTTTTTAATTAAATTTATAGCCCTCAGAGGCGAATCCCATAATAATGGTGCTCACCCTGGTTAAGTGCCTCGGTAAGTCATCGTCCATCAGATAAATATAATCTACATAGGACAATGCTTCTTCATCCAAATTTTGGAGCAACTCTGTTACCCTTGCTGAAAACAACCCTGGGCTATTCTTATATCCTTGGGTGAGTCGACAAAATTGCTGTTGGGACCCTAGCGCTGAGAATGCGGTCAAGTACCTGCTTTCAGGCGCTATATTTTGGCAGAAAAATCCATTTGAGATATCAAGTGTTGTTTTGTATTTTTGTCGCACAATGTTATTCATTGATGCGGCACTGTGTGCATTTTGGACTACAAATGTCTTTGTGCAAGTGTTCAAATGTCTGTAATCTAAAACTAAACGATATGTGTTGTCAGGTTTCGATACGGGAAACAAAGGATAGTTCATTGGTGAAGTGCAATTTTCTATCACACCCTGGTATTCTAGTTGATCTAGGATCTCCCTGACTTGTTTTTTAGCTTCCTGCTTTATAGGGTATTACCTTTGAGCATTTGGGGAAACTTTTAACGGGATCACATGGTGGGTTGAATCCTCATCCCAACCAACATGATTTTTGTACAATGCTGGAGCTAGGGCAACCGCCCACTCCTGCGCATATGCATGTTTTAGGTGTAAGGGAACAAGGTCGGAAAATGCTGGAAAAATTACCTTTTCTCCCTTAGGGCACTCCATGACGAATGCTGGCGGCCAGTCTTGCTCTGCTGATAGGATGTCATATCCAGATGACAGATTTTTCCAAAATAGACCTTTAACTTTCCTGGGCTTGTCCCCTCCATCCGGAGTGTTATCTCATGTAACTTATGTGGGACACTTACCCGAGTATCAGGTGTTTCCACCGTGATATACTCAATCAACTCCGCTGTCACCAGAAATTCCTTCAGGTTCTGGCGAGCTATTGTTACTTCTGCCATGCTGTCTAGCATCGTCAGAGCCCATTCCCCGTTCAGAAGCTGTGTCCTCAGAATTCTGGGCATGTCTGATCTTGAGACCAGCTACCGTCTTCTTTTTGAACTGAGGTTTTTGTTTTTGTTTATCTTCTTTTTTAGGTGCGTAGTCCGCAGCGCGTTGCGTGTCTCTGGACTTTGTACGCTCCTCTGACCGTCCTTCCCTCTCGGAGTTCTTTGATGAACCCTGAAAGGAACGAGAGAACGTGTATCAGTATCCTGATACCTGTCAGGTTTTTCAATATTATCCCTATTCCTGAGGTTATACTTCCTTTCAGAGGGCTCCTGTTGAGGAGACCTACCTCTGGATTGAGATCTGTTGTCTTTAGACTTTTGTTGTTTTTATTTTCCCACTTCTTTTAGAAGAAGTAGGTGTCTGCTTTGTAGTGTCCTTTTCAGGACTGCCCACCAGTTGTGGTTTTAATGCTTTCCCACCTAGACTGTCTCTGCCTAGTTCTGCATATGCAGTTTCAATTATTTTGGGTAGTTCGTGTTGTTGATCTATTGGACCGAACTCCCTTAGGCGTTGGCGGATCGCCACTGAAGCTGCTTCCCCCTTAATGTTAGCTAGTATTATGGCTGATACCTGGTCAAAGTTATTTAGTAACTTCATCCCTAAGTTTAGGGCAGGTTCTGCTCCGTACTCATTTTGTATCTGTCTCAATACGTCGGGTACTACTGCTAATGACGGGATACCAGGTGTTCTGGTATATATGGCACCAAAGACTGAACCCCAAGAGGTGCAGTCCTCTACTTGTGGTGTGATCCCCATGGGCAAGCAGATTGTTAGTATTCTGTGTTTATCATAGGTGGTAGTATTTGGGAATACCGCCTCAAGCTGAGTTATTTTCTGAGCTATCCATAATGGTATCTGTTCGCGTTTTGCGGGCATTTTGCCCATTACCGCGTGTAATGTTTGAGGAGTAATTTTAGTTGCTGTACCCTGGAATTGGGTCCCGTTTGTTGCAACTGTTGTTGGTTGAACTGTGAGAGTCCTCATGACGAATTGTGTCAAGTTCCTGTAGATTTTAATTAAATCTCTGTGTTGTATGAGTAATTCTGGCTGTGGCATTGTTCCAATTTCAGGATGCGGTGTGTAAGCCGCTAGTATTGGCCATGTGGCCCCGCCTCCTCCGAGCGGGCCTAATCTTAATCTTGCTCTTAAGTGGGGTAGGGCACTTTTAAACCAGCATAAGTGTTCCTGGTAAGTGAGTGGAATCTCTATGTCATCGAATGGACAGTATTCCTCTGGTGCATCTCCTTCTATGTAGTAGTGAAATGTCTTTGTTACAGCATCTGCTGCTGGGAATGTAACCCATGAATAGAATACCTCTGTTTTATTTGATTTGTGTGCCTCAATCACGAGAGCTCCTACGCCAACCCTTCGTGGAAAAACATTTTTTAATAGCTTCATGGTGAGCGTATGTCTGAATTTGGGTGCAATTTCAATTGCATTTTCGGGTGGTTTTCCGGCTGAGAGATGCAGATCTACTCTTTCTTCATCGCTCTGAGTTATTTTGAAAAGAAAAGCTTTTCCAAGAGAACTTAGTTAAAGGTTTTATGCACAATTTAGGAACTAAAAGTCCTTCAAGCTTGATTAACCAACAGCCGATAAATAGGATATCTCGCCTACTCAGCTGTGGCGGAGTTTGTGCCCACCCACTCCAGACGTCTCTGGGGTTTTGTGAGTAGGTTCTCTGAGAATAGCACGACTGAACTACTCAGATTCTACTGTTAAAAAAGTACCCAACCAACGTTGGGCGCCATGTCATGTAGTTCCTATAGTACCCCTGCAGGACCTGCGCGTTTGGATAACATAAACCGTGGGCTTGGTGGCAGACTGATTCTGTGTACCCCCACCGCGTATGTTAGCCGGATTTGCATTAGCTAGTTCACAGTGCCACTAGAATCTTCTCTTATTGGGGAGAGATTAGTTTCTGGCCACCTTAGATCATGACAACCCTGATCCCTCAGAATCGTGGAAACAATGTACTACTTTTCGCTCAGTCACTCGTGCTTACTTATTCGGTTTGTCTCAGAGAGTTACACAGAATAAACAGTCTGGGCGTTTCAATAAGTATTTATTGAACAGTTGTTATTCTAGTGTAAAATATATGTGCTGCAGCAACCAGCAGACAATAGCAGAGATATATTATCAGCAGTACGATAAAAGTGAAGGGATAGAACAGTTCTACCATATTGCAATAATCATGAATACATACATGAATATAAAAGCATTATGAAAGTGTGCGTACTCCTACGATGCCTAACTAGATGTACCTGAGTGTACCTAGCATATGTGTAGGTCTAAAAGTCTAAGAGCCAAGAATCCTTCTAGGATTTAGTCGAACCCCCATACCTGAATAGAGAGAGTGTGGGACCCCGTCCTGGTCTCGAGTTGGACACCCCGCAAGGGCTGTGTTAGACCGCTGTCAGCTGGAGCGACTGCATGCAGGAGCCTCAGCGTCTCTGGTCAGTGTGTCAGCATGGAAGTCTCGGTTCTCTCTATCTTACCGTGGCAAGATGTGGTGTATTTATACCCTAAAGTATCTCGTCCCTCAGTATGGTTTGTATTGGTCTTTGTTAGACATGAAGAAGACGTCAGGGGTGAACTTTGTACATACATATTATGCGGGAGATGTAGCTGGTGAATGCTCATGCATAATTTATGAGTACATTGTAGGCCTGTGTTTGGGAAAAACCCTGCAGTGTTCTAACCACACACTAGATAACGTTCAACCCTCAGAGCTCGTTGTGTACTGTAGGGAACTAATGTAGGTGAAAGATCATGCCTATATTAGGGCATAGGAGATCATGACCATAATAGTGCATAGACGATTATGACCAAAATAGGGCATATACGATCATGACCATAATAGGGCATATGCGAATATGACCATATACGCCATATATGAACGCGTCTATATTAGGGCCTCTATACGAAACATAACACAGTGGACCATCATAGAACAGGTCTCCAATGAATCCCAACTTTTTGAAAAAGAAGAGCACTGGGTTTTCCGTCTGGGAACACATACAAACGGACTGAATGATGGCATACCGTGGAGCCAATTTGCTTGATTCAAACTGAAGCAGAGGAAACATCCATATGGGGCACGGAACTAACATTGTTCACCGAAATACCTGGGTTTTCTAAGCAACTATCAACCACTCAGTAAAAGCTAACACTGAGGGGCCGATTATGATCTCAATAGGAAGGCCTCCAGACAGGTTCTGGAATGAGTAAATCCGATTCGGAGCCTATGTTTCCGACCTAATCTTGCCCCGTTCCGAATGACCAAGTACGATGCGAAGATCTCATCTGCGTCGACCGAATTGTTTTCGAACCCAATCCTGTCAGTCCGACTCTTCCGCAGGCAAATCTTGCAGCGCAATGGAGCCAGTTTCCGAACAAGGGAGTACGATGCATGATTCAGACAGCCGTATCGACTCAGTCTCAGAGAGACAAAACGGCTGTGGGAATCGGACTTCGGGGGGCTGTAGCAGGCCCCCCTTCACCCGGTGCCCTCCGAATCAGTCCGGGTCATGCATGCACAGTGTGGCGGGCACCATGGGGTGCCCCCCACAGGCTGTACGCTTTTCTCCACCCACCCCTTTTTGCTATGGGAGCCTGTGTATGCGTTCTGTATACAGGCTCCCATAGAGTTCAATGGGAGCCCGAGCCAACCGAGTCTGTCACCATAAGGGTTCATCGGAATTGGTCGTTTGGACTCGCGGAGTGCAATTCTCTAGGAAAGCCCTCAGGATCCGAGTCATACGGAGGGCTTTCCTAGCGAAATCGTAATCAGCCACTGAGCAGGAAGAAACCCTTCTAGTGTGTATGCCTCTTCAAAGGGGCCCCCCCATCAGCACAACTCTTAAAGATCCCCATAGTATATTTTTCAAGATCTAAATGAATTAATTTGTATTCTTTTGTACCAACATTTTTTGGAAAAGAAAAAAGTTTTGTAACACCTCCCCAATATCCTTTTTCTTCCTGAACATTTTGGGACCTGCTTGGAGTCATCAGGCTCCCTCCCCTGTTCCTTTTTGATGTATTTTTTCTGTATTTTTTCAGTAATTTTTCTATATTTTTTCAATTCTTTTAACACCACGAGGCACAACCAACCTGCTTTCAACCCTTCCATAGTAGACAACGAGTTCATCGTTTTCTTCCTTTAAAAGAATTCTTTCTATACACTAAAATAAAATAAATGTGCTCCCTGCCGACCAGCAGACGCGAACCTGCGCAAGGAACACAGGAAGTCTGCTTTCAACTTTGTCATCAAACATTTTGTTTTGACCATTTTTCCTTTTCTCCTTCGAAATAATGCCCTTTTTAATGGAACTCTTTTGAAACATTCAGATTAGATGAGTGTGCTCCCAGCCGGCCAGCAGGCGCAAACCGGTGAAGGGAGAAGCAAAGAACACAGGAAGTGGTGCCACTAAAGGGCAGCCATTTCGGTGGGGTAGCGGTCTAGTTACTGCTGCACGAGGACGCGAGCACAAGACCGCCTGACCTTTAACAGGACGGTCTCCACTCACTCATTCGTCTTCGGAGCCACATGCAGGCAGACTATGCAGGGCAAGGGTGCAGCTTTGAGGACGTGAGTTCGGCATAGCCGATCCCCTTGACAACAAGCATTTTCCATCAGGATTGCAATGAACATTTCTCTAAAACTAACCAATTTCTTGATCATTTTGAAACCTTTTCTTTTAGTGTGTAACTACAAGCGCCCCTTCCCTCCTGTGCAGAGCTCATGGGGCCAATATTAGAGCAAAAACCATGTATGTTTAATCAATATTTAACACATTTTTTTCATCGAATTCACTATTTATTTAAAGTGTCTATTTACTCACTTTCAGCCATAAATTGAACCTACTGATTCATAAATGTATGGAGTAGCTACCACAGCCTCTCCCTCAGAATTTAGTAAACTACTGCATAGCGTGTGTAATTCATGTTACATGTTTTGTATTGTCTTGTTCGTTTTTCCAAAGGGCAGCACGACACAACCATTGTTAGTCGAAAGGAATAGTCGTGCATGAGTGAAAAATATATCACTTTTTTCACAAGTTGGTGATGTGTTTTAATATAAACTGCTTTAATAAATTAACAATGTCATGATGTCCTATCTTTCCAGATCTTATTTCAAGAAATATACCTATTAGGTATTGTATTTGCATGAAAATATTTTTTCTTCACCATGTATTTATTCTTCACCTTAATAATAATTAAGAAGACCAATAGGGTAGTTTTTAGGAGTGGAACTAGGGATCATTTAGTCTGGTCCTGATGAAAAGCCTTAGGGGATAAGCTTGAAACATGTAGACCAGGAGGCACACACCCATCACAGTGTATTTCTCCTATTACCCCCTTTTTAGGTCGAGCATTCGAGACCTCTTGTATATACTTTAGTATATACTTTAGTATATACTTATATGTGTATGTACTTTGTGGGCTCTGGAGATCAGCCCTAGGACTTGTCTGCTTCCGCTTAGGGACTTTTCTTTCTGTTCAACTGCCTCTATTTATCTGTCTTGATAGAAAACTACCAGCAGAGGTCAGTAAAATACCAGAATTGCTTTCTGCTGAGGGACTTTCTTTTTTCTATTTTTCTGGCAACTGCCTCTATTTAACTTTCTTGATAGAAAACGACCAGCAGAGGTCAGTAAAATACCAGAATCACTTTAGCATTCTCTAGATTCCAGTCCATAGAAATTGTCTTCCACGAGCACCCGTAGACAATAATATTTTTTTCAAATCCTGTATTTTCAGTGATATGACCACCGAAGGCCCTGATTTTATATTAAAAACAGAGCTTTGGACTATACCATTTCCCGCTGAAAGGCAATATTTCTCTCCATGTGTTCCCATACCTGGCGTGTCATGCAGTTTAGTGCTTACTTTCCCTCCATGTTAAAGAACAGTACATGTTTCAGCACCCAGGCGAATGTGCTGCATAGCTAAATACATATAAGGTCCCAAAGGCGAGACCGATTGCATTGCAAATGCTTGTTTAATAATACCAGCTACAGGATTTAATAAAACTTAGGCTCCACATAGCCAGGTATTTTTTAACGCACAAAAGTGACCCTGCCCCTCTCATATCACCAATCACCTAATAGTCATCACCCTACAAAGTGCTCCCATGTCTCCGTCAGTCGTAGTACACCCTGTCCCACAAGAACCCGAAGATGAAGCATGGCACCATGGGACATTGTGGTGGGTGAGGGTTATTTTAAGAAAACTCATTGTTTTCCTTAAACATTACCAAGATCACTAGTAGGACTATTACTATATTATTTCCCACCATTCACTGCAACTTTCAATCGATGTGGGAAATAGTGTTATTAATTTGACAGGGGGTATTCCTCCCAACCTAATCAACACAATCTAATTTGGCTCAATCACAGTTCTCAGAGAATCTCTGGTCAGCTACTTAACCCTTGGAAAGCAGTTCCAGTCCATCGTTGCTAACAGGAGTCTGAGGTCTTTTAGTACTATTCTTCCAGCAGAGTCTTCTATCTTCAGGTTTCCCAGTTCCAGGAATTTTCAAAGGAGGTGGTATTGAGGTTCCAGTCTTATTTTGTGAACTAGCCAGTGATTGGAAATGTTTTCCACCCAATCCTATATACCTTCTTAAACTGACCACCTCCTTTTGCTGCACTTCCTCTTCACTTTACTGGAAAATGTTCTAGAATATCTGAATACAAAATGACAAACCCTCTTCCATCTGGAGGAGCTCTGGCTCTCCTCTAGCCACTCTGCTATGTAGATGAGGCAAACTTCCATCTGTCAGGGTCAAACTAGATTCTCCCTGCTGCTGCGATTGGAGTCTAAAAGTCCAAGCAGGCCCTCAAAAAAATGGAACCAGACTTTGTCAACTCCATGTGGCATCTCCAAGTCAAAAGTTCAAGTATGAAGGCTGTTGTTTGTTCTAACAAGTGTTCTTGATCTTTCCAGATGGCTAATCTCTGTTAAGTGGCTAGTTGCTGATAGCAACCCTTCTTTCCTGGGCCTAGAGGCCATTCTATTGATTTGTGGCAGCAGAGTGGCTTACTCGCAGCCAGGAATGCGTATTAAGCTTCTCTGGGGTAAGGCTGAGTAACAAACTGGTTCTCGACTAGTTTGGTTTAAACAGCAGAATGTTTTCTTTTATTAAGTAAAATTTTCACTAAAATGATCAGAAATCCAATTTCATATTAAATTAGATTTTTGAAGCTGAATGGGAAATATTTTATATCATTTAGCTAACATTTTCCCAAGTGAAGATATAAAAAACAAAAATTGAAAATAAATTAGACCTAGATTTGTTTATAGAAAACTTAGCTTAACCTACACAGATTAAACAGAATTTGAGCAATTTATTTCCTGTGAGGGCATACTAATTTCTGTATGTAGTGTGTTCCTTTTTATATCGAGCACCTAGCCTTCCAGGCTTACAAGGCATTCTTTAGGGATGGCATAATAATATATGAAAATAGACTGTTTTACATGGCAAAGGCATTTTTCCTTTCCGTGTGTCACTATGGTGCTTTTAAACTGCAGCCTATCCAAAGCACTGCAGGGTTCATGGTAACCACAGATTTTTAAAATATGTGGGTTGTGTAAATACACAGTACAGCCCACATAAGGGATCTAATTCTCATGCTGTTGCTGCATGTTCTGTAGTATCTACCTTGACCTCACAGGAAAGCTAAACACACAAATGGTGAAACTAATTTTAACAGTACCATTATAGGGCAAGTAGTAAGTGTGATTTTTAAAGCGCATCTATCACTCTGCGTGAGTATCTTGGCGCTGAGTAGAAATAGACAGGAGGCACATGAGGGTGCTGCTGTCTCAGATTGCTGAAAGGTTAAATGAGAGAGAAGCAGAGAGAGTCTGAAGCTCCAAAAATCCAGGTTTTCAAAGATTTCCTGAAGCAAGATTCAGTTTGGATGAAACGAAGATAACTAGGGAGTATATTCCATGCTTTTACTCCAAGAACGGTTACTGATCTCCCACCTTTTGTTTTATATCTGAACGGTGTGGGTTTTAAGAGGTTAGCTGAGGAAGACCTAAGAGAACGTGTGGTGACATAAGGTGTAAATCTAGATGTTAAATATTTAGACAACAGGATGTGGGAGCACACCGCTGACCTCTCAGGCAAGGTTCGCCCCTGGCATTCTGGTAAATGCAGTTTCTTGTAGCGCGCTCCGATATTCGAGTGTTTCGCCAAGGTTGGCGCAGATAGTGCTGATCTCTAGACACGTGTTTCTGGTTTATTAACCGTCATCAGTAGAGAATACAGTTTTGTATTTTGGGGTT
Source organism: Calotriton arnoldi (assembly GCA_963921515.1). Taxonomy (NCBI): domain Eukaryota; kingdom Metazoa; phylum Chordata; class Amphibia; order Caudata; family Salamandridae; genus Calotriton; species Calotriton arnoldi. Next base: position 794,136 of record CAWUFW010007907.1, read on the forward strand.
TGCTGAGTAGGCTGCCAAACATTATATCAGGTCCGGTACCTCTCACTGACGCGCAGGTGCTTCATCCACGAGCTCGTCAGCTCAATGACTCACGGGAGTACTTTAAATAGACAACAGGATGTGGGAGTACACCGCTGACCTCTCAGGCAAGGTTCGCCCCTGGCATTCTGGTAAATGCAGTTTCTTTTAGCGCGCTCCGATATTCGAGTGTTTCGCCAAGGTTGGCGCAGATAGTGCTGATCTCTAGACACGTGTTTCTGGTTTATTAACCGTCATCAGTAGAGAATACAGTCTTGTATTTTGGGGTTTGCTGAGTAGGCTGCCAAACATTATATCAGGTCCGGTACCTCTCACTGGCGCGCAGGTGCTTCATCCACGAGCTCGTCAGCTCAATGACTCACGGGAGTACTTTAAATAGACAACAGGATGTGGGAGCACACCACTGACCTCTCAGGCAAGGTTCGCCCCTGGCATTTTGGTAAATGCAGTTTCTTTTAGCGCGCTCCGATATTCGAGTGTTTCGCCAAGGTTGGCGCAGATAGTGCTGATCTCTAGACACGTGTTTCTGGTTTATTAACCGTCATCAGTAGAGAATACAGTCTTGTATTTTGGGGTTTGCTGAGTAGGCTGCCAAACATTATATCAGGTCCGGTACCTCTCACTGGCGCGCAGGTGCTTCATCCACGAGCTCGTCAGCTCAATGACTCACGGGAGTACTTTAAATAGACAACAGGATGTGGGAGCACACCGCTGACCTCTCAGGCAAGGTTCGCCCCTGGCATTCTGGTAAATGCAGTTTCTTGTAGCGCGCTCCGATATTCGAGTGTTTTGCCAAGGTTGGCGCAGATAGTGCTGATCTCTAGACACGTGTTTCTGGTTTATTAACCGTCATCAGTAGAGAATACAGTCTTGTATTTTGGGGTTTGCTGAGTAGGCTGCCAAACATTATATCAGGTCCGGTACCTCTCACTGGCGCGCAGGTGCTTCATCCACGAGCTCGTCAGCTCAATGACTCACTGGAGTACTTTAAATAGACAACAGGATGTGGGAGCACACCGCTGACCTCTCAGGCAAGGTTCGCCCCTGGCATTCTGGTAAATGCAGTTTCTTGTAGCGCGCTCCGATATTCGAGTGTTTCGCCAAGGTTGGCGCAGATAGTGCTGATCTCTAGACACGTGTTTCTGGTTTATTAACCGTCATCAGTAGAGAATACAGTCTTGTATTTTGGGGTTTGCTGAGTAGGCTGCCAAACATTATATCAGGTCGGGTACCTCTCACTGGCGCGCAGGTGCTTCATCCACGAGCTCGTCAGCTCAATGACTCACGGGAGTACTTTAAATAGACAACAGGATGTGGGAGCACACCGCTGACCTCTCAGGCAAGGTTCGCCCCTGGCATTCTGGTAAATGCAGTTTCTTGTAGCGCGCTCCGATATTCGAGTGTTTCGCCAAGGTTGGCGCAAATAGTGCTGATCTCTAGACACGTGTTTCTGGTTTATTAACCGTCATCAGTAGAGAATACAGTCTTGTATTTTGGGGTTTGCTGAGTAGGCTGCCAAACATTATATCAGGTCCGGTACCTCTCACTGGCGCGCAGGTGCTTCATCCACGAGCTCGTCAGCTCAATGACTCACGGGAGTACTTTAAATAGACAACAGGATGTGGGAGCACACCGCTGACCTCTCAGGCAAGGTTCGCCCCTGGCATTCTGGTAAATGCAGTTTCTTGTAGCGCGCTCCGATATTCGAGTGTTTCGCCAAGGTTGGCGCAGATAATGCTGATCTCTAGACACGTGTTTCTGGTTTATTAACTGTCATCAGTAGAGAATACAGTCTTGTATTTTGGGGTTTGCTGAGTAGGCTGCCAAACATTATATCAGGTCCGGTACCTCTCACTGGCGCGCAGGTGCTTCATCCACGAGCTCGTCAGCTCAATGACTCACGGAGTACTTTAAATAGACAACAGGATGTGGGAGCACACCGCTGACCTCTCAGGCAAGGTTCGCCCCTGGCATTCTGGTAAATGCAGTTTCTTGTAGCGCGCTCCGATATTCGAGTGTTTCGCAAGGTTGGCGCAGATAGTGCTGATCTCTAGACACGTGTTTCTGGTTTATTAACCATCATCAGTAGAGAATACAGTCTTGTATTTTGGGGTTTGCTGAGTAGGCTGCCAAACATTATATCAGGTCCGGTACCTCTCACTGGCGCGCAGGTGCTTCATCCACGAGCTCGTCAGCTCAATGACTCACTGGAGTACTTTAAATAGACAACAGGATGTGGGAGCACACCGCTGACCTCTCAGGCAAGGTTCGCCCCTGGCATTCTGGTAAATGCAGTTTCTTGTAGCGCGCTCCGATATTCGAGTGTTTCGCCAAGGTTGGCGCAGATAGTGCTGATCTCTAGGCACATGTTTCTGGTTTATTAACCGTCATCAGTAGAGAATACAGTCTTGTATTTTGGGGTTTGCTGAGTAGGCTGCCAAACATTATATCAGGTCCGGTACCTCTCACTGGCGCGCAGGTGCTTCATCCACGAGCTCGTCAGCTCAATGACTCACGGGAGTACTTTAAATAGACAACAGGATGTGGGAGCACACCGCTGACCTCTCAGGCAAGGTTCGCCCCTGGCATTCTGGTAAATGCAGTTTCTTGTAGCGCGCTCCGATATTCGAGTGTTTCGCCAAGGTTGCCGCAGATAGTGCTGATCTCTAGACACGTGTTTCTGGTTTATTAACCGTCATCAGTAGAGAATACAGTCTTGTATTTTGGGGTTTGCTGAGTAGGCTGCCAAACATTATATCAGGTCCGGTACCTGATGCAATGTTTGGCAGCCTACTCAGTAAACCCCAAATTTGAAGTCTGTATTCTCTACTGATGATGGTTAAAGAACCAGAAACACGTGTCTAGAGATCAGCACTATCTGCGCCAACTCTGGCGAAACACTCTGAATACTAGAGCAAAGCAAGCAACAAGAGACTGCATTTACCAGAATGCCAGGGCGAACTTGCTGGGAGGTGAGCGGTGCGCTCCCACCCTGTTCCTGTTTAAAAGTACTCCAGTGAGTCATTGAGCTGACGAGCTCGTGGAAGAAGCACCCGCGCGCCAGTGAGAGGTACTTGACCTGATGCAATGTTTGGCAGCCTACTCAGTAAACCCCAAATTTGAAGTCTGTATTCTCTACTGATGACGGTTAAAGAACCAGAAACACGTGTCTAGAGATCAGCACTATCTGCGCCAACTCTGGCGAAACACTCTGAATACTAGAGCAAAGCAAGCAACAAGAGACTGCATTTACCAGAATGCCAGGGGCGAACCTTGCTGGGAGGTGAAGCGGTGTGCTCCCACCCCTGTTCCTGTTTAAAAGTACTCCAGTGAGTCATTGAGCTGACGAGCTTGTGGAAGAAGCACCCGCGCGCCAGTGAGAGGTACTTGACCTGATGCAATGTTTGGCAACCTACTCAGTAAACCCCAAATTTGAAGTCTGTATTCTCTACTGATGACGGTTAAAGAACCAGAAACACGTGTCTAGAGATCAGCACTATCTTCGCCAACTCTATCGAAACACTCTGAGTACTAGAGCAAAGCAAGCAACAAGAGACTGCATTTACCAGAATGCCAGGGGCGAACCTTGCTGGGAGGTGAAGCGGTGTGCTCCCACCCCTGTTCCTGTTTAAAAGTACTCCCGTGAGTCATTGAGCTGACGAGCTCGTGGAAGAAGCACCCGCGCGCCAGTGAGAGGTACTTGACCTGATGCAATGTTTGGCAGCCTACTCAGTAAACCCCAAATTTGAAGTCTGTATTCTCTACTGATGACGGTTAAAGAACCAGAAACACGTGTCTAGAGATCAGCACTATCTGCGCCAACTCTGGCGAAACACTCTGAATACTAGAGCAAAGCAAGCAACAAGAGACTGCATTTACCAGAATGCCAGGGGCGAACCTTGCTGGGAGGTGAAGCGGTGTGCTCCCACCCCTGTCCATGTTAAATATTTAGCTAAGGCACTGAAAGCTCTTAAAGAGATGATGAGTGTCTTAAATAGCACTCTTTTATGGATGGGTAGCCAATGCAGGGATTTTAGAGCTGCGGAAGCTGAGGAGTGACGTGGCAATTTAAGCACTAGACGGGCAGCTGCATGTTGAACAGACTGGAGCTTTTTGAAGATTGCCTTGTTGGCACCCGCATAAAGGCTGTTGCAATACTCTAATCTGGAGGTGATAAGGGCTGCTGTGACGGTTTTCCTTGCTGTAGCTGGGAGAAGGCCCAAACACTTTTTCTGGGATTTTATCAGCTGAAAACACTTCCCAGCACTGATAGCACTTGTGGACGGAGAGATAGAGTTGAGTCAAACTTTACCCCAAGATTGTTCGCTACATCCACTGTATTATGTGGGGAGGGGGGGTATTGGACAGCCACCAGTGACTGGGGGGGAAAGAGTTGGCTTTGCCTAGAAGCATGATTTCTGTATTTTGTGTTTTGCACTTCAAGTGGTTTCGCTTCATCCAGTGTAAAACCTCCGTGAGACAATGTTGGAAGTTCTCTTCAGTATTGACAGAGTGTTTGTCTAATGTTAAAATCAGCTGAGTATTGTCAGCATATGAGGTGGTCTCGATATTGAATGATGATATTAGTTCTATGAGGGGGGCCATGTAGACGTTAAAGAGCACTGGGTTTAATATAGAGCCCTGTGGGACACCTGTGCCCAGGGGTTTTACGGTTGACTGATAGTGACCAAGCGTGATTACTTGATGACGGCCTGTCAAGAATGATTTGAGCCAGTCCAGAGCCAAAAGTGAAATGCCGCACTCTTTGAGGCAATGTAACAGGATCTCATGAGAGATGGTGTCAAAAGCAGCTGACAAGTCTAACAGAATCAGGACTGCATTTTTTCCTTCAACCAGGGCAAGTTTGAGGGTCTCTGAGGTATGTAGAAGTGCCGATTTTGTAGAGTGTAATGGCCTAAAATCTGATTGAGTCGGAAATAGCGTGTTAGTAGTTTTCAAGAAAGTAATTAGTTGACTGTTGACTATTTTTTCGGTACATTACTGAGACAGGGTAATAGGGAGATGGGCCGGAGGTTAGAAAGAGTGATGGGGTCCGATAGTTGCTTTTTCAGGATGGGCCTGAACGCCGCAATTTTCCAGTCCAGGGTACTTCTGCTAGAGAGAGTGATAAATTAATTATACTATTAATGAGTGGATTAACAGAGTCAATGATAGCGTGGAGTATCTTCGGGGGGCAGGGATCAAAAGGAAATCCTGATTTGCAAGAAAGTATAGCTTTGCGAGATTGTTCCATGTCAATCATTTGAAACAAGTGTAAATAGTGTGCTTTGTTCTGGGGTTCAGGTGCTAGTTCTGTGTTAGGGGAGGGTATCCTCTGAAAATCAATGTGAATTGTTTGAATTTTCTATTAAAAAAAAATCTGCTATTTGGTTACAGAGAGTCTGTGAGGGTGGAATATCTCGTTCGAGTGATTTAGGATGCGTGAAAAATTTCACTATCTTAAAAATAGTTTTTGGGTGAGAATCAACTGATGCGAGTAATTTGGAGTAGTATACTTTCTTTTCTAATCCAATCTGGAGATGATAGGCTTTAGGGCTTGTTTGAACAGGGAAAGTTCTGATTTATACTTTCTGCGCCATCGGCGTCGAGCTGTCTACATTGAAGATGAAGGTCTATCAATTTTTGAGTGAACCATGGAGATGAGATTTTAGTGCTGGAGTTTTTCCTTTTAAATTGACTTACGGGGCTAGAGCATTACACAGTAGGGTCATCCAGGAGTTGAAGTGTTGTGAATCCCTCATAGGATCTCATGGTAAATTGGGTCTAAGGTCTAGTGCCCAAACTGCCAAGCCAGGTCTTCTCTGAAAAGATTCAGCGCTCCCGCCATCATCTCCTTCTGTTTGCTTTGTTCGCCGTAAGTCGGCAGGGTATGCCCAGACATGGGTCCCTTGCTCACTTTGCCACTGGATTCAAGCTAGCCTGGCTGATGAGGGGTGTTACCCCGAAACCGGTCCCAGGATGCTTGTTTCCGGTCCAGGGAAGACCTGGCTTGGCAGTTCGGGCTGGACCTTTCCATGAGGAATAGGGTCAAGACTGATTTGCATATGGCTGGGTCTGAACTTGGGTGGGAAGCGAGCTAAAGAACGATGATGGATTCAACCCAGATCTGTGACTGGGGGTGTCTGAAAAGTTTCAGCGCACCGTCCATCATCTTGTGTTTGCTTGGTTATGCCATTGGGCATTCAAGCTATTTCAACTTAAACGTTTTATGTGTCCTTCACACAAGCAACTTAAAGGGAATGTGTTTAAGTTAACAATATATGATTTAAATCAACCTACTTGTATCCACTCATTAAATTTAAGCAATAAGATATTACTAGATGGATAGATTAAGTAATTGTATATTCTTACTGATACATTGGAAACATTATGAATATATTATGCATGTTTATAAGGTTTGCTAAATTGCAACTTCACAATATTCATTGTAAAATAAACATAATTCATCACTATACCACAGTTACAGCTGCACAGGCAATGTAGAGAGGCATTTTTATTCTGAGTTTTCCACTAGTGAGTTGAAAAATGTAATGCACATGTGCCTTACTCCAGTCAACTTAACACACACTTTTAAGGTGATCAGCACTGCTGCGAACACTCCATCAGCCTGCAAGCTGTCTGCAGTGCCAGGGGATACCTTACACATTTCTATCACTTTTTCTAGTGTAAAATACGACATTGTCAGCACTTGCAGCTGCAGTTCAACTGGTTGCTGTGACTATGGAGACACATGAAAGCTTGCTTAGTGGCAGAAAATCACATATAAGATTCATGCTCACTTGGTAAACACATTGGGGGTGAAAAGGACGCAGACACACTCAACACTGGTCCTCACACTGTAAAATGCATACACAGCATTTCTTTTCATGATTGTTCACAATTATCTCTTCTCCCTTATCTTTCTCTCCTGTTCTTAGGTTATTCTACATTTGCTCTTTAGCCACACCTCATAACTTACTTTACCACTGTGCTAAATTCAGGTGTAATGGACCACATACATACACAAAGAGTAACAGAGGAAACATTTGATCTCTTGAAATTCTACTTCAGATGTCTTGATCACCAACAGGGGAAAGAGGGACATCAGTCATGGTGTGCATTGGTGCATATCTTCATGTTTACAGCAAAGTTGTGGGCTCCCACTTGACCTAAGCAACACTATGAGAGGCCAACCACAATCAATGTGCAGCACTAAGTCAATGGAGAATTATGCTACAAATGTCAGTCAACACCTTCCATTTTGAGACACCATTGGTCACATCTAAATATCCTGTGTCCTTAACATATCACACACCTGTGTAATGCTATCTGAAAAGCTATTTTTTGTTCATGATAAATACACTCATAAATTATGTTAATTTATCATCTGAAAGCAGTCAAAATGCATGTACCTGTGACATCCACAAATAAATATTAAAGTATATTTCTTTTTAATTATGTCTTTTTATCATGTCACTGTCTGTTGGCGATGACCGGCCAATGACATATCCAGCGACAGGCTGTGTATTATGACAAAGAGACTTAATAATGTCCAAGCATGGATATAACTTACTTCATGGCTTATCCAATGACCATGAGTCTTTTCCTTGCACTGTTTTGTTTATTTTTTTTTATTGTCTGTATTGAATTTTCAATTAGCAACAAACAATCAGAAATTGCATGTTGTCAAACATTACATCACCACGTCACACTGATGAAGCATCTCTACAGAGTTCATTTTGCATCACACGTAAATTGCGGAACAATACAGCGTAGAATTCAGGAAACATAACCAGATGGAGTCCCAACTACATTAATCTAGAAATGGTTGGGTTGAGAAGGGGCATCAGCCAGCAATGTCGTGCTCCAGAGTGCCGAGATATGTACGGAACGGCATCCATATGTCTTTGGGATCTGAGGTACGAGGTTGGAGGTGGGCGTTGTCTTCTCCAAAATTCTCACACCGACTCATGTTCCCCAGCAAGTCCGAGGATGAAGGCGATCTGGTGGTACCTCAGTACAGTGCTATTTCCTGCTTGCCCAGCAGTAGTGCCAGGGAAGTGAGGCAGTAGGTAGGACGGTGAATGTTCTGGGTGTAGCCCAAAAGGCAACTAATGGGTCAGGAGACAGTTCTGTTTCAATCATAGCAGATATGTGCGCAAATAAAGCTACCCAGTAGGTGGCCACCACAGGACAGGTCCAGGTCAGGTGCGCAAAGTCCGCCCTGGGAGCGTGGAATTTCAGACAGCGGTCAGATCTGGTGTGATCAAATTTGGGTATATCAAGCGGGGAGAGGTAGCAGTGGTGCAGAAACTTAAAATGTATTAGATTGTGTATATGACTAATAGAAATACATTGAATTTACTTACAGCAATACATCCAAATTTCATCAGCGAGTGGTACCCCCAGCTCCGTCGCCTAAACCCCCACACCTGTGCCATGGCATCAGGTTTCAAGGCAGGACATGAACAATATACCCTGCACGTCATGTGTCCTCCATCTGTGTCCATGATCGCTATCGTCCGAGGTGGAAAGTCCTCAGGGGGCAGGAGATAGGAGGGTATGAGTGATCGCAAAGTGTGCTGGAGTCGTTGGAGAACAAAGAGGTCCATGTATGAGGTGTCCTGTGTTTGTGGATCGTCAGCCAGACAAAGAACGTGGCTTTCATGGAACAGGTCACTTATGGTGGATAGGTTGTGCTGGCGTAGTGTGCACTGGATCAATTTTTCCCCTGTAAGTGGAAGCCACAGGTTGTCATGAAGGAGGAGCACGCCGGAGTAGAGTGGACCTCCACCCAGCATTTGTCGCATCCTGCACCAGGCCCAGTATGTGGTGGATAAAGTATGAATGTCTTTAACTTCCAGTGGCATGTCCCTGGGCAGTATTTGTGAGTGTTGTAGAAGTCCATCCAGCTGATCTTGCTCGGGATGGAGATATGGTATGCGGGTGTCCGGTTGGTACCAGCGTTGCGTGTAGTGGCACTGGGCAGCTAAATAGTATAGGCAAAAATCGGGTAACCCAAGGCCGCTGCATTCATAGGGAAGGGTGAGGGTGTCCCAACGGACAAGAGGACAAGCCCCGGCCCAGACCAGTCGCTTAAGGATGCTGCGTAGGGTATGAAACAAGTATTATGGCAAGGGAATGGAGATATTGGTAAAGAGATACAGAAAGCGGGGAAGTACAACCATTTTAATAATGGCCACACGTCCAGCCATGGAGAGGGGCAGACGGATCAAACGGTCCACCTACGCAGTGAGGTCTGCGACTGCTGAGCCGTGATTATGCTGCAGAATTTGGTCTCTATCTTTATGAAGATGTATGCCCAAGTATTTGGTGCCATCCGCTGCCCACGTTAGTGGGTTTTCCGCCGATGCCGGCTGGGCAGCATCCGTCAGTGGGAAGAGCTCTGATTTCACCCAGTTTATACGAAGCCCAGAGAGGTCCACATACTGCACAATTTCCCGCATGAGCGGAGGGAGGTTTTCTTGTGGGTGCCAGACGAATAGGAGGACATTGTCTGCGTAAAGAGCGAGCCACAGGGGTCCATGAGTTAGCTGAAGCCTGTGGTGCAAATGGTGGCATTGCCGGGCAAGGACCAGTGGGTCCATCGCAATTATAAAGAGGACAGGGTACAGCGGGCCAACCTGCCGGGTGCCACGCCGTATAGGAAAGGAGTCCTTAAGCGTGCCGTTGACCCGTAGGCGTGCCGTGGGGTTAGTATATAGGAGCATAATCATAAATGAACAGGGGGGATGCCTAGTTTACTTAGGACAGCCTTGAGAAAAGGCCATTCAAAGGAATCGAATGCCTTTTCGGCATCCAATAGGGCCACGACCGCCGGTATGGAGGGGGAAACTTTGTTAAGGACGGCAAAGATCGTTCAGAGGTTAAGCGACGTTGAAAGTAGGGGTGGGCGGAATTTGCGTAGTCGCGCTACGCAAAGCTCCGCGAAACGGTAAAAAATCTCCGCGAGCACGCAAAAGTTCTGCGAACACGCGGAATTGCTTGTTCCGCCCGTTCGCGATGCTTTTTTCCTGTTCGCAAACGCTGTTTGCCTGCTCGGGGAGAAATATCTTGCGAAAACGCATTTTGAAAGCGCGAACAAGCAAAAAATTCCGCAAAGCAGCGGATTGCGGAATTTTTGGTAATTCCGCGTTCTCCGCGGAACGCAAAATTACCCAAATTCCGCAAGCGGAACGGAATTTACCGCCCAGGCCTAGTTGAAAGATGGGGGACGAAGACGGACTGGGCTGGGGAGATAATTAGTTTCATCAATAAGGCTAGTCTGGTGGTGAGTATTTTAGCCAGGATTTTATTATCTAGATTGAGCAGTGAGAGAGGACGATAGGAAGCGCAGCGACTGGGGCCCTTGCCGGGCTTTAATAACAGTGTCAGAACTGCTTCGGAAAGTGTGGGTGGAAAAATGCAGAGATTTAATGATTCATTATACAGTGGAAGAGTTGAGGGGCGAGTTGTTTCTTAAAAGCCTTATAGAAAGCACCGGTTTGCCCATCCAGTCCTGGCACCTTAGAGCCATCCAGTGGGTTGATGGCCTGCGTAACCTCCTCCAGAGTCAACGGCTCACTAAGGAACTGCTGCTGACCATCAGTGAGCTATACCATTGCAATCTCATTATGATAGTAAGATATCTGAGTATATATCGGAGACATGGGAAGCATAGAGTTCCTGGTCTTAATGGCGGAATTCAGCCAGGATACACTCCTAGCCCGTGATAGCTGCTCCTGAGTCTGTTCGAAGTTCAGCTACGTAATTATGTAACCTATTAGGACGTAGCAGACATGCAAGGGTCCGACCGGGACACTCCCCTCTCCCCATAGTGGTGGGCCTTGGCGTGGTTGCCCATATACGCAATTTTTCTATCCGGGAGGTCCTGGAATTCTGCCAGTAAAACAGAGCGCTGGTGCAGTCGGCCCGCTGAGGTCGTCCACTCCAGGTCTTGCAGATCGCCCTCAACCCGGTGCAGTTGTGCGTGAATGTCACGGAGGATGCCCGAGTGCTTCATGATGCTCACTCCTCGGATTTAAGCTTTAAAGGCCTCCCACAGAGTGGCCTGGGTGGATACCGTACCTGTGTTTAGTGTGAAATATTCGACAGTAGAGTCGAGGAGATCGCTGTGAAATGCTTGATCATGGAGGGCCTCGCTGTGAAATCGCCAACGGGGTTCCAGGCCGCAGCTCTATGGAATCCGTAGTTTAAGCAAGACAGAGCTGTGGTCCAAAAGTGTCCAGGGGAGTACAGTTACCTCGGAGGTCCACAAGTGGACACTGCTTGAGAGGAACCAGTAGTCCAGTTGAGTCCAGACGGAGTGGCGTGCGGAGTAGAATGTGAATCCCAGGGCGGTTGGGTGGTGAGTGCACTATGCATCTAGCAATGAATACTCATCAGTGATGTGCCGGAATATATCCTGTTTCCGGGGTTTGTCACTGGTTTGTGAGCTAGTGGAGTCAATGTGCAAGCAGTGAGGCATATTAAGGTCGCCGTCCAGTATTAGGTGGTCTATCTCTAGGCTGTCCAGTTGAGAGTATAGGTCCTGAAAGAAGTCAGGGTCATCAGTATTTAGGGCATATATGTAGACTAACAGAACATTTTTGTCCACAAGGGTGCCCTGTAGAAGTATGTATCAGCCATCTGGATCAGAATGGCACGTGCAACAGTGCAAGGGGATGCTTTTATGAACCAAGAAGCATGTGCCGCGTGAGTATGAGCTACAGCATGAAAAATAACATGTTGGCCCCAGCTTTTAGCAAAAGCATGGTCAGTGCAGGGGGAAAGATGTGTCTCCTGCAGTAAGGCAATCTTATCATCATGTCTAGTCAGGTACGATAGCACCTGCTTCCGTTTCCGCGGGTTGTTAATACCATGTATGTTCCACGAAACGATGGAGATTTTAACCATTGAAGTCATAGTTGAGAATGAGGGCATGTTTAGCAAATATGCTCTTGGAGGACAAATTGCACGTGGTCTCATGTGCGTGGTGAAGTTTGGTGTAGTGTACTGCAGCAAAAGACAATTCAACATTAACAAAACCCAACCCCATATGCCTCCCTCCCCCCACCCACAGCAGATTAGAAAGCATCCAGGGAATACCAAATAGTAAAGGAAGCAAAAAAGAAAACCCCAGTACGAAAGAATTGGTGATCACCATGGCAGCGTAACATCAATTAGGCCACCGAAGGCCCATCTATAAAGCAGGTAAATAATACATACATTAATCAACCGCTAGTAGATAAGAGTGATAGGAACTAAATGTGGTGCTATGAACTTCATGTCCAGTAGTAGTGGACCTGGCCACACCAATATTCCAGAAAGTTGAAGTACAGAACCCTCAGGTAGATTCATCACGGGGTGTGGGTGGTTTCCTGGATGATCCCAACCCAGAGTGAACAGGCGATGTCCGCCAGGACGCAGGTGACCCTGTATGTATATTTTACAGAAAGTAACCGCATCCGCAGGGGTTTCCAAGACGGTAGTGCACCCATTATGCTCCACCCGCAGGTGAGCGGGATAAAGCATAGCATGACTAATGCCCAAATTACGAAGAGTGTTTTTGACATAGTTAAATTTCCTTCGTGCCTCCTACACCATTGTGGTGAAGTCTGGGAACAGTAAGACGCTAGCGCCTTGATGTCAGAGGGGGCCTTTCTCATGTGCCAGTCGTAAAGCAGTATCTCTGTCCCTGTAGTTTAGAAGGTGAGCGATCAGGTACCATAACGGTGCATCCTCCGGAGGTCGAGGTCCCAGGCAGCGGTGTGCCCGCTCTACTGCGAACGTGGCATAGAAGCTGGAACGGTTGAAGAGATCTGCCAGGAGTTGATCCACAAATACTTTGGGGTGCCCCATGTTGGTGGTCTCTGCTATTTCGGATATGCAGATGTTGATATTATTCCTAGGGGACCTGGCTTCCAGGTCCTCGTTTTTGATGGCCACCTGCTTTAGTATGTGCTCCAACTTGCCCAGTTGCTTCTGCACTGTGGTGTTGGTGTCCTCCAGACTGAAGAACCTTTTCTCCGCACCCTCTATTCTGACCCCCTATCGGCCCAGCCACTCCCCCAGCTTGTCCATGCGGCCCTAAAGGGTGTCGAAGCATGAATCCATTGCACGGAAGCCCGCTTCGAGCTCAGCTATGATTGTTGACATGTTTCTATGGCCGGCCGCATCTTGGCCACAGTCTGTGGCTCATCCGTATCTGAATGGGATCCGTGGCCGCCGGGTGTTTTAGGACAATCGAACATGAGCCGCCACTGCTTGGGGTCAGTGTGGCCCAAGCTGCATTAGTGGTGCACAGTAGTGGCAGCGATAGAGGACGCAGCACCCTGACTCACAACAGCGTAGCAGGGCCACTGACCAGTGTGGTGTGACAGTCCCAGCCAGTCCCCTGCAGACCGGCAGCGCAGCCTCAGTGCTACACCATGAGTGCTTCTCCAGTGTTGTACGGAGAAGCCCCCGGCGTCCCCAAGGGGGTGCAGAGAGTCCTGTGGTCCCAGACAGCACAGGGCCAGCTAGGTAGAACACTGGGGAATGGACCGGAGGCAGGCCGGCTCCCAGGAGTGTCATCCAAGGTAATGGTGGCTTAGAAAACCACCCACAGGGTTGCAGGAGTCTCCAGACAATAGAAAGGCTCTAATGGGTACCCTTCTAGTGGGCACAAATACAGCCCCCGGTGTGGGGCGCAGCAATTGTCAGCAATATATGTGAGCAGGCCCCCCAGTATGCTGAGGATTCAGAACAGTGGCCAATGATGGGGGCACATACGGAGGCCGACACTCACTGCCAATCCCCAGGTCCAGTTCCGGCTCTCCAACCACATATGGCTTCATTCTGGATTAATCTCCTCAGCAGCGGCATCATCAGGCATGTCCTAAGCGTGTGCAGGTCCCAGCACCCCCAGCGGGGTTGCGGCCCGGCCGCAATGCAACCAGGCAGAAATCATTGCCCGGCCGGTGGGCACGAGTCAGGCCCCGGCCGTCCAGGCCTCACAGCCCTCTGCATTCACACTGGGGAGGCTCCCAGGCGCCCAGTCCCCACAGGCGCTGAGCCCAGCCGCAGCAACATGCACAGCAGGGAGGTGGAGGGGACATACCTCGCGCATGGCGCCGACAGGATCGGGTGAGCCTGGCCTCTGGCTCACCTGCAGCCCCTGTCGCCACGGAGCCTCCAAGGTAGGGTCGGCCGTGCGAATCCACCACCCCAGGAACAAAGCAGTGCAGGCTCGCACTCTGCAGCAAAACGACTCCTCTGGTACGTCAGCGCCCATCAGATCTTAGCAGGGCACACACCACGTTCCAGGAGCCATAATGGCGGTGATTGCAGGAAAAACAGGCCGCCGGAGCCTCACAAGAGTTCGGCAATCTTGGTGAAAGTCATGACCACGCCCCCTTCCTTGCACTGTTCTTAGTCAGGTTTGTCACTGTAGTCTTGTTTGGAAGTCCCAGTTCCAAACTCTCATACTCTGAGCCTGGGGTCAACTTTTATTCTGTGTTAGAATAGCATCCCACTACCCTTGAAGCCACAGGAATTGGACCTGTCCTCTTGGCTTCTCACTCCTGGTATTTCCCTAATTCCTGGTAGGTTCTAGTGCTTTTTACCCGGAAATAAGAAGGACTTATTGTAAGGAAGGGTGTTGCTGCGTAGCCACTCTCCATCTCAACTGATTGAAACTGCCTTTTATAGTCCCAGGCGTAGCACCTTGCTTTCTTTGTCTCTCCCCTTCCATTCTCATTGGTGGAGGAACTTTCATACAAATTCTTCCCCCTCCTCTCTCCAGGCCCTGCCCCCTTTTCCTCAACAATTGTCCACGACATTCTCTGCATTATGATGCTATGATGTTTCCCTGCTGTAGGGATTATTTCTTCTCCCTGAGAAAGCATTGCAAACTAGACACATTGGGGTAGATTTAGATACAATTTCTGCTGGGTTTGCGTCACAAAAATGAACGCGAACCAGCACAAAAAGTTTTTTTTCTAATTTACTTTAGCATAAAAGTAACACAAAGCAGCGCGAAGCACTGCTTTGTGTTACTTAGCGTCAAGGGGTGTTCCATGGGTGGTACATGGGCGTTCCTAGGCAACCAGCCATGCTTTTTGACGCAAACATCTATCTACTAACAATAGTAGAAAGGGTTTTTTGCCAAAATGTAATACCTTTTTAAAGGAGGAATTAAAAGGAATTTTTTTTTTTATTTCTCCTTTCTTTTCTGACTTTGCTTGTGTGATGCACTGTACAGCACACTTACTAAGTAGGAAAATGTCTAAATTAACTGTAAGCAGTGTTTTGCACTGGAAGGGATACCTTCCAGTACAACTCCTATGCTCGACTAACACACACCCCCTTGCACTATGGCGGAAAGGTGTGTACGTGGCTCTTTGCTGCAAACCTCTGCGTTGGCACTAGGAAGAGGGGAGGAGAGTGCCATATCTCGGTAGATATAGGGCTCTCCTGCTCCCTCCCTGTCATGCAACTGCAGCGCAGCATTTTTGGCTGCTGTTCTGCGTTGCGTGACAATTATGTAAATCTGGGCCATTGGATTGAATCCCACGATTAGAATGGTGACGGTTTTCAAACTGCAGCTGAAAATGGTCAGCCAGAAGCTGAAGTTTTGATGTGCAAAATATGCCAGTGCTTCACAGCAACACATTTTTTTTGTGTCATTTTGATCCGGTGCAAAAAGAGCTGGAGGTCCAATAACATGCTGCACACAAACATTTGGGCACAACATGTAATGCAACCCCTGGTTAGCTGACTGAAGTGAATAAAGAAGCCAAAACGCTCTGCATGTAAGTATTCACGGAATACTGAACATTGTAAACAAGCATACAAGTTCTACAAAAGCGAGATATATATACTAAGACATACCAATGCAGAAAAACAGTGAAGAGCAGAAAAGCGAACAAACGTGCACAGCGTAAATTGAAAATATTCTAAGACCGATCATTAAAGACCTGTAATAATTACAATTATTGCAAATACTTAAAGCTGAAGGAATTACGAGCACAATTGATTTTCACCATTGTGCACGAACTAGGATCTCAATGTGAAGGGAACGTTGAACTGCTTTTGCTTTTCTGCATCTAGAGCATCAATTAGTTGTGACTCTACTTTAAAGCTAATTTAAACTCAACCTTGATCATCTAAATTCCTGTCTGTAAATTATTAGAACTAATTGGATTATGAACCATAAACTTGGCATAGTGTAGTGGTTTTCAATGTTTGCATTAATTGAGTTTTTTGTAATATTTTAATTGAGTTTGCTTGTGAAATGGTGAAGTAAACTAAACTGTGATGAGAGGGATGCTTGAATTAATCTTAGCAATTGGTAATTACTCGGGCCACATCTCAGCCTATTGTTTTTTGCCAACAATGCCACCGCAGATTAGATCCAGCTACATGTAAATCATCCTTGACCCTGCTTCAATAACAACAGTCCAGCCCGAATTGCCAAGCCAGGTCCTCTCTTAACCAGAACAAAAGCAACCCAAGACCAGTTTTCCCTTAGTTGGGGTTCTTCAATCGGGTTCGGTTTGGTTCCAGTGGCAAAGTGAGCACAAGACCCATGTCTGGGGCATACCTCTCATACTTAGGACTTTGGACTGAAGTAACCAAAAAAGTGATGGGAGGATGCTTGATTTAAGGCCCTAGCCTGAAAGTTTTGGCTTGACTGTTCCTACTGGGGTAGGGTCATGGCTGATTTGCAAATGTCTGGGTCCAAACTGAGATGGCATGGTGGGCTAAAGAATGATGGATTGGAATGGCAAGGGTATTCCCAGATGTGGGACCCATGTTCACTGTGCCACTGGAACCAAGCCACCTGACTGATGAGCCCCAATCAGACTGAAACCGGTTTTGGGTAGCTTGTGTTTTGGTTCAGGGAAAACCTGGTCTGGCTGTTCGGGCTGAGCTGTTCCTGTCATACAACAACACAAGACGCAACAGGTCTCTACAAAAAAGTCAAAACAGACCACAGCGGACCAATCACAGAACAACACAGCACCACATTTCATTAATGCAGCGCAACAAAAGAGCAGCACAAAAAATAACAGACCACATCACCGCCACAACAAAATGCCAAACAACAAATCAGTGCAGACATTATTTTCACACATTACCACCTCAAGAAAGCTGCTTTCATAATACAGTGGCAAAAGGAGTTTCCACCACATGCTCTCTCAAATTACCACCAAGGCCATGAAATAGCGCCAGTGAAAACTGTTTTGTAATTTGGCCCTAAAATGCGGATGGAAAGCTCTGTCTAATTTTGAGTTCACCAGCTGCAAGTTAGCATCCTGGCACTCCCCCTGCTGCTCAGAACAAATTCCTGTGTGGAAACGGCCAGGAATCAAGACAAAACATGTGGGAAAGTGGCTTGTCAGTCTGGGCCTGCAAACCTGTAAATGTATGGCACTGGGTGGAAATACCAGCCAGAAATGGTCTTTCAAGCCCCAGTAATCCCTTGCCTCCTGCAATGGACACCTTTTTACAAAGCCCAAAAAAGGTGTCCTTTCTTCAGATCAAAAGGGTTTTCTGTTAACGTAATCTAGAGCGATTTGTTAACAATAAAAGGCTTCATAATTTCCTCTGTGTATTGTGTACTGTAGGAAACGTTTCCATGGTGCCCTATGCATTATAAAACGAAGGCAGCAAGTCGTCTTGTGTATCCAATAAACCGCATAACATCATCAAGGTACCTGCAGTCTCTGCAATCGGCAAGAATAAACTAATACTTTTTTTCCGAAATCCTCTGTGATGTTACCATGGGCGCCGATTAATCAAAATGCCATATGTAGCGGAAGTGACATCACATGCCATGTGACCCCCTCCTGGTGTCACAGGAATTGACATCACACAAACATTTACCTGGTAACATCACAGGAAGGGACATCACCTGCCCTGTGACCTATTCCGATGATGTCACAGGAAGTGACATTGCAAGGCATTTGACCTGATGACATCACAGGAAGTGACATCATGTGACCTTTGGAGCCCATGTAATCAAAGGAAGCGACATTGCATTACCTTAGGCTTGGTGCTATCTGAGGAAGTGATGCATCAAACGTTTGGTTACTTACATCACTCACAGGGGCTGGAAAATCTCTACAGATACAAAATAAGTACCCTATAAACAGACTTACTTCAAATCCCATTGAAAATGCAGCTGCATACATTGTTTCAGGTAGGATCTTCAGATTTACAATTAAGATAATGTAGCATTGATTAAGAACCTAACAAATAGTGTACTGCAATGAAAAAAAACTAGTAAGTTGAAATCAGCCATTATCAATATCAAATAACATATAAAATGGGAAGGTTGATGGGCCTATAATGTTCAAAACAAGTTCACTTTATCATTTGTTTTAGAAACTAAGAGTACCATGTAATTACATCTCAGTCTTGGAACGTAGTTAACAGTGCTATTTAAAGCAGGTCAAGTTCTCCCAGCAACCTTCCTTTTCATGACATGGCAGACATACTTCTAAACCTGTGTAGCCCTTGAACCTTCCCAGGTTTACTATAATTAATTTCTTCTACACAAAACATGCACATCACTGGTACAGAACTTGTAATGATCAATAATATACTTGTTATGCATTAGCATACCCTACCAGCAACAAACATCTTATCTAACAGCCACAATGCCCTAAGGTATGAATGCCTGCTTTATAAATGCAGATGCTAGCTTCCACATTTAAAAATGACTCCATTAATCATTGCTTCTAAAGCAAAACTTTCCACATTTTCAAAATCCATCACATACACATACAGAGACAATGAATCATATGTGTGTAAATCAGTGTATAGAAAATGTTACATAAGGCAATGGGGACTACAAGGTTTAGGATTCACATGTCATCCATACTGATAGGCACTTCTTTAAGAGTGCTTGGTCTGGAGAAGCACAAACTCAGGATTCAGAACATAACACAGTGGTTAGGGTTGACTTTATGAATATGAATTTATTTATACCCAAGCAAATCTTTCTTAGCAACATCAGGATAGAAAGACTGGGAAAAAACATAACTTTCTAACCTGTACCATGCAGCTTGCCTGCAGTTCTTGGATTGCTTGTTTATGAATGCAACTTATGAACTGCACAGGAACAATAGAATCTCTGTGACAAAGAGCAGTAACCCACTGAGCTATCCACATAAATTATTGGTCTTTGATATGTATGGTAGATGTTCTTTGCAGCAGGCATATTAACCATCTGTGCTACCTTAGCTGACTGGCACTGGTCAAAACTCCCATCTCTCTCCAGCAGATACATAAATAAATCTACAGAGTTAACGTGACACTTTTATTGTTGCCCGAAAACTGCTGAATGTACAAGGAACTTTGCAGTGCTTTCAGAACCACTGCCCTGCTACAAAACCACCCCCACTAACAAAACCTGCCCCCAAGTTTACAGGCTCCTAGGGAAACGCCAGCCCGTTGCATAATGCCCGGTAGGGCCATTCTGGTCTTGGTGGTGCTCAAAACACACAATGTCTTGTTGGCCAGTCCACCAGCACTGACCGGTGTGCGCATACTGTGGCTACATGGATGCAATGTTCCGCATAAAACAATGGCAATTAATGTGTTACCTAAACAATGGCTAGACCGCTAGAAGGGTTGAACCTGAAATGTGTGCTCTTTAACAATAATTTGGGAGGTTTTTCAGCAGGGCGTTTGAAAATCTTTTGTCAACTCCAAAAACAGATAATCTTATCTTACTTTTCTTGTTTCTTCTGTTTTGCCCATGGTCCGCAGCTCACAGGAGTCATAACGACTGGCTCCACCACAAGGGGAGTCAGAGAGTCAAGATTCTAGTCAAGTCAATGTGACGACTCAGTCAGCCTCACTCTCACACTACCAGCCCCGGGGCCCGCCTGAGATCCAACCGTCCGACTCAGTCAGAGAGTGACAATTAAGTGAAGCAAGTCACTCACGGCCCGGTCCGGACTGGGAGTCTGTTCTCAAACTTGTATTGAAGTCAGTCACTCACTCTAGAGACTAGTGACACCCAGCACCCATGCCTCCAACGCAGCAGGCACGAGTCCAACTCCAAGGCCAAGGTGCATCTCACATGTTCTTTGCAGCAGGCATTTTAACCCTCTGTACTACTTTAGATAAGTGAAAACTGGCTCTAGACAAACCCCCCTCTCTCTCAAACAGGGACATTAATAAATCACTAGAGTGAACTTGACACTTTTATTGTTGCCCAAAAACTGCTTAATATACAAGGAACTTTGCAGTGCTTTTAAAATTGCTGCACTGCTACAAAACCGGCCCCACTAACAAAACCTGCCCCCCACCCTTCCAGCCTCCAGGGTAAACGCTGGCCCCCATACAGCTATGGAAACATTCAACCGTCTCTGCAACATTCTTAGAAATGGACACGGTAAGCTGTGTGCAATCTGCATATGCTACAGGAGCAAAGCCGAAAGATCAAATTAGTTTTATCATTGGGACCACATAGATATAAAATAAAGTAGGGTTCAATGATGAGCCCTGGGAAACCTCACATGGTAACATGAAAGACATAGAAACCAAGTCCCCCAAAGTTACTGAATGTTCTCTCTGAGAGAGAAAGGAATGGAAAATACCACACCAAGCACCACATCCTCAGCTAGGGTTGGGTGCAGCAGGTGCACCCTACTGTGCACTTACACACACATGTGTAGTTAGTCACTGTCCCATCATGCCCAGCCATGCTGTACGTGCTTCATGCTCACTCACTCAGCTTCCTGGCCCATGTCCACAGCAGATACAGACAATGTAACAAATCAAGGATTGCGCCAGCCGGCCTGGCCTGGGGACACCATAGCAATGGGTGAGATGTGTTCTCTTCCGCACCCAGGCTCAGCTTGCAGGCCATCATGATGTTTCTGCAGGCAGAGCTACAGCACAGCAGTGCAATCAAGCACTGCTCATGCTGTGGCTGATTTTATGCCACCAGAGCGCTTGCCAAGTCTGACAAACAGCCAGGGGGCGCAAGCAAGGTGGCAGGGGTTGCAATGGGTGTCTTAATTTTAATGCTTGCAGTTGTGACCCCTGACACCCCCTAATTGACATCCATGGCTGTGATGCAGGTCCATCTATGCTCATTCTTTGTGTTTCTGTCTCTTTGAAAGCCTTGGCTTTGCTTTCGGAATGCATTCTTTCCTACTTCCCTATTTTCTCCTTGCAGCTTTTTTGATAGGGCATGTGCTTTTGCGGCAGAAAAATGTGTGCATCTTGTTGAATGTGAGAAAATGGCTGTAGGAGAGGTGAACAGTTATCACTAAAGGCAATTCACACACATATCAGGCCAGGAAAGAAATAAACAGGTTCTCTGTTGGCTTTTTGAAGTTGGATGGAAAGCAGGCAGACCACCTGTCAGGACAGCCAATTGGCAATTCCCACCAGACAGAGATGTGTACTTTTTCTGCAAATACCCTTTCTATTACTGCTGTTTACCAAGAGATAAACTAGCTGTGCGTTTCAACATGATTCTCACACTGTCTAAAATGCATATCTATAAACCTTCACTGGGACAAGCATGAATAAGATGCCCATTGCCTTTTCAGTACCCAGCAGCCAACCATGAGCTGGCTGCCAGTAATGTGCTTGTAGAGAAATTAGTGAGACAGCATCAAGCATCAAATGCCTATTTGAATAGCTGTTTGTTCCTAGAAATGAAATAGGCCTCCAGAACACACTTTCCACACTTTCAGTTTAGGCCCCCTCGATCTATAAATGTAAATGTTATGTGCAGAGAGCTCCACACATGTAGATTTCTGCTTATGACTGGGTGCAGGTCCCTGCTCACACAGTACTCACCTATTCTGGGCAGTTATCTCAACCCAGTATGGGTCTCCACTCCCTTGCAAAAGGGGGCGTAGAATTATATGGCAAATATTAGGACCATATAGTTCCTATTAGTATCTTTACAACTGGATTTCTGATCTTCACCTTTAGATGGTAAACTCCAAATATAGAGGAGGTTATCTCTGTCTCCACAATGGAAAAATCAGAATGGGAAGCATAGTCAAACAGCATTCACCTGAGCTCAGTCGTACGCACCTGACTCACACTAATCCACAAAACACATAGATCAAGCTGACTCTCTCACCTCTCCCCTCTTCTCCTTGGACTGTGTAAATTTCAGGACATCGTTCTGCCTCTGCAGCTCTCAGAATACAGCCAGCCCAAATCAAAAGGGAGAAAAACTTTGCTGAAAAGAAGGCAAACCTTTGATGCTGATCAATACAGGGAATTACACAGTCTGCTTCTAGACACCTTCAGTGGAGGGGAGAAGATGGCCATGTGGCAGGCATTGGCAGACTCTGTCAATGCAAATGGCCAACCTGTTATGGAGAATCCCAGGGTTAGACCAGGTAAGAAACTATGGGCCAGATGTACCGAATATCTGGTCGCAAAATGCTGGTCACAAATTGCTGTCAGT
This sequence comes from Calotriton arnoldi, assembly GCA_963921515.1. NCBI lineage: Eukaryota > Metazoa > Chordata > Amphibia > Caudata > Salamandridae > Calotriton > Calotriton arnoldi. The sequence continues at coordinate 816,613 of CAWUFW010007907.1, forward strand.
ATTTTTCCAACAAGTTAAGATTTCTAAGAACCAAACTATGGGCCTGATTAGGATGGCGGTCCGACCCCCACCAATAGGCCATCATTCCGACCGTCATTCAGCATAGCGGTCCGACTGCCTCATTAGGATGTGGTCGGTCGGACTGTTGCGGTTGGAGCGACCGACTGATGTGTCCAACAGGCTCAAGGAGCCTATTGGGCCATCGGTCGGATCGTATTCACTGCCGTAGGGATTACGTGGACCCTTTCCAACAGCCTTTCCATGTCAGTCCAACTGCCATGGAAAGGCTGTCTTAAAGGGACTTTGGGTGCCCCTAGCAGGGCCCTTGTCCCCTTTGGGCCTCCGCTATGAGGTCCGGGGGGCACCTGCTGTGCCCCCCAAACTTCCATGCCCCATGTGCCAGGCACAACATGGTGCCTGGCACACTGGGCATGGATGTTTTGAAACATCCACTTTTTACAGCAGCTTGTGCTGCAGCCCTTTTCTGGGCCGCAGCATAAGCCGCAATGGAAAAGGTGACGTTTCCGACCGTCTACACAGCGGTTGCTTCTAAATTTGTTAGGTGGAACCGCCGACTACATGTCAGTCGATTTCCAACCCGCTGCGAAGGCAGTCAGACGATTATGTGAACGCCATCGTAATTAGGCCCTATGAAATAATGTCAGCTCTTAAAAATCAAAATCGAGTCTTAGTGTGTCACAATCTGACCTAACTCATGAATATTAATGAGGTAGGTCACAAATTACAACACAGTATCTTTAGAGGCCATCACTGGGGGTGGCCTGCTGGGGCTAGAAAGAACATTTTGTCTTTGAATGCCTTTTAATAAAGTAAACCTTTTTTAAAATGTTGCTTGTTTACCTTAAAGGAAAGAGAACTGCGTTTAAAAAGGAAAGTGTTGGTTTATTTATGAGTTGGCAATGGTCCTGTGGTTCACTGCCTACTATTCAGCATAGTTTTTGTTTTTACAGTACATTAAATGCATTATAATTCCACTTCCTTTGAGGTGTCAAAAAAATATCAATGTCTTGTGATCTGCTTTTGTTTGCAAAACATTGATACATTAGATACTGAAAAACTAAAGACTGTCATTGAAGTAAGTGTTATCATGCACTGTATTTACCATAATTCACTGGGACAAACTGAGTGCTGGGATGTGAGGCAGTGTGCTCCCACCATCTTTTTGTTTTTCCTTTTTTGTTGGTGGACTTGGGACAGAGGTGTGATCCTCTGGTCTCAGGGATAGTGCAACAGTGGACATGGACACCTGCTCTCCTTCAAGTTCCTCCTGGCTTCTTAGTTCTGCATGTGACAAATGCCTGGGATGAAAAGTTTGGAGGTGCTTCTTCATTCCTGATGTTCAAAATGAGTCATTTCTTCCACTACCATAGCAAAAGTTAAGATTGCTCGACTTGCAGTGGTTCTCCCATGCTGAAATTCTTTTTTGCACCTTCTGGAATTGTAAACAAATTCCCAGACAAAAGACTCCTTAGTTGGTCATGGAGTCTCTTCCTCATACACTTACAGATCAACAGGCCTGCTCTTCGCTGATGCCTTGTTTAGTAACAGTTCTGGTCCCCCAGAAAAAGTCAGCAAGCCAAAGTAAAAGATCAGGGCTGGGAAGAGGATGCGCACACATCCAAGGGCTCTTTCCAGATGACGTTTAATGGGAGGGTTCTTCTTGTCTTTAAAGGAAGAAAGGAAGTGTCTTAGCTCAGCCAATCAAGAGTCTTTCTATATATTAGTGTAGGTTTCGCGGTACTCACACGAGATTACCGCGGTATAACTGTCGGAGCGGAAAAATCACAAAACGTGATATTTTTCTACAGCAGGAACTCATGTAATATTAATAATATGATGCTGCCAGTAAGCCTCTGGATTCATATTCAATCTGTGATAAGTCTGTCATTGTTAACTCAGCTTTATTTTTTACGGTGGTATCGCAGTACTTCTGAGGTACCCGGAACAGGACGTAAAACCCGCTCACACTTCCTGTGGAAAATTGCCATTGGCTTGGGCAGAATCACGAAAGTACCTCAACACCATAACAAGAGAAAAAACATATATATCCATCCAAATATACACTATTACATTTTTTCTTAAACATAATGTATATAAATTGTATTGTTTACAACTTACATACTTTTACTTTAAAAATAGAGTAAAAAAATAATGTGACCTATCAAATAACAAAAAATTATTCACTGAACAAACCAAGGTTACGTTATAATTAGGAATTGCGATAATATGTAAGTTTACATTTAAAAAAACCTTAGAAATTCACTGAAAAAAATCAAAGGTTAAAGGGACGTTATAGTTAGGTGAAAATGATAGTAAAAACTTAATTTTAAATTAACAAAAACACTGAAATTTACAGTTATAGTTATCTCAAGTAACTAAAACCCATTACCTTAAGCATCTATAACTCCGCCCTCGTCATGCACTGCTAATTACCTCAAATAGCACAACACTCATGACTTGTTCTATGACATCATTAATAACACTACTGCAACATCTGAAATGACATCATTGATGACAACACTGTGCATGACAGCAGTAAATAAGGTGTAATCTGTCAGTTTAAGACTATATGCAATCTCTAATGTGTAAAATAATATTGAAAAGGCATTTTTACAGTCAGCTCATTGGGATGAAGAGTCTGATAATCAAGACATACTATCCACAAGTGGATGACTGCCTGAAATCTAGTGAGAAAACCCTATCCATCTCCAATTACCCATGGTTCTGGTCACTACAACTCTAAAGAATGAGTAGGGGTTGGTGGAGGAGAAAGAGGAAGAGGAGATTGTTGATCCTACACAGGAAAACATCTCAACAGCACCTCATGGTTGGCTAGCGGTCTGCCTTCTAGACTATTCCTATGGGTTGCAGTGTCCACCCAACTAATGCACAGATGCTTGTATTGGCTATCTCCTCAAGCCATATCTCAACTTAGAGGTACGCCAGTTCACACCCCTGCTCCACCCTAGTTGACTCCTCTGCTCCAGTTTTCAACATAGGTGCAACGTGGGTCTTGTCTTCATCTACTGAGGGAGAAGAACCCTTTGTGAAGAGAACTACTCTTCTAATAAGCAATCTCCCTCCCACAAACCTCCCACATGCCAGCCCAACTCAGGGAAAGTTGTGGGGGTGTGGGTGAATATCCGAGTCTCTGGTATCCAGCCAAGATCAAATAAATCAAAGTCCAGTCTTTGATTTTTCTTATAAAAAGAAAAGAAGTACTCCATTACGCACACACTACTCAATACTATGCATTAAGTTACAAATAAATGCAGTTTGGTGGGGGAAATACATAGGGGGATACAGCTCTTAACAGTAAGCTTTGAACCCTAAATTCACAATACACCTCCTCACATATAATAGGCAAAATATAATGCAGTGTAATATTCAAAAGCCAGTCCCACTGGCTTTGTCAGGTGTCACCAAAATAATAAAGGCAGAAATATATCAATGATAAGCCAAGGCAACATAATTAAACCACTAAGAATAGTACTATCTTACATTGATAGTCATTAACTTTGTCATAATACAATTCACTGTCAAATTTGTTGTTGTTTATTTCAAGGAGTGCTTGAAATAAGCGAAAGAAACCATCTCCTGCTCCGATGAATGTAATCCCCTAGGAGAATTAGGGTGTCATCTAGAATCAGTGGGTTCACGGGGCTCCACTGCTCTATGGTGCCACCCCCAACAGCACCATACTTGCACTGTGGTGCCCTGCCCTTCTTGCAACCAGTTATTAAAAATAGGCAGTGGGGCATGCCTTTGCCTTCGAGTTGTTTGTTTTTTAAAACTGTGACCACAACAAAATGCCTTTCATTTCTTTTTTCTTTTTAGAAGAGTTGAGAAGTCCCAGACAGGACATCCTGTTTTACTTTGTTCTTCTTCTTTACTGCCCGCACGAACCGCAAGCAGGGCTGGCTTTGCTGGATGCTACCCTCTCCTCCCAAACATGGGCAGAAAGAGCAGGGGATGGCATCCAGCAATACTCAGGAGCATGGCGAATGAGCTCCTTTCCCTTCTTTGGTTCCAGGGGAGATGGTGGTCCCGGGAACAGTTGGATTTCAAGAGCAAGGCATTGTTCATTGCTTTTTTACATGTTGTTTTGGTCCTTGTATAAGTCCCAGGGGAGATGGAACATTGTTAATAAAAATAAAGGTGGTGCACATACCCTCTCACAGATCATTTCAGCTTTGATCCCTGGAGAGATTGGGGCTCCTGGAAAATCTTTAAGGGAAATCACAGGAGGGCGCCACACTGGCCTGAACCTTGCCAGTCTCCTGAGGGGACACACTTCTCTCCCTTGATTTTGTGGCCCGATTGGGCCTATTAAAATTATCTTCTTTTCTCCTATTCGTGGCCTTTTACATATCTTGGAGTTGTTTTTCATGACTGCTCTCCTTCCAGTGAGGGATATCTGAGGGCCTGGCTTCTACCTCTCACTTTATAAGGCCTGCACTGGGTCAGCACCAGTCCATGACTTATCCATGCTGTGACAAAATACCTATGCTTATATACTGGGCTGAGCTGGATGGTAGTCAAAATTGTGCTCTGCCTGCCCACGTGTGCACACCTACCTGTGTATGTGATCAAGTGCACTCAACTCAAAAGCTGTTTTAGAAGGTGGACCCTGGCAACTAGCACTACCAGCAAAAGAGCAAAAAGCAAAAGTCTAGGGGGTTAAATGGGTCAGGACCCATTTTCCTATAGTAGCTGAAGCATGTGCCTCTGTTTCCATATGGCTTGGGCAATGGGGACAACATTTTGTATATTGGGCTATTTTAACCCACTTTGCAGTAAAAGATCTTAACTGGCGGGTACCACATTTAACTTGCACATACAGACATTTAGCAAAAAGTGGAGAAATCCTGTCCATATAGGGTTCAAATCTAGGGATACATTTATAGAGTAAAAATTGACCTGATGCGCTTCCTTCCGGGTATTCATTCCATATCTGGATCAACCCAGTCTCCCAGTAGTTTTTCTTTCATTCCGAAGTGATTCCTTTTGTTGTTGTGGTAGGTGAATCCCAAAGTTCCCCATCTTAATCTTTCCACAAATATTTTTTTACATACTTCAACCACGGAGTAAGAGCTTTTTTATCACATGAAATTAATTCCACTAATGATTCTCTATATATGGACAGCTCCATCGTTGACCAGAGCTGCACCAAATATAGCATTGGCTTTAAAGTGACTACCTGATGTATGTTGTTAAGTGCCAAATCAAATCTCAGTGGTAATAGAGGGGTGCTTGTTGGCAAATTTCACAAAGTCCTTATATATGTATTTTCTATTGTTGTTAATGCAGTTGCATCAATGTAACCCCATGTCTCAGGGCCCTATAGACCTTGAGAGCAGGTGACACAGATCCTCCAAATGTGGCTTTTAACTTCCTCCCAATTTCCAATGCTTTTTGGTTAAGAATGGTTTTACATTTATCCAACTGGGAGCTCCAGGACATAGTATCAGTCAGCCTAACTCCCAGAAACAATGTTGGCACAAGCATGCTTCCCTGCTTGACCCCCCCCCATTTTACTGGGATCCTATCAGTGAGGTCTCCCCCCACATTCCACCTCACTTTTGCAAAGGATTCTTCATATAGGATTCTCAATATACAAAGGAGATCACTAGGGATTTTGTAGGCTTCTAAAACTCTCAACAGGTTATCCCTTGGAACAAGGTCAAAAGCCACTTTCAGGTCAATAAATGCTGTGTAAAGATGATCATGTTTCAGGGAACATATTTCCAACACAACCCTTTAAAACAAAGGACCTGGTCGAGGATACTGACCCTAATCCGGAAGCCCGCCTGTATATCCATAAGGATGTTATCATTTATGCAAATTTGCAGGCTAGCCAGGACCTGCCTACAAAATAATTTTTGACTGGTGTGAATCAGGCTTGTAGGCCTCTAGTTAGCTGGTACATCCCTGTTCCCCTTTCTATATATCGGGATTATAATCGCCCCTTTCCAAGTAGAGGGGATAGCCTTGCCCGTCATGATGGATTACTCAGGGCATTTAAGTAAGGCACCCAAACTTCTGGTTGTGAGAGATACAAGTCCCCGGAAATGCCGTCCATCCCGGAAGCTTTTTCTTTCTTCATGCGGCTGAGGGCTTTGCCTGTTTCATCCACTGCAAAAATGTCATGTTCTTCACTGTCATTTGTAGTAGTACTATTGTAGCACTACTAAACATACTACCAAATGCAGTTTGTGGCCCCACAGTTTATTATTTAAAAATGTTAATAATTAAAGTATAATAATGTAAACATAAAAAGCACACCTTAAATATCTTTTTATTTTCTTATTTTTCCGTATCTTGTGTTCATATTATTTCTTGCCTCCATTCATTTCTATGAGAGAGTCCAGTGATTGGCCATGAGTGATGTTTGACTTACTCCAAGGCTTAGGTGGAGTAGATTTTAGCCTGTTATTTTTTATGGTACCATTGTAGTATATGGAGGTGTAATTTTAGTCATAATTGTCTTACTCTTTTCAGCATGTGTTTAAGTATTAGCATGTGCCTCTTTAAACTCCTTTTTAATTTAACTTATACCCACCCATTTGATAGTAGGCTTTCCACATTTTCCTGCCAATCTCCCTTGTCGCATGCACATTTACATCAATAAAAGACATCTCCACATGAGGAGGAAAACTTAACAAACAATGTATAGTGCAGGTGTAGGTGGTCATCTTAGGTTGGAGGATTGGGCGTACTTTATGTAGCACTACTTGGGTGCATGCACCCTTACTATTTGGTCAGTATGTCAGAATTATCTTTGTGAGTCAATCTGCACATGGTTGCCAGCTTTGGGCATTCTTAGTTGTGGACACCACTATAAGTAAACACCGAAACTTGAAGTTATGAAGATTTTTCCTTCCTGGATGTAGTAGGGGATGTGTTCATATTTAAGACAGGATTAGCCCGTATGCAGGGTGGGAATGGGCATGGAATACCCACCAAATTGTTGGAGATGTAACATAAAGGTTTCCTCCACAAGGAGGAGCAACAAACGAATACAATAATCAAATACAGATACACTTGAGCATGAGGTTTCAGCTTGCTGGAAGCAGGGCTGAAATAGGAAACCAAACCAGCCCTGTCAAAAATAGGTGTGGGGGGTAAACTCAGCTCCACAGGCGGAGTTCACTGAGTTTTTCTCACTCCGCACTGTGCTTGGAGGCAGAGTTTGGCAAAAACTTTGCCTACGCCACGTAGCAGAGTTTACTGGCACCCACCACTATTTTAAACCTTCCCCATGAAAAAACAATGAGTGTAACCAATAGACAGTGTAACACCTTTCTGTTTGAGAAGCTGTGCCAATCGGCGCTCACCCGAGATGCAGTAAGAGAGACCGGCTCAAAGTGTAGAGCTGCTTCCTCATGCCATGCCACTTGATTCCTTCTAAGTACACAGTGAAAGTGAAGAGGAACTGTAAATGCGGTGTTAAATTTAATGTAAACAAGGTTTAGTGTGTTTAGTGTGTTTAGTGTGTTCACGCCTCCCTCCGTGCTTGAAATGGTGCTCCTCTGACACTCGCTCCTGCAAGCAATTTGACACACTCACTTCTAAATGCCTGTTGTAGAGAAAATTGCACAGCTGATAAATTGAGCTGTGCCTGTCAGTGGTAAGCATATACAGGCTCCTACTGCCTTAGAAATGAGCGCAGAAACCAAAGTATGCACAGCTGGAATAATTATGCTTTGCCTGTCAGCGTGTATGGCGATAGGCTCCTAAATCCTCAGCTGAACCACTAAAAGAGTGCTGTCTGAGGTCACAATACAATCCCTCTAAAAACAAAAGCCCATCAGCACTTTTTTTGTGAATGGTTAGACAATGACGTGCCTGTGGGAGGGGACAACTGCTGCTGTTCTACCACTGATCACACAATAGACACTGAACATCACTTTTATGTGTCTGATTACTTCAAAGTTAATGTCATTCATTACTGGTAGACCCCCTGCCCACACTGCTAGTTGCCCAGGAAAGGAGGAGAGGTCAGCTTCCCTCCTCATGCTGTTAAACAAATGCAGAGTGGGTGGAGAGTCCTGCTTGGACTGGAAGGAGAGCTAGGATTTTGTTTTTACTGCAGTTTAGTTGTGTGTGCAGCTGAGCCAAGTGCGCCATCAGGAAAGGGTTGGATTGCAGCCAGGAAGCTGTGTCCTGCACAGAGAGAGACAGAGAAAGACAGAGGAGGGCGAGTGTGCCTGGGTACAAACCAGAGGTTTGCGGATCACATGCAGAGGCTTTTCCGAGCTTGCACAGTTTACAAATCCAAGGAGCGGAGGCCAGAGCCCGCTTCACAGAAAGGAGAGCTCAGTGATTGCCTTCCAGCGGCAGGGATGCCGGAACACTGGAATTAATGGAGCATGGGCGGGCATGAAGTGAACTCTTCCCCTCAGTGAAAGGAGCGCCTGTGCCCTTGTAGCCCCCCTGACCAGGGAGTGCGGGAAAGTTCTGAAAGGAGACAAAGGGGGCTCATACCCCAGGTGATACTCTTTAGCTCAGAGAAGGTGGGTGCCTGTGATTTCTGCCTGCATTTCCTTTGTTCTTGTGACTCAGCAGCTCTGATGTCAGGAAGGGGAGAGAGGGTGCCCAAGCGGCAGCCAGTATGTTGCTGGCGAAGTTGAGATGAGTGGGATTTATTTAAAATGAACCCCCAAAAATGGGCTGCTTGACTCATACCACCCAATGAACATTTTCTGCTATCTCAGCGTCCGTAGTATCTCTGTGTGTGCATGCAGTATGTGCAGGAGTAGGCATGGGAAGCTCTGTGTCTCAGCACTGAATCCAGTTAGATGAGCAGGAAGAATGGCTTCTGGATTGTGTGCATGTGTGAGGTAGGTGGTGTGCTGGGCTGTGGATTACCGTGCTCTGTCTGAGCGATACATAGAGAAGGGTATCAGTACTCATTCATATGATGCATTTATTTTTCCACTACATTTAATTTGAATTTTACATCAATCAGGAGGCTGCTAAACACTTCACCTAGAGCAAAACATGTGTTCTGATTTGTGCAGGTAACCAAAGGACAGATAGGAATATATAAGCTAAGAGATTTCAATATGAGTAAAAGCAGCAGCCCAGATATATTGGGGTGTGCAAGTGGAGCAACTACGCCCGCTCGTGGAACTCCGCGGAATTCCACAGAGTCTTTATGCAACTCTGCGGAATTCCATGTAGTGCCACTCCACGAGCTCCGCCCACCCCTAGTCGAAAATTGTCAAACCAGTTGTGGTGTTCCTTCCAATGGTTAAAGAAGAAACGCACCAAGAAAGAGACGTACACCCCTCTTCAGCCTTTCTCCAACTGCTATAGAATCCTCCTCTCAAAATTCCAGATATCACAATAAAAACGTTCTACTGGAAATGTTCTGCTGGTGACATACTAACATTCCCTTCATCCCCAAATTAAGCTAACATAAGAACACTACATTACTTCTTTCCTTAGAGAAACACAACAAAAAAATGAATCAACTATTGAACTAAAGCAAAAAAACAAAAATATAAAAACAATTAAAAAATCTATTAAATAAAGATCTAACACAGCATACAAATGAAACGTAACATTTTAAAGCAATCTATTTTATACCCTTTAATATTGTATAAAACTAAGAAATTATTACAGAATACAAAATAGAACAAATCATGAACCACAGGCTACTTCCTGAACCTGAGTGGCACTTGCCTGACTCTACTGATCCTGCAAACTTCAACACTGGGACTTTGCTGCCCGTTAGACACACACTCCCTGTTCTTCTTCACAACACTCGTACCTTGAGTAGGAGACCCCTCAGCAACATCTTCACATCCAGCTCTACTCGTACTGCTTCCATCAACAACAGTCAAATTGCCTGAATCGAAACCAAGCCTGCATCTTACAACTCCTCCGAAATTGACCTTACTTACATGGTTACAACTGTCAAAAACCTTCTCTGCTTGGAATTAGCTTCTACAACATTTCTCTTTAACGTGTAATCAATATCCTGCAGTTCTACTCCAAATTTCACCCACCTACTCATCCAACTTAGGCAAAGTTTGGTAGTAGATTTCCTACCCCTAAGCAACTCGAATGGGGACACCTGAGTAGAAGAATGGGGACTGGTGCGGTGAAACCATAACACCAAACGCATCGCGTTAAACACAACACACTGGTTGGCAATAACCCAGTAAATACATTGAACTAACACATAGTTCATACGCTCCACCTTACCATTGGTTTGAGGATGATATAGTGATCGTTTCAAATGCTTAACATCCCGAGATTTTAAAAACCTGTCTACTACCTCATTCACACAAATTGCACACCATTATCAGAAGCTAAAGCTTGAGGAAAACCTTCTCAAAAACAATATCTTTAAAAAATTCAATGACAGTCTTGGCTTTCGGGCCTGTAACAAACTTTACCTCTGGCCAATTGGAATACAAATCAGCCACCACCAATGCAAACCAGAACTGACTAGGTAGCTTATTGAAGCGACCAACCAGGTCAATACTAACCTTCTCCCAAGCTTTAGATGGGCATTCAATAGCCAGTAATAGGGTTTTTGTACCAAACTCTTCTCAGAATTGGCACAAATAATACACTGTTACCATAAAAAGGGGGGACAGAGGGCTTAATCAAGAGGTCCAGCGTACTTGCCTGTTAGAAATGGGATCTCTGGTTGGCTAAGGCTTGCGCCAAAGCCAGGCAGAGACCACCACTCTAGTTAGGGCGAGGGAGTTACACGCCGACGATAACCCCTGCTCACCCCCTTGGTAGCTTGGCACGAGCAGTCAGGCTTATCCCGGAGGCAATGTGTAAAGCGCTTGCGCAATACCCACTCAGCAGCAACACACTAGGCACACCACAAAAGGAGACTCCACACAAGGTTATATAAAAATAGCCTTTGTATTATAAAAACACATTAGAATATAATCACACAAGGTACACTGTGCCAACTGGCACTAGGCAGTATTTACAGGGGACTATATACAGGACCGGGCCAATCGGGCCACGGTCAGAACCATCCGAACAGGTAAGTAAAATGTAAACCACAACCAGTAATCACTGGTACCTAAGCATTATATCACATTAGACATAAAACATATTAGGCCCACCTCATCAGCATAAATCCCATTACGCAATAGGCCTCACTAGCCCAGATCAAGTGCACACCGCACCTTCCCAACTGACCCCAGGCCAACTGGCCTCTTCTCTGGGCTCAAAAGCCCTATGTCCCGCAAAAGTCAGGGCTGGCTGCACATGCAGCGAAGTCAGAGTGCGCAATTGCGCAAGCTAAACGTGGCAGCTGCCCACTACTTGCTGGGCAGCTGTGAAAATGAACACGGGCACCAGCGTGCCCCCTGAGCCCCTCTCTGGGACTCGCAATTTAAAAGGAACCTGTCCCCCAAGGTTGCAGCTGCCTGCGCTCTCGCAGGACAGCTGGCAAAAATGCGCAGACAAAGTCCGGCACTCCTCGTGCCTCTCGGCCCCCCACTGGGGGTCTCTAAATGATTGTGCGCAACGTTGCAGCTGCCCACTGTCAGGTGGGGCAGCTGGCGGAAATGCCTTGGTACTACTGTACCCTCTGAGCCCCCACTGGGACTCTAATCATCCCAATTGCCCCAAACGCTGCAGCTGCCCGTGAACGCTGTGCAGCTGTGGCGAAATTGTACCGGCACTCTGGGGCCCCGCTCTGGGGCTCTCTAGACACAATTGCCCCCAACGTTGGAGCGGCCCGCTCTCCTGCGGGCCCGCTCGGTAAATGGGCACTCTCAAGCGGGAGCCCGGGGCTCTCCTCAGGCCACGGGAGCCCCGGCCACGTTACTACTGCAGGGGGAGGCACCGGCAAGGCGCCTTCACACACACCCCCTCCACCGGACTCCCGACTCTGCCCCACTCACCGGGCTAGACTGCGGAGGCTCTCCGGACTTCTCTGTTGAGCTTCTCGGCTCCGGCGGCAGCACGTCTTCCTCTGCGGCGGGGGCAGGCACCGACCATGTGCCTCGGGCCCCTCCGCCTCTATTGGCAGATGACTGCAGCACTCGCGGGGCTCTCCTCAGTCACATGGGAGCCCCGCCTCGACTTCGCCTCGCTTCACCCGGTCCCCCTTCTCGGGACCGGGACTTCGGTAGGGAGCCTGCGAGGCTCCGGACTGCTTCCTTCTTGGGTTACGTGGCCCCGCCCACAACCAGGCAAGGCCGCCTGGCTTCCGGGTCGCGTCTGCAGCGGCCCGGCAACGTTTCTCCACCGGAATCGGGCTGGCGGCGGTGATCCCTCTTTGATCTCGGCAATGCGGGGTGGGCTCCCGCCTACCAAATAAATTCAAAGGCGGCCAGAACGCGGAGTGGGCTCCCGCCAAAGGGCACAACTGCGGGGTGGGCTCCCGCAACATAAAGGGCAGTGTGGGGGAACCCCACACGTTGCAGCTTCACGCTGCCGGCCACCAGCACTCTTGGGCTGGCAATACAAAGATAGCGCTCACGAGGCGCTGAGTCCAAAGGTCCAGGGGGCAAAGGCTGGGCCCAGGCAGGCCAGCACACAGGGCCCTCCAGCAGGGAGGCAGTCCCTCGTGGCGGTTCCTCCTGGAACCCAGCAACAGCAACAAGCCCCCAGTCACAAGAACAGCAGAACTGAACAATCATGGGGTCACAGCCCCTTCATTTATAGGACCTTTTCCTCTGTGACACAGCACAGGGCTGGGGATACCAGTTAGAACTGGTTTGGGGGAGCTTTGGAGCACTTTGTTTTGCTCAGCTCCTCTCTCTTTTCACAGGACAGGCTAGGGACATCAGACGCACCACAGGGGGTGGAGCCAGCATTGTGGAGGGAAGGCACAGCCCTATTCAGGTCCCAGGTGCAACTCCTCCCTCCCATCTAGATGCAGATCTCCCTATTCACCACTGCGCTGACTCACCCTGCCCCTCCTGGAGCCACACACACCTCCCAGCCCCTGTCACTCACAAAGCCAGACATGCAATTCACATCAGGCAGGCAGACACAGAGCACACATAAATGCCAACTTCTAAAAGTGGCATTTCTACACCAGTCATAATAAATCTGCGCACACCATTGCGCAGCATTTATTCTCACGAGTTCGCACATACTAAACTCGCCCCTGCACTCCTCTCACACCAGGAATTACCATGGACACACATATCCCCCATGCATTCCTATGGGAGGGCAGGACAATCTCACCACATGCACTCAGAGTGCGCACGCACTTTACACTGGGACACAGTGCTAAAGTGCGCAAAGGCCAAAAACTACTAAGATCAGGTCATATTAACAGGCAAAAAGTTTAGGGGTGAACCTGCCAAAAGGGCCAAGTCCAACACAACCCCCTTCCAGCCAAAACGCAGGGCAGACCAATCACCACCGTGATGGGCTTCCCTGCTTGGGGCGATAGAACACGGACGCGGGCCCGCAACTGCAGGGACACCCTCCTGTTCTACGCCACGGTGAACCCATGTGGTTCCTTCTGAAAAAGCTGTCCGGAGCAACTGGGCTACCCCACTGGTACTCCCTAGCTGTCCGCGGCCAGGACCAGGCCCTAGGCCATCCAGATGCCACTGGTCCTTGCCCATCCACAGAGTGGGCGGTAGTAACCCCTGGCACATAGTAGCCATTCTCCACTCTTCCCCTCATCAGGGCAGGTCTAGACTGCCACTGATCCTCCAGCCTAGGGTCTGCACCCTCAGGCGGACCAGAAGTCACGGGTGAGGCTCTCCTCCCCCTACCTCTCCTTCTAGGGCTCCGCACTCTCCTCCTTGGAGAGGCACCCTCAGAACACAACTCTCCCACCAGTTCAGGACCTCTCTCCAAAAACTGGTCTCCCAACCTAGGGTTTAACCCCTCAGGTTGCCCCGGGGTCAGAGGCGAGGACTCCTCCTCTGCACCCCCTTCCAGAGTCCTGCACCCTCCCAACTGGAGCGGTACCCCTGGAAGATGAACTGGTCAGGACACTGGTTACAGATGTCCTTTCCTCCAGATCAGGCGGATCCTGAACCTGGCCTCCCAACCTTGGGGCTGAACCCCACGGCTGAGCATTTGCCTGGCACACCAGGACTTCCGGGGCGCACACAGCAGCCCCCCGAGGGTAACACATGACTCATGTGTTGCGTGACAGTCTGCGTGGCGCAGACCTCCCGACCCCTGTCCATCTGACAGTGCGCAGAGATCCCCCACGACAGAAGTGGTGTCACCATGGTCACTTCTAGGAGACTCAGCCCTTCTGGCTGGCCCCTGACCCACTGGTTCTTCCACTGGGGAACACATCCCCCTCTCACCCCTCAATCCGGACTTCTGTACCCTCCCAACTGGAGCGGCACTGCCAGACACCAGAACCACTGGAGCTCTATTTACAGACGCTCCAGGTTCTCCAGACACTAGGAGATCCTCCTCAAATGGACTAACAGGACAGCCTAGGCTCCCAACCTGGTGTTCCCTGAAGAAACCATCCAGGTTCTGAGACTGGGTTTCGGGCACCTGGGGACACTCAGTCCCACACTCACTCCTACTCCACTGAGACAGGACGTGAGCCCCTACACCCCTCCCACTACACTGGGACCCAGCTGGGCTACTCTGCACCTCTTCCCCAATACAGGACTGGAAGATACCTGAACCATTACTTTCAGAATCACTCCCCAATGCCTCATCAGAACCTTGGGCCTCCACCCAGAGGTCTGCCTCTCGTGTAAACTCCCATAGTTCAGAAAACCCACCCTCCAACAGGTGTTGGCGCAACCCCGGCAAACAACAACTGAGCAGGTGCTCTCTGAGAACCAGATCGAACAGTCCTTCAAAATCCTGTTCCGTGTTAACCGTTACCCAATCAGCCAGTGCATCATTACATTCATCCGAAAAATCCGCCCAAGACTGGTGAGACAGTTTCCTACTGCCCCTGAACTTCAACCTGTACTCCTCTTCTCTGAAACAAGGTACCATATTTTGGGAACTGGGACTTCCTGCACTGGACTGTATATTGCTGCCACCACTGGACTCCACCCTCACTGGGGAATCCAGAAAACTACAACTGCACTCAGGGGATAATCTACCCTCCCGAGCTAATTTCTCCCTGGCGAAGGCCCTCTCAGCCTCCGCCATCCTCTCCTGCGCTAAGACCCTCTCGGTCTCTAGCTTTTTCTCCTCCATACTCAGCTGCGCTATCTCCCTGGTATGCTCTAACCTGAGCTTCTCCACAGCCAGCTGATGCTCCCTTTCTTCCCTCCTATCCACCCACTCCTCTGGGGACAGGAAAAGGGATGGGGCACTGCCCCCGACACTGGACCCAGCAAGGGACTCCCTATCTATGGGGTCCTCACTATCTACTGGCGTCCCTGTCCTGTCACTTTCTTCCTCCTCTTCAGACTCCTCAGGGCCCCCTCAGACCCACCACCCTCTTGGCGTGCGGCCAGGGCCCTCTTCTCCTCATTGCGCTCACAGTCCCATTCATCCTTTTGCCATTGGATCAGGTTGTCCCTCAGTTTTGACTGGGTGTCTGACCCACTCACTGCTATGTCTCTCTCCTTACAGAAGTCCACCAACTCCCACATGCTGTATCTAAACAGACCACAAAAATTAAAAGCAGACTCCATTTTGGCAGGACGCTCAGGGACACGTGCAACACAGGAGACCTAGGTTTCTGAGCTGAAGCAAGAGTATACAATTTACAAATGACACTTTTAGGAGAAGAATTAAAACAAAACTCAGAACAATAATCCCCACACACGTGATTATCTAAATGTAGAGTTTGTAGTGCAACCAGTTGTCGCTGTGGTACTGCGCAAACGCAAGTCCAAATCCTCACCGCTGACAACCAATGTTAGAAATGGGATCTCTGGTTGGCTAAGGCTTGCGCCAAAGCCAGGCAGAGACCACCACTCTAGTCAGGGCGAGGGAGTTACACGCCGACGATAACCCCTGCTCACCCCCTTGGTAGCTTGGCACGAGCAGTCAGGCTTATCCCGGAGGCAATGTGTAAAGCGCTTGCGCAATACCCACTCAGCAGCAACACACTAGGCACACCACAAAAGGAGACTCCACACAAGGTTATATAAAAATAGCCTTTGTATTATAAAAACACATTAGAATATAATCACACAAGGTACACTGTGCCAACTGGCACTAGGCAGTATTTACAGGGGACTATATACAGGACCGGGCCAATCGGGCCACGGTCAGAACCATCCGAACAGGTAAGTAAAATGTAAACCACAACCAGTAATCACTGGTACCTAAGCATTATATCACATTAGACATAAAACATATTAGGCCCACCTCATCAGCATAAATCCCATTACGCAATAGGCCTCACTAGCCCAGATCAAGTGCACACCGCACCTTCCCAACTGACCCCAGGCCAACTGGCCTCTTCTCTGGGCTCAAAAGCCCTATGTCCCGCAAAAGTCAGGGCTGGCTGCACATGCAGCGAAGTCAGAGTGCGCAATTGCGCAAGCTAAACGTGGCAGCTGCCCACTACTTGCTGGGCAGCTGTGAAAATGAACACGGGCACCAGCGTGCCCCCTGAGCCCCTCTCTGGGACTCGCAATTTAAAAGGAACCTGTCCCCCAAGGTTGCAGCTGCCTGCGCTCTCGCAGGACAGCTGGCAAAAATGCGCAGACAAAGTCCGGCACTCCTCGTGCCTCTCGGGCCCCCCACTGGGGGTCTCTAAATGATTGTGCGCAACGTTGCAGCTGCCCACTGTCAGGTGGGGCAGCTGGCGGAAATGCCTTGGTACTACTGTACCCTCTGAGCCCCCACTGGGACTCTAATCATCCCAATTGCCCCAAACGCTGCAGCTGCCCGTGAACGCTGTGCAGCTGTGGCGAAATTGTACCGGCACTCTGGGGCCCCGCTCTGGGGCTCTCTAGACACAATTGCCCCCAACGTTGGAGCGGCCCGCTCTCCTGCGGGCCCGCTCGGTAAATGGGCACTCTCAAGCGGGAGCCCGGGGCTCTCCTCAGGCCACGGGAGCCCCGGCCACGTTACTACTGCAGGGGGAGGCACCGGCAAGGCGCCTTCACACACACCCCCTCCACCGGACTCCCGACTCTGCCCCACTCACCGGGCTAGACTGCGGAGGCTCTCCGGACTTCTCTGTTGAGCTTCTCGGCTCCGGCGGCAGCACGTCTTCCTCTGCGGCGGGGGCAGGCACCGACCATGTGCCTCGGGCCCCCTCCGCCTCTATTGGCAGATGACTGCAGCACTCGCGGGGCTCTCCTCAGTCACATGGGAGCCCCGCCTCGACTTCGCCTCGCTTCACCCGGTCCCCCTTCTCGGGACCGGGACTTCGGTAGGGAGCCTGCGAGGCTCCGGACTGCTTCCTTCTTGGGTTACGTGGCCCCGCCCACAACCAGGCAAGGCCGCCTGGCTTCCGGGTCGCGTCTGCAGCGGCCCGGCAACGTTTCTCCACCGGAATCGGGCTGGCGGCGGTGATCCCTCTTTGATCTCGGCAATGCGGGGTGGGCTCCCGCCTACCAAATAAATTCAAAGGCGGCCAGAACGCGGAGTGGGCTCCCGCCAAAGGGCACAACTGCGGGGTGGGCTCCCGCAACATAAAGGGCAGTGTGGGGGAACCCCACACGTTGCAGCTTCGCGCTGCCGGCCACCAGCACTCTTGGGCTGGCAATACAAAGATAGCGCTCACGAGGCGCTGAGTCCAAAGGTCCAGGGGGCAAAGGCTGGGCCCAGGCAGGCCAGCACACAGGGCCCTCCAGCAGGGAGGCAGTCCCTCGTGGCGGTTCCTCCTGGAACCCAGCAACAGCAACAAGCCCCCAGTCACAAGAACAGCAGAACTGAACAATCATGGGGTCACAGCCCCTTCATTTATAGGACCTTTTCCTCTGTGACACAGCACAGGGCTGGGGATACCAGTTAGAACTGGTTTGGGGGAGCTTTGGAGCACTTTGTTTTGCTCAGCTCCTCTCTCTTTTCACAGGACAGGCTAGGGACATCAGACGCACCACAGGGGGTGGAGCCAGCATTGTGGAGGGAAGGCACAGCCCTATTCAGGTCCCAGGTGCAACTCCTCCCTCCCATCTAGATGCAGATCTCCCTATTCACCACTGCGCTGACTCACCCTGCCCCTCCTGGAGCCACACACACCTCCCAGCCCCTGTCACTCACAAAGCCAGACATGCAATTCACATCAGGCAGGCAGACACAGAGCACACATAAATGCCAACTTCTAAAAGTGGCATTTCTACACCAGTCATAATAAATCTGCGCACACCATTGCGCAGCATTTATTCTCACGAGTTCGCACATACTAAACTCGCCCCTGCACTCCTCTCACACCAGGAATTACCATGGACACACATATCCCCCATGCATTCCTATGGGAGGGCAGGACAATCTCACCACATGCACTCAGAGTGCGCACGCACTTTACACTGGGACACAGTGCTAAAGTGCGCAAAGGCCAAAAACTACTAAGATCAGGTCATATTAACAGGCAAAAAGTTTAGGGGTGAACCTGCCAAAAGGGCCAAGTCCAACATTGCCCTATCAGAGTGAACGCAAAAAAGAGGTACGCAGTTCCTCAGTATGCAGGTAGTGTCCCAGGCACCCAAAAAGGAGGGGAATTCTCCTTTTGGAACTAAGGCCCTCACACACCCAGCAAGCTAGGTGTCATGCTTCATCATATGGGTCTGCTCCTCGTCGGGTCGGCGCTGCAATACCCGACGGGCACCCATAAAGGGGCTCTTTGCCGGAGATCTTTTGTTCCTGCCGTAAGGGTGCCGTGGGTGTAAGGGACCTAGTGTGAGTGTAGATGTGCTGAAAGTGAATATAAAACAAGGGGGGATTCCTATGAGAGCAAATTTTATTCTAAAAGGATCCCTACTTGATTAAAAATAGTGAGGAGAGGCGACTAACAAGCTACCAAGGTTCAAGAGGCGCTCTACTCCTTGATGGTCGACAAGGGGTAGGTGTTTAGCGCGGCTTCTAGCGGAAGCGGACATCCTACTACAGATGTCTTTATTTAGTGCTGTAACAGATGGGGCGTCATTCTGATACTTATTAGGTTCGTCCCAGTAATAACAGGTAATATCCTGTTCATCCTTATAGTAGTAGGCAACATCCTCACACTATTATTAGTTTTTATTTTAGCTATGGGGCATGCTGCACACCCCATTCACTGTAGATAGTCATTTCTCACGGTCCTGAAGAAACGCCACTGGCGTGAAACATGTCGACCATCAAGGAGTAGAGCGCCTCTTGAACCTTTGGTAGCTTGTTAGTCGCCTCTCCTCACTATTTTTAATCAAGTAGGGATCCTTTTAGAATAAAATTTGCTCTCATAGGAATCCCCCCTTGTTTTATATTCACTTTCAGCACAAATAATGCACTCCCCAACAAAATGGTCACCCTCTCTGTCCATCGAAGGCCAACTCAATGTCTGCCTCAACCGTCGTTTAGTAAACATGCATCCCAAATATCCCTTGCGAGCTACCTTGAGCAACTTATCCCTCATACCAACAGTGGGTACTAATTTCTCTGCTCTGAGCAAAACTAAGCCCATCTGAAACTGACAATTCATCACACACTGTCCCAAAAGGTTAGCAAGAACTCTCAATTAACATTTCTGTGGGCTACCCATTAGTCACATACGCCATGACTATCTTCAGGTTCTCACCCGTCTAAATTTCAGCTTTCCACTCCAGCTCTAAAATAGCAAACATGTTCTCAAGATCCAAAATGGCAATTAGAGAGTTCTCCTCCAGTTGATCTTTGACATCATCCACAAACACGGTTTCAGATGGAAACTTAGACAGAAAGTCTGCTCTTACAATATTCATTCTTTGGATGTGCACTATATCAAAATGGAACTGCAAAGGTTTAGTGGAAAGAGTTGAAATTCTAGGCGTCTGTTCTTTAATTTAGTCACCACTCAGGATAGCCACCAGAGGTTTATGATCTGTTTTCACAGTAAACTTAGTGCCCCAAATATATGGTTTGAACTTCTGCAACTTTGGGCCAAAAGGTTTGAGAATTATGGTACTTACCAACTGCTTCGTTATGCAGTAAAAAAACTCCTGGCAAATAGAACCTCACCTAAATGGTGCATTCTTCTTCACAAGCATGGTTAAAGGCTTGAAGTGTGAAGCATAGTCTGGAAGAAACAGGTGTAGAACTCACATATAACCATAAAGGACATAAGCCCAGTTTTATCAATGGGTGGTAAGGCATCAATGATAGCATTACCTAAACCAGGCCTTGATTCAATCCCATCATCAGAGACAATATGACTCAAATACTCCACCTTGTTTTTACAAAGTTCACATTTCCCCATTCTCAGTACCACCCCCTTTTCCTGCAAAAATGCTCAATACATAGGTTAGGATAACTTTATGCTCCTCCTTAGTTGCTGCAAAAATTAACACAATCTTCTTGGAATGTGACAACCCCTTTAGCCCTCTGAACAACTGGTGCATAATTCTCTGTAAAACAGATGGCTAACCCAAACGGCATCCTACAGTATTTAAAAATACCAATTGGGGAAACAATAGCAGTATAATGCCTGGAATGTGGTTGTAAGACAACTTGATAGTAAGCTGAGGCTAAGTCTAGCTTGGCGAACCACTTTGCCCCTGCAACTAAAGCCAGATGATCTGAAATTTTCACTTCGTGGCAGGTCTCAACACCATTTTGAAAAGACCTTGGTGGGACCACCCCAAAATACCCAATCCTTTGACTGCTACATACATTTTTACCAAAACCTTTCCTGTCCTTGAATGCTATTACATCCTCAAAAAACCCTGACAATTTAATGTGTCTCCCTTCAAAGGACACTGGGGCGCAATCAAGGGGTTCCAGAACTCTACCCAGCCATTTTTCATCCAACAATTCCTTAGTTATCACGGTTATCCTGGCTCCAGAATCCACCTAGAGTTTCACTGATTTATCACCCACCAACATATCAATATATTGGTACGCACAGTCAGCCGATCCCCTGTAGCCACATATTTCATGGTGACAACCAGAACCATGTCTTGGAGATCCTCCTTTAGTTTGTCTAAAGGTTTATCATTCTCCTCTTCTATCAAATTAGCAACAGCATTGTTTATACTTTCTGTTTGTTTCATCTAACTCTGACACACCTTGACAAAGTGACCGAACTTGCTCAATTCATGCAAGTAACATTCCTAGCTGGACATTGTTTCCCACTCCTAGAATGAGCCATAATACCACACCTGAAACAAACATTTTTTGATGACCTAGTAACCATAATTCAAATCGTTATCCCCATTTTCCCTTTTTGACGTATAACACTAAAATCTGATTTTTTTTCTTCTAGTTCCTTCACTGAAATCTGTGATGTTTCTTTCCTTTTAGCTATGCGCAATGTCTCTTCCAACATTGGATTACCTAATGACAAAAGTTTCGGTTGGATGTCTTGTTTGTTGAATGACAACTAAATTGATCAAGAACAAGCGGATCTGTGAAATTTTCAAAATGACAATCCGCCACCAGTCTCCTGAGTGCAGACACATATGTGCCCACATTCTCGTCACTTAGTTGCCCTCTCATAAGGAATTTGTGATGTAACACTACCAGACTGGGTTGGACATCAAAATATAACTCCAGTTTTTAAACAGTGTCAGTGTATTTATAAAGTACTTCACCTTCGACACTCTCCACCTCAGGTAAGTGTTTATAAATCACACGACCTTCAAATCCCAAGAAATGTAACAATTTTCCTTCAGGGTGAAACCTGGACTCTCCAGTTGTGCCCAGCTAAGTTTGGAAAGTGTTAAACCAGTTCCTCCACCTAACTGGTGGTCCACCAGGAGATTCTAAAAATGGAGGTGGTGGATTCGTTGACTGCATCATGAAGGCACTCTATTGTATCACTGAAAAGCCTGAAGAATGTGACACGCTATGGCTAAAACAAGCTCTTGATGAGAAAAACACTGAAGATATGAGTGTGTGTATTATTGAGCAGGAGTGGTAGATTAGACATGTCAATAACACTTGAAAGTCTCTCTAGTGTATATAACACTGAACACTTTAGTGTGCGTATCACTGTAAAGTCTGTTGTTTGTGACACGCTTGGAAAATGTACGTGAGCGTATCACTGAAAAAAACTGTAGTATCTTGATGATTATTCAGTGCATATGTAACCTGTGAAACCTGAGGCTAAAATTACAAGGAAAGTGTGAATATTCAGAATATATGAAGCCTGTGAATCCTGAGGCTGAAATTACAAGGAAAGTGTGAATATTCAGTGCACATGCAGCTTGTGAAACCTGAGGCTGAAATTGCAAGGAAAGTGTGTGTATCACTGTTTGGTGGCTGACACAATGACCACCAAACTGGAGTTTGAAAAAAACTAAGGCTGGGCCGCGAAGTGCTGGTAAATGCAATCTAAAATGACGGCCGGGCCATGCGTTACATTGATGCTGATTTCCTTGTGTGTACAGCCCAAACGAATGATGCTGTCATGATCAGGAATGAGATGACCATTTCATGTGTATCCCCATGGACAAGACTAATAAACAGGGAAAAAACAAACCTTGATTTTACAGGACTACGAGTACTATGATCCTTTGCCTTGACTTTGCTGGATGTCTCCTGTATATAAGGTAGCCACACCCAGTTACCAACGCTTACTCTTCGAAAAATCCCTCTCTGACTTTCAGTTGTGATTTTCATGGAACCTTGGAAGGAGAGTTTGTGAACTCTTGACATTCAGAATTCTCGTTGAGCCTAGTTGCTCGTAAATCTGCCAAGTAAATGTGGCATCTGTTACACCTTTGTGATGTGCTGTAAGCAATTTTATGGAAGCGTGTTTGTTTTGCAAAAATCAAAGTTTCATCTTAGAAATATCTGCTTTAGTTTTCTGTGTCAGTATGGCAGGGATACATTGGTCTCTCTTGGCAGTGACCACAGTTAAAGTTATTCAATGTCAAAACTTAAAAGACTTTGTACAAACAATTACATCTTCCAAGAAAAATGAGGCTCACTTTGTTATCAAGAAACTCGAGGAAAGTGTATTCAGCTTGTTTGGTAGTGAACACTGTTAGCTGCATTCAGTTTCTAAAACTAAAAGACTTTTTCTTTCAAATTAACTCTTCCGAGAAAAAATATGATTCACTGTGTTCATAAAGAAGCTTAAAGAATGTGTATTTGTTGAGTTCAACAGTGCATCCTATTAACTGCTTCCAGTTTCAGATGTTTAAAAGAATTTGCAACAACAATTAACTCTTTTGAGAAAAATAAGACTTGCTTGTTCAGGAGTTCCAGGAAAGTGCAAGGATTATTTATTTAACCAAAGGTGATCTCCGTGAGTAATTCAGTTTCATTGTCAAATACGAACTCAGATCAAAGTATCATTGACGTTAGTTAACAAGCACTGAGGAAAGCGCAATCCAGGTGGACTATAACAGTATTAATAAAACATCAAGCATTGAGGAAAAGTGCAGTTGTTTGGAGTTTCAAAGATACAATGAATTCAAGCGCTGATGTTAGCGCAGTGGTGTAAAGATGTTAAGTCATAACTTTTTGAAAACACTAAAGAAAGCTCAGTATTCATAGGTAGAAGCAGGGCCGGCTTTAACATTGGTGGCGCCCTGTGCGACAATGCCTGTTGGCACCCCCCCAATGACCACCTCTGCCACGGATTCCCTTACTAGCACCCTTTCACAGTGCCCCTCAAGCCTCCATAACCACTGTCTCTCAGATTCATTTACTTTTATAGTGCCACTCATACCAGTGTAAGGTGCCAGAGCACTTTACATCTCACACACATTACAAAGAGACAATCAATCATGCATGTGTAAATCAGTGTATAGGAAATGTTACATCAGACGGGACTACAATGTGTAGTGTATGAGTAACATGTCATCGATACTGGTAGGCAATATAGTTTAAGAGTCCTTATTCTAGAAAAGGTACACATTCAGAATTTAAAACGTAACATCATTGTTAAGGGTTCTCTTTAATAATAAGAATTGTTTTCTACCCAAATGAACCCTTTTCACAAGATTAGGATGATGAAAGCCTGGTCAAAAAAACATATAGCTCTAACATATTCCTTGCAGTTTGCATGCTGTTCTTTGATGACAGTTAATAGCTCAATGTTCTATAGTAGGATTTTGACTTATAAAAGACAAGTTACAAAAGGAGCTCTCTTACAGAAGCAGTAACCTTCTGACCTATTTACATTATATACACTTTGTTATCTGCATAGTTCACGTTCTTAGCAGCTGGCATTTTAACCCTCTGCGCTACCATAGGATGAGTCCAAACTTTCACTAGACAAAACTCCGGTCTCTTCGCAGGAAGACGATTAAACACCAGAGTTACCTTGACATTTTAATTGATGCCTGGAAATTGCTGGTGGCCAGGAACACAGCAGCAGGTGCTTCTAAAAGGATAATATACTTGCAAAAATGACGCCCCCATCCCAAGTCAGCGCACGGTGTGATGGCACCGATTGCACCACCCTAGAAGGATAAAGCTATGTGTATGTTTTCTTAATGAGAGGAACATTGTGAATAAAGAACAACTGTATCAAGGCTTTCCTCTCTCTATGTTTCCTGAAAGATGAATAAGGATCTTATTCAGAAAAGCTTATTTCCCTTTGGAAGGAGAGATTTTCAAGACATTTATTGAAGGTATCAGTGGTACTACCAGTATATGCATTTTTTAGATGATTATTGAAGTTGAGACTTTCACATACTATGTTAATCTTTCTTACATTTGTCATTTCTGACCTCCTTCCCAGCTGTCCCTTTTCCTCCTCCTTCCCCTCACCTGAAATTCCAGGGGTCCTGCGTTAGTTTCATTTAGGAATCCAGTGGTGCTTGGAGGTGGGTCATTCTCAGAATCGTGCCATTCCTGAGAAGCATCGGATTCTTACTTGACAGACCTGACAGTCACTGCTTTGTTTGTTGAAAGCCACTGACTTATCCAAAATGGTGCCCGGGACATGCCCGACGTAGCCGATTCGATAATTAACAGCACCATCATGACCCAATCAAGCGTCTCGAAAAGGGCTGGCAAATTCCTGTATGCATTCAAATACAGACTCAATATGCTCTGACATCAAACACATTGAAAGAGATATTGCAGCTCTCTCCATGAAAGTTGCAGATAATGAGATTAATTAAAGGATAATAAAGCAACAATTGATGTCATCACCCTAGTAGTCAGATTTCTCCTACAAATAAATTTACTTTTAGACTTGGAAAATAGAAATCTGAAGCATGATTTGCACTTCTCTGTTCTGGAAATTATTTAATGTGAAAGCTAGTATCTTGAAAATATGCTTCCAGAAGATTTTGAGATTGACAAAGCACACCATACCCCTTCCTACCAAAACCTAATAAGTCTCAGCCCAGACAGATTATGTTCAAGGTTCTGAGACATTAGCATCTTGTTCTTATCACATAGGCTGCAAGAGAAATCCCTTCACTACTGACAGAAGGCAACACCATTTGCAGCTACCAAGGCTTTGCAAAGGAGGAGTGAACATATGTAAAAAATGTTTAGAGTTAAGACACAGACTGAAAGATAGAGGGTGCAAATATGATATTTTTGATCCATCCACAATGTGAATATGGAAAAATATTATTTATAAATCTTTTTCTTCTCCAGCTGACTTAATATCTTAACTAGATCCTGTCATGATGGACTCTCAAGCTCTTGGGTCACCTGGCTAAAGAATAACTCCATATCATATGTTTCTGCTTTCAGCTCCATACAAGGCTAAGTCAGTGTTTCTTTTCTTGCTTTGTACCACCATCCTTCAATACTCTGTTATTGTGTGGTTCTTGTTTAGGAACTGTTTACGTTTTGTCTGTATTGTTTATCTAGTTTTATAGGCTACTCCTGTCCATAATATTTTTGTGATGCTTTTCTCTC
This sequence comes from Calotriton arnoldi, assembly GCA_963921515.1. Taxonomy (NCBI): domain Eukaryota; kingdom Metazoa; phylum Chordata; class Amphibia; order Caudata; family Salamandridae; genus Calotriton; species Calotriton arnoldi. The sequence continues at coordinate 842,488 of CAWUFW010007907.1, forward strand.
TCTTCTTCTTTCTTGTCCTAATATGTCCAATAAATATTACTTAAAAGTTGCTTCTTTTAATGTTGGATCCATTTTGGACCTTCTATCTAAAGTAAAGTCGGGTAAAGTCGGGTAAAGTCGGGATCACCTATCGATAGTTGTCCGCCTCATATTTTGAAAGATATCTTTACCACCTTTCCTGGTCCGGCCTTGGCACTTCTTAATGACTCTTTGGCCCAGGGCTGTGTCCCAAAAGCGTTTAAAGCAGCAACGGTAGTTCCCTTATTAAAAAAATCAGGTGCGGACCCTAGGGTTCTGACCAACTATCGGCCCATTTCCCTGCTCCCCTATTTGGCAAAAATACTGGAGTCTCATGTGGCCAAAAGCCTCTGTACTTTTGTTGAACAGTCCGGCTATCTTGATCCAAATCAAGCAGGGTTTCGCCCAGCCCATTCCACTGAGGCAGTGATACTCACTGTTCTGGACACGCTTCGGAAAGAAGTTGACAAGGGTTCCCCCAGGTCCTGGTGTTATTGGATCTATCTGCGTGCATTTGACACGGTCGATCATGGTATTCTGATCGACCGTGTCAGGACTGCTGGCATCAAGGGGAGGGCATCCAACTGGATTGAGTCATTTCTTGAGGAACGCACTCAGTCAGTGCGTCTCTCCCAGTTTTCTGCACCTAAAATGGCAACGACATGTGGAGTGCCACAGGGCTCCTCGCTGTCTCCCCACTTATTCAATCTCTATCTCCTTCCCTTACTTCATTCCCTTAGAAACAGGAAAGTATGTACGTACAACTACGCAGATGATATGCAACTGGTGTTCTCTATCAATAACTCACCTGAGTCGATATCCGAATTCCAGGCAACAATGTTGCACATTCGCGACTGGATGAACAATAACCAGCTAAAATTAAATCCGGACAAAACAGAAGTGATTCTGTTGGGAGGTCCCTTGAACCCATGGAATGCACTGTTTTGGCCGAGTGAATTGGGTTCTCCACCCAATACTTCTGTCTCAGCCAAAAGTCTAGGAGTGATTATTAATAGTGATCTTACCATGAAAACTCAGATAGGAGCAGTAATTTCCACCTGTTTTTTTCAATTGAGGAAAATAAGAAAGATTAGGAGATTGCTTACACAGGAAGCCTTAATTCAAGTGGTCCTAGCCATGGTAATATCACATTTGGACTATGCCAATTCTTTATATTTTGGCATACCACTTTATCTCATCAAGAGACTGCAAATGGTACAAAACCAGGCTGCCAGATTAATATCCCAACAACCAAGATGGGAACACATCACTCCCACCATGAAAGAACTACATTGGCTTCCCATACCACAAAGATGTGCGTTTAAGGTTGGTTGCCTTATTTTTAAAACTCTGTATGGTGCCAGCCCAAAATTTATATCTAGACTGGTTCAGAAATACGTACCTGCACGTAGAATACGCTCTGCACATAAGAACCTTCTAGTCATTCCTCCCTATAAACGGAAACGAATGGGAGGCTGCAGGTTTGCAGTATTAGCTCCCAGTTTCTGGAACACCCTTCCTTTGGACATAAGAAGTTGTACTGAATTCACAAGGTTCCGTAGACTTCTTAAGACTTGGCTATTCACCCAAGCTTACAACTAGTTCAGACAATTGAATTCAGGAGGCCTCAACAGTTCCTTAAGTTAGCGCCAAGAAACCAACTGGTGTACGAGCGCTCTATAAGAATTTTTAACATAACATAACATAACATGTCATCAGGTCAACATTCATAAAGTATCTGAATATTTAAACAAAATATAAAGCTAATATTTTGCTTTATGTTAATGATAAAATCTTAGGCCCTTATTATGAGTCTGGCGGACTACGGACCGCCAGACTCATGGTGGCGGTCTCCTGACCGCCCTATTACGACTAGGGCGATCAGGCCACCCTGGGACACCCACAACCGCCAGGGAACTCCTGCTCCCTGGCAGTTGCGCTGTGGTCCTGAGGCCACAATATGTTTGGCGGGACGGCCGCGGTCCCACCAAGCATACTGCGAGTTTCCTTTCCGCCACGGTTTTCATGGCGGTGAGCCCGTCATGAAAATCGTGGTGGAGAGGAAACAAAGGGGGCTCTACAGGGCCCTCTTGTGCTTCACGCCATGTGGATGCACACAGGGGGGGCACAACATGTGCCCCCCTGTGTGCATGCATCCCAGTACCAGCATGGCATGGACTGCAGCAGTCCATGTAGTGCAAGTACTGCCTTTGACATTCCCATTGTGCGGCCTATTTCACAGGCACCACTTTCATAGACACCACCCTGGAGACGCCAATGCACTGCCCACCATACCAGGAGAAAACTCCTGATCTGGTGGGCAGTTTCTACATGGGTTTGGTGGTGCAGGAGCGGGGCGGTCCTACTTCCACACCACCAAACTCTTAACGAGACCCTTAGTCTCAATGTCAAAAGGTTGAGATGGCACTATTGTTTCATCTCCGGCTGTGGGATGAAAAAAATGACATAGACATGGCAAAAAGCCCTTTTAACTTACTAGTAGCAGGTGATTTTAAGGCCAAATTAGGGCACTTGCCCACTCTATCACCAACAATCTTTGACCCACTTGTCCGGGAAGTTGACTCTACTGCCATGAATGCTAGGGGCCATGTTTTGTTTTCTCTGTTGGCCGAGCGTGATCTAGCTAACAAGGCACCAAAATCCTCTATACCAACCTTTATAGGGAGGGGTGCTGGGAGTATAATAGATTAAGTCTCTACCTCCCAAAGTATGTCATCAACTATCAGAGGTAGTGAGGTGCTTGTGCAGATCTATAGTGACTACAGTTCCATCGCAGTGCAGTTAGTGGCCCCCCTAAAGCGTCATAAGCCAAAGCTTATGTCTTCTCAAGTACTAACTGTTAAGGATGCAGAGCGCAGGGAGGCATGGTGCTCTGCAAACATGAAGCATGTTCTGTCTCAGGTTGTCTGTAACAGTAAGGCATCGGTGAATTCCTGTAAATTGGAAATATGCCATCCGGCTTCTAAATTAAACTATTTTATTGACCTTTTAAATGCAGTTTAAAGGGCTGCTACATAGACTCATAGTTCCGTCACCTTTTTATGCTAAATCTTGGTTTAACAAAGAGTGTAGAGCGGCAAACGAATCCCTGTGCTGGGCATTAAAGCAGTCCTCTAGAGACCAGCATGTAATAGCAGCCAGCAGAAAGGTTTACACATTGGTGCTAAAGAAAAGGAAACCGACCACGAAGGAGGAGAAATGGGAGACAATAGTTGGAGCCTGTCAGCTCACAGATTCCCAAGCCTTCTAGAAGGCTGTGCAGTCAGTTTTATCTCCATCGACGTCCCAAGACAAAGTTACCGTTCACATCACGGCAGAGGCTTGGCTGACGCATTTCTCGGGATGTATGCATCTGGAAACTGGTCTGTAGATGAAGTGCAGATGGTTAGTTAGGTGCTTAAAGCCATTGTTAACAGCCATTGTTAACAGCCGGAGTAAGATTGCTCCTGGCCTGTACGGTGTCCCCCTTGATTTATTCAGGGAGGACCCGGGGTTTTGGACCCCTGTGCTCACCTGTGTATTTAATTCTGTTTGTTACACAGGTGTGCCTAAGTCTTGGCGCTCCTCAACAATTGTTCCTATCTTTAAAAAGAAAATATGCATGATGTAAAGTGTTATTGCCCGATATCTCTTCTAGACTCCACGGCTAAAATCATTGGGAGAATGGCACTGGATGGCCTCCTTGTTTGGCTAAATAAAAATAATATCCTCCCCCAAACACAGTATGGGTTCAGAAAGGGGCTTGGGACAATTGAACAGTGCCTCAATCTCCACCTTATTGTGGCCAAATATGAATATACAAGGGTGTTTCCATCCATTTGGCGTTTATGGATCTATTGAGCGACTTTGATTGCATTTGCAGATCCAAGTTGTGGTCCATTTTAGAGAGCATGGGTGTCGATGTGGCAATTGGTCTCCTATTTAGGACTCTTACATTAAGACCTCACAGCATCCGTAAGATTTGGGAATGCTGGTGAATGCACCCAACCCTTTAAAGTTGAACGAGGGGTGTACCAGGGGTGCATTCTTGCCCCAATCCTTTTTTACTTTACACAAATGATCTGGACAGAACATTAGTATCTGCTGGGGTGGATGCTCCTTATGTAGAGCAGAAGGCTGTGCCTGCATTACTATATGCAGATGACACGGTCCTCCTGGCCTGACCGGCCAATGGTCTGAAGATCCAAATTTCTAGTTATGTATCATTCATGAAAGATCTGGAACTGGAGACTAATTTTACAAAGACATACACAATGGTATGTGACCCTAGAAACACAAAAATCTGCATCTTAAATATAGGTGGCAAAAAACTCAGACAGGGTAAGCTCATTTTCATACCTTGGCCTGGAGTTTGATGATGGGTGCACCTGGTCATCCTGCATTAAAAATAGGATAATTCGCTATACCCGAGCAGTAGGCAATACCTTTTCGCTTGCTACATCCATTGGCAAAAAAAGGATTGCCCCGATTTTAGAGATTTACAACTGGAAATGCTTGCCAGTTCTAACATACTGCATGGGTATTTGGGGATGTAGATATGCAGAGGCAACGCAGGCGGAGGAGAATAGATTCTGCCGCCAGCTATTAGGTGATCCCCCTACAACACCGCATTTTTCTCTGCATCAGGAGCTAGGTATGGAGTATGTGCAAGATATTATGAATGCTGCCCCCTTGGTCCTTTGATGCTCAATTTGGCCTAACAAGGAAGCTGAGATTAACCAGGAAGTCATCAGGGATTGCTTGCCCTGCTCCTGTGGCCTGTCAATTCCATGGTTAAAATACATCAAAGTCTCTTGGTTATGTATATCTGTTTGAGCACCCTGAGACCATTATGAAAAAGGATAAATATTGGGTCCAGGATAGCTTCACTAAGCATAGACAGGCCACTAGGGAGTTAATGGAAGTGGCTAAACGCCTGGTTAGAGATTACTGTATTATCCAGACGGTGCCAGTGATTGCCCCCTATTTACTTTATGTGACAAATGTCTATGAGAGAACATTACTGGTTAGATTTATGCTAGGTTCCATACGATGGCTACTATGCTTTCCATTAGGACAATATTCCTCCTCAGCCATTAGTATTTGCCAATGCGATGAGCAATCAAGTCAATCCTTATTGCATTTTTTTTTTTTTGTCGTTATTATTTGCCATCTACAAGAGGCTTTTATTACCGCTGTTGCGTAGGTACACATTCTCTAAGTGTAAAGTCGCCTTATTCTTTTTACAGCAACTTAATGACTATGATACATGTTAGTTGCCTGTTTTTTTAAGAGCATTTTAGCACAAAGGAGAAGTATGCTGTTTTAATAATAGTGTATTTACATATATTTGCACCCTGAGTTGTTGGTCTTCTACTATGATGATGATTTTTGATTTATGTATTTTAAATTCCCCAAAGTTGATGTTGTGGTATGTGAGTTTATTCGTATTATATGCTGCTATTCTCTCATCAAGCTGCTGAATTAAGATCCATGTACTTTCACCCTTTTAAATGGACGTTATCAAAGAATGTTATCGTACATATTTTTTATATTCTTGTCTTTCTATTGTATGTTTTTATCTGTGTATCTTTTATGATCTGTTTTGGAAGACTGAATAAAGATTAAAGAAAGAAAGACATAGACATTCTTTTCTCTCACAATATACATATGCAATTATTAATCACCATAATGATTTTGATGGCGGATTTACATATGCCCAGATTAAACATGAGAAATGCATATTACACCTTGTTCATATAAATGGTCCCACCAATGAGTACTCAATTTTTTGGGAGGAATATTACTATAGAAATGTTTTAAATTGGTAATGAACCTCTTATTATGTGTGGCGATTTTAATCTTATTCATAATCCCCACTTAGATAGACTTTCATTGTTCAAATTTCAGCCTACTAAATCTTTTTCCTTATTTAAATTCAATTTTTCTACTACTAAACATGTTGATTCCTGGAGACTAGCTAAACCTACTGCCAAACAATTTACGTTTTTGTCTACTACATACTCTACTTTTTCTAGGATTAACTATTTACTTTCCTCTAAAAAGTATGTCAAAAGATTACAAATCAAACAATTGACCAAATTATACATTTTGGACCATGGGCTAATCTAATTTTTTCTAGATTTGGATGACTTTCATTCCCCTTAAAATAGATGGAAAATGAATACTAACTTAATTTTAAACACCAAAATTCCTCTACGCTTTTAAATACTACTAATGACTATTTTAAACATAATAACCCTGATGATACTTTTAATGGGATCCTTTTAGTAATAAATTAGAGGAGGAACTATATCTATTATGGCACATAAAAACAAAAAGTTACACTTTAGATTTTCACTTTTAGAGAAACAAATTGATGCATTAGAGAGACGTTCCATATCTTTAAGAGATAATAGATACAAATTTCAACTCCAAAAATACGGTATGAGTATAACCAGCTACTTTCTAGCTGGATTACTTATTTCCTGAGAAAATCGAATTACCATTTTCACTCTAATAAATTAGGACATATTCTGGCCAACTATATACACATTAAGAAAGACAATAATGAAGTTCATAAAATTAGAAGTCAGGATGGGATATTACTCCTAAATACCAAAGATATTGCACAGGAATGTTTATCTTTTTTATTCTAAACTTTAGAAGAAGCTTCGAGATCTCTAAGGTGATGCCATTACCAACTTTGCAACAGAGTGTACACTACCTCAAATTTCGATGGTGGATAGAATACGTTTAGAAAGTCCAAAATCTAAAGGAAATTCATTTGGCTATTCAGTCTTTAAGTTGCAAAACAAGAAAACCCTGGTCTAGATGGTATTCCGGCTGAATTTTATTAACTATTTTAATCATAGCTCTCTCTTACCTTGCTTTAATTGCTTTATAGTTCCATAGTTTCCAACATAATGCTCCTGTAGAAGGTTCTTTCAAAGAAGCCATCATCATTGTTATACCAAAAACAGATCAAAATTATTCTTCAGTAGTCAAACATAGTCAAATATTTGTTATAAACCAGGACTGTAAAAGTTAGGCTAAGATATAAGCTTACAGCTTAACCACTCTTTTCAATTCCATAATACAGCTTGACCAAACAAGCTTAATCAAAGGTAGGATCTCGACTCAAAATGCATGTCTTATATGTCATGTCTTTTCTCCTACTGACAACTCCTGATGGTTTGTCAGCCTTAGTTGCTGAAAAAGCCTTTGATAAATTTAATAGGCAATTTCTACTTGAATCACTGGAGTCTTTTCATTTTGGCCCAAATTATTATCTCCTTCTTTTAATTTCTATAGAGGTACTAGACAAGGGTGTCCTCTTTCACCCGTTTTTTTCTGATTGCTTTAGAAACCTTAATATGTTTTATTCATTATACTGACGAGTGCAAAGGTATTAATGATACGAGCTATTGCTGCTAAAGTTTCAGTTTATTCTGATGATATTTTGTTGTATATTAATAACCCTACTATTTATATTCTGATTGTGATAAATTTCATCAACCACTATGCTAATGTCTCCAGTTATACAATGAATATTAGTAAAACTGAATTGTTTCCTTACATTTTTAACAGCAAATTTGGCAAACTATTACCAGTTCCTAATGCTACTAAATTAGCTTTTTTTGGATTTATATGGAAGATTTAGTGCTAATATGAAAACTTCAAAAAGTATCTCTCTGATACAATTAGAAATGAATAAGCATATATCGTTTTGAAGTTCTGGATTGGAGTTGGCATTCTTTATATTAGCAATATATGTCCAGGAAATATGTTTTTATCTTTTGAAGTACTACAACATCAATTTCTTCATCCTAAAACATATTATTATTATAAAAATAAATTTTTATGTAACTCTATATTTCAAGCATAAGTGACTTCTTTACCATCTGCTAAATTATCTGGTATGAAATTATTAGGCCTGCACAGAGTTCACGGATTTGCGCTACACGGAACTCCGCAAAGTCGCATAAAACTCCACTACACTACCCAGAATTCCGCTGGTGAACGAAGTTTGCTGGCGCGCCCGTTCACGTTGCAATGGGAATGCAGAGTGCATTCTTGCCTTCCAAATCACAAGCGAACGGCACCACGTGGTTCTCATGTGTGTTCTTGCATTCCAATTTACGTGTGAACGGCACAACGTGGTCTGCATGGGCATGGCCATCTTGTTTCTCTGCTCTCGGTTATCGTGCTGGGCCTAAAGCTTAATCTCTCTTTAATCTGTGTAATCCTTCCCCTTTAAAATGTATCTACCTCTGATTTTTATTTTTTATATTAGTGTGTGTCTTTGTGTTTGTGTATTTTACGTTTGTGGGAAAAATTAATTTGTATCTTTCGAGACTTTTTGTTTATTTCCCTCACATGATTATTTCTTTCTTCTTTCCTTTCCTTTCCTTTCCTTTCTCTTCCATTTCCTTTTTCTTTCCTAACCCGCTCAGCGCCATGGCAGAGGCGCAACAGCTATGTTGTCTAGGATGAGGGTATTTATACAAATTCTATGTATGAAGGCAAACCCTTTATGCAGAAAATCCTTTGCTCTATCTTCCTTAACTTTTGTCTTAGTTTGAGTTCCTGAAAAGAACAAACTTTTCTCTAGATTAAACAATTTATTAGAATTATTTGCAATGTGTAAAGTGCGACTGATACATGGGAAGGTGTCTTGGAGCAGTGGCAACAGCACACCATACCGAACTGAGTTTGTTACTGAATTAGAGAGTATGCAGCCTTACACCCTCCATTAAGTCTTAAGACACTTCATGAAGAGTGTAAAAGATTGGGAAGATGGAGGCAGCTTGTTCCAAAGTCGAGAGGCTAGGACTGTGAAAACCTTGCTCCTAATCTGTAGAAGTTTAAATTTAGGTTTTAGGAGTAGATTGGCATTGGAAGACTGCAGCTAACATGCAGGATAATAGTGCCAAATATTTTCCTTGTGATACAATGGTCTTTGGTGATGGACTGCTTCTTGTATCATACAGAGAGACGTAAACATTATCACATTAGGCACAGGAAGCCAATGGGCTTTGTCTAGTGTGGCTGAGGAATATTGAGGGAGCGATAGGGATAATCGAACTGCTGCAGTCTGAAACCTGTACAGCTGTTTGATCAAATAGGCCAGTGAACCTAGGAGCAAGAAGTTATCATAGTCCAACTGGTTCAAAATGGTCGCCTGCACCACCAATGGGCAATACTGAGATAGAAGTAAAGGTAAGAACTTTTGTAGTGTCCTCAGTAAGGCACAACAGGTTGAAGCAAGTTTGCTGACCTGCAAACTCAGGTTCAGAACTGTTGTTAAATTTTAATTGCAGTTACATAAGACCATTTCTTGCAGTGCAGCATCACTATGGTTATTCTCTAGTAGTCCAATGCACATTGTCATCTGATACTTGACGAAACGTTTTCCTACTTATCCAACAACTTTTACCAGGCTGTAAAAAACAATGTAACCATTGGTTTGCTTTTTTAAAGCAGCTCTTGTTCAAAAAGACAAGTGATTGGTATGGAAGAAAATTGGGTGCAATACAAAACACCACTATGTGAAACCTTTCCATTAATGTCAATAGTTAACGCTGTCAAGATTGCGATTGCCTCAGAACCTTCATTAATGGTGGTATTTCTTTAAGATGGTGTAATTCACAAGCAGGATGGCTAATCTATATGGCAAGGGCCTTCTAAGATTGCTAGCATAAATCCCCTTCAAAAATCTTAAAAGTGTTCATCTGTTACCCAACACTTGAGAAAACATGTTCAGAATGGTAATGACATGAGAAAGGTTAACTGCCCTAACTTTAAAGAACAGTGAATATCTTCTGCACATAAATGTGTTATTGACAGCCCTTAGTATTACAGATTACTATAATTTCATCTCTTTTTCAAGTAAATATTTCAATACTCTAATAAAAGAAGTAGGAGGAATGGTGTCTGATGGAATCCCTGTCTAATCAACCTCTGTGTATTCCCCAACCCAGCAAAAATTCCATTAATTAGTAACTTAATTGAGCAAACTGCATACATGTATTCCCCTGGTAAAATAGAATTGGAAGTTCATGCTTACATGCACCATATCCAAATACACCAAGTTCACAAGTTGAATGCCTTCTCAATGACTAAATAATGCAACTAATTAATTAATGAACTCCATCTCTGTGTATGCCATTTGTTCAAATAAGCAGTGCAGATTAGTAAAATTACCAGAAACAGATCCACCTAGTATGAAGATTCCCTGACCCATTTAAATCATCATGCCCATCACATTGAAAACATATACACAAAAAGGGGCCTGAGGAGATTTGGAAGACCAACGAGGGCAAACTCCCCAATCAAGTAATTCAATACACACAGTGCCCTCGGGTCTGGTGAGGTGCAGAACTGCAAAAAATGGGGATTGCCTCAAAGTGTGGGGGGGGGGGCGGTGGGATTCCCTTTTAAGGACGGTTTCCCTCACCCACCAACGGTGGCATGCTTCATCATCGGGAATCCTCCTCGCACCATGAAGCCTAGTCAAGGTGTGGGCTACAACTCCCTCGCTGCGAGGGAGGAGCTCAGGGATGTTTTAATGGAGGGGTTATTACTATAACCCAACTTGAGCTACCAGGGTGTCGAGAGGTTTGCAGTGCAAGTGAAAAGGTGGATTAAAACTAGCTACAAGGTTCACCTTTTAAACTTTATTCTGGCTGCCCTGTGCTAGGATTAAAAACGCAAATGTATGCCTGAAATCATTAGATTCAGTCGTACTGAATAGTGATCGACATGTTTCAGCCAATGACCTGGCCAGTGTTGTGGCTTTCTTCAGGATCAATAAATAGCTACTGCAGTGAAAAAATGTGAGTAGACAAGTGAAATAAAAAAATGCATTGGTTATGTTAGCTTTCAATACAAAACCAGTGATCCTGGGGAATAAGGAAGGCGGATTCACCGGTACGACCTGTGTGGGGGAACATAAACAACATACCAAGCATATGAAACAATTTCTGATTGTTTATCGCAGCCCATATTTGGCAGTTCAACATTGTACCAGATCAAGACACTCTAAATCTTGGTCCGATTTTAGTATAGCATCAACATTCAAACAAACATATGTAGTGTTGTTTGTTGTTCTAGTGTAATTTATACATTAGCTATAGTGGGGACCACTCACCCGCAATAGTCAGGCATCGTGACCCATCTGTCCTAGGCAATTTGCCTTAGGTGCAAAAGCAGCTCCAACCTGTTCGGTAAAGGTTGTGGCGTTAGTTACACATCAACGATGTGGTGATAGTGACAAGCATAAAAATAGAAGCTGAGCCCGGTTCAAAGCAGTGTAATGTGTAGTTGTTACCATGTTGTCAATAGGCTGTTTACACAGATAACAAACCCATCCAGGGCTATTTGTGAGCAAAGCCCTAAGGAAGGGGGAAGTGTTAAGGGGGCTAGAGCATTCGTAATCCACAATAGGAAGAATTAAAAATGCAACAATCATATCCTAAATGCCATGATCATGATGTATTATAGTTGTATTCTAAAGCAAGGGCATTGCATCTGGCTCAATCTCTGTATGCCATGATAGTTATGTGCTCTTAGAGCCACGGTCATGCATTAAGTAAGGTAAAAGGGTTCAAAATCAAAAGGGTAGTCCTGATCATCAGTTTAACACGATCAGGGTGTTCAAGATCGGATAATTAGCATCTGACGTTGTCCCTTGGCGGTAAAGCCGTGAGTATGCAGTGTCGATACAAAGATAATTTATGCGCTGTTGCCTAAGGGGAGGACAGCCACAGTCCGAGTGGGCTCCCGCTAAGGCAATGAATACATAGTATCAAGGCGCACCAGCACGAACTGAAGTTAAGGCATGAAAGTTACTGCCACAATCAAAGTATACGAGATTAAAACGGGTAGCCGCCGAAGGTGGTGAAGCTGCGAGTAAGCGGTGCCGCCAAAGTTAATATATGCGCCGCTACTTAAGGGGAAAGCCACTCGCAGTTAGAGAGAGCTCCCGCTGCGGAAATGCAAATATGTAGCATCACGTCACCAACTCACAATGAGGTTGGGGCATCAAAATTAGTAATCATCAGAGTGACAGGGCCCAGGAGCGGGATGTACCGCTTACCGCAATTGCCCGTGGTGCTTCTGAGGCGTCACATTGAATAACCTGTTTAAAATGATTTTCGTAAACAGGTTGTAACCATTCTGAGTAAATTTGGGCAGTAGGTGACACACAAGATATCCTCCTTACCGAGGTTTAAAAATCTTTTGAAGTGTCCTTGTGGCTGTAGCTGAAAAGCCCGATAAAATTGCTCTCACAATTGGGGAAAAACATCATTTCTAAAGGTTTGATAGGCTTTATGTATTGGTCAGACCATTATTGGCCTGTATAATATCCATTGAGTAGCATTCAAATAGCATTTTGCTCGTCCTGTATTACTTCATCAACAAAGAAGGTAGTGCCTTTAACTTAATTTCAAGCCAAATAATGTAAAGCCAAAACAGCGACATAACATTATCACTGCTATTATATACTCAGATCTCCATTGTACAAAATACAATAGCATTCTAATGCAATTTTTTTACTCCAGTAAATAGCGATATGTGGGCTCCCAATCCATCATATGCCAATTTAGAAAGTCATAAAGGGCACATAAACTCACTTAAATCTAAAATACCATGCATTAACTCATGCATCAGTTATTCTGAGAATGGTCTTAGGCTCCACAACTACTCCACCAATGCGTCAAATTTATTTACTCTATGTCCCTCCTAAAATTTACAGTGCTTTTCTTTTTTTAGATGGTCTGGTTAATACTCTCAACATTATATTTTGTACATAAATACATTGGATCTTACATCACCATAGCCCAGCTGCAACTATTGATTCACTTGAAATTTGACCTCATTTCTGTACCCCAAATGGTAGAAGAAAGTAATATAAAATATATGTTTATGCTGCGAGGGACTCTGGCACATACCCGAAAAGCCTTGATTTAGAAAGACATAGAGTGGGTGTAAGTAAGTGCAGTGAATATTGTGAAAAAAACAAAGCCAGCCTGATGCCAGGTCTCTCTTCCAAAAAAATGTGAAACCAATTCTTCCAGAAAGCAGCTTCAAAAGTGCTGTTCAAGCCCTCATACTCTCACATATAGAAGGCAGTAGATGGTGGTAGCATTCTCCTCCATGGCCTCCTGATTCCCCACTGCCCAACCAATAAGCTCACTATACCCATTGCAGCACATCTCACCCAGAGCATCTTGAAATGATCACATAACTCCCATCCTGATGGAACTTTATTGGCTTCCCTTGCTAGGCCATATCATCTTTAAAGCCATCATTACCACCACACATATTTATCTTCCTCACCATCTCTGGTCATTCTCGTCACACCTGCAGCCAGGACACCATCAGGCTACAGACTAAGGCCCCAATTACGAGTCTGGTGTGCCACGGACTGCCAGATTCACAGGGCGTGACAGTGGCAGTCTCCCGCCCTATTATGAGTTGGGTGGTGGGACCGCCACAGCCGCCAGGGAACCGCCATTCTCTGGTGGTGTTGCGGCAGTGTAGAGGCATCAATATGCTTGGCAGGACCGCCGCAGTCCAGTCACGCATATTAGCAGTTTCCTCTCCACCATGGTTTTCATGGCGGTTCCTCCTCCAGGAACACTCTGGCGGAGAGGAAACAAACTGGGCCCTACAGGGCCCCCTGGTGCCTCTGCGCCCTGTGGATGCACATGTTGTGCCCCCCTGTGTGCATGCATACCAGTTTCTGCACGGCATGGACTATTCAGTCCATGCCTTACAGGAACTGTTTTTACTGTTCCCATTGTGGTGCCCATTTTAAGCGCCACCGCCGTGGGAATGCCATAAAAAAGCTTGTCAGACAGAAGGAAACTCCTAATCTGGTGGGTGGCCTGACCATGTTTTTTGCAGTGCGACGGCGGGGCGGACCCGGCGCTGCACCGCCAAAGTCGTAATCGCGCCCTAAGAAGTGTCAAGAAGAAAAGACAAGGCAGCAGGCATTTTCCATTTATGCATTCAGCATCTGGAACAACATCCCTGTATCCATCAAGTCGACCCCAATGCTGCTCCAGTTTAGGAGAGTTGAAGAAACGCCTCTTTATAGAACACTATATTAACAGTCCACAAACTAGCTACCTCTCCTATAACTTGTTAAGTTTATGCTTGTCTGTTACCCTGCCTAACTCTCCACTTCTTTTCGGCTAGGATCATGATATAAAAATACCACATACATTCATATATGCATACATACACCAATCTAGGAACTATCATAGTATAGTTTTCTGATTTAGATCACTGCACTTTTAACGACAAAGTGCCAGACTTACTTTTCCACTGCTGGTCTTTCTGGAATTCGATGCTGCTCCAAGGAGACAAAAAGCCGCTCCCAAGTACACAGAGGGAAAGGAGTTTTGGGATAAAACACACATCACTGCCTAGCTCCCTCCTGAATCTCGATTGGGGTTGTCTTATGCGTTTGAGTCCTGAAAAGAGTAAATGAACAACATTACTATCTAGTCTCCTCAGATGAACTATCTAAAATGCTCGATATGATATACCTTTCAGAGTTGAGTAACACTCTGAAGATACATGTGCTTATAAATAGAAATGGTTCACCTGCATCATATTAAGAAAATGCCACAGTCCATGCAACACTGATGGAGGCACTCCTGCAAAAATTAGTCCCTCTGAAGAGTTACAGCTAAAACTTCAAGAGGATTTCCAGAGATGATCGTAGAACAGTTTAGTCTTCAAACTGAGTAAGATGCGAACAGCCAAAATATTGCCTATGGGAAGCAAGGTTCTTAAGGGTAAGCACTTTGATACGCACATTGCAGAGCAAGTTTGTTCACATTTGGAATGAGATCTTCATTACATGGACACCATCTTGGTTTGGGAAAGATTCACCACACACCCACCAATTTGGCTTCCATCATAGAAGTATAGATCATTACTTAAGTCTCTATTCCATATTAAATACGTGAAATCAAATATTCAAGATATAATGCTCTGAATGACCAAACAAAGAAAACATAAATGTGCCTAATATGTGTGTGCATCTCCTTTAACTGGTCCCCTATTGAATGATCTCCTCGACTGACCACAAGTAATGCATATCATGTTTATATTATTGACACATGGTGACATCAAACATGAAATTAAACTCATTCCGAGTTTATTGGAAAGTCATAGTAAAGCTAGGTTTTGCATCTATTTTGGGAAAACTTTTCACTAGCTTCTCAAAGTATTTGGTAACTTTAAAGTCTCAATTTAAGAAATGGTTATTTATGATTTTGGCTGCACTTATTACTACTTCAGGTTCTGCTAGGATCTGTGCGCAAGCTTGACATTTCTGGGCCTGATTCGTAAAGGTAAACGTACACTTTTGTGAAAAATTCTTTTTCATTGGTATTCACAAACTATGAGTTATTAAAAGTTTATGACTGTGGAGACTCTTCAGTCGGGGTAGTAAACTCCGTACATAAAAAGATAGGTCTATCTTTTATGTTTTTTACTTTTCCCCGACTGGGATCCATAGCAATGATACAGCGTTTGAGGACATTTTATTTTCACAAGCTTTATATGCAAAATTCATGTGGATCTCACACAGAGAGAGAAACCATTCCTCTATGTGAAATAGTTCTTTTAAATGTTCTGTTTAACATGGTAGAAGCATATTTTGTTTTTGAAGCTATGTGCATGGCTGGATCTTGGACTTGGTTACAACGTCCTCTCACAACTAACATTTCAATATATCATTGTATTAATTTCTCTATTATTTTCTCTTAATTTTAATTATAAACAAAAGAATTCTATCAACTTTACATTCAACAGGAAACCAAAAACCTTTTTAAAATAGTCTCTCACTTTGGAGACTATTTTAAAAACAATGATTTATGAAAGAATACTCCAACCTCACACACACTCCAGGTCCACATGCAGCAGAAGTAAATACTGTACTAACCTATTTTTCTAACCTTTATTTCTTTGTATTTCTAAGAAGCAATGCAGCCATTAGATACTTGCAATTGATACATTTGTTAATATGTTTTATGTTTTAATTAGGCTAGGTCTATTCACACTGCATGCAACAATATTGATTATGCACTTTGAAAAGCAATGTAAACATTCTACAAATCATCTTACTAAAACAAATTACTACTGCAGTGCTCACGTTTAAAGATAAGTGAAATGTTAACAAGATTCAGGACTAACCTCAAATATTGGAACACATAACAGCAGGGGCGTAGCTTGGTCAGTAACAGTGGGGGGTGTAAGCTTCAGATTTCCCAACAATCACGCTGTCATACCTTGTTAAAATAAATTATGAAAAAAAGGACATGACAGGGGCTTAAGAGGCAATGGGGAGAGAGAGGAGTGTGGATTGTTAGGGGTACTTAAAACAATAGTTTTCAAACTAATCAAGTTTTAAGGCAGAGATGAAGGAGAGTTTGTGTGTATGTGTATGTTTTCGTCTGTGTGTGCATGCAAAAATCCAGAGTGAAATCCGCCCGACACATCACTAGACCCAACTGAAAGCACCTGCAGAATATATTTTTAGGGGGGTGTAACACCCCCGCACCCCCAAAGCTACGCCCCTGCAGAACAGACAAAAGAACAGCAATGTTTGGCATATAAGGGCCAGACCAATAAATGATATGAAAAGAGCAAAAGACACTTGAAGCAGATGAAGGATGTGGTACTCAATCAGATCTGCAGTTAGAAAAGTACTGGTAAACTCAAAAATGTAAGAAATTTCCCAAAAATAATTAACATACCTGATATCAGAACAATTAGGAGAATCAAGTAAAATGCTTAATCAATATCAAATCTTCTGAACGAGACAGAAATCCCATTAATAAAAAAACTGAACTAGAAATAAGTTACAAATTATTATTTAACAATATAAAATGTTACTCAACATGAGGTAAACCAGTCGTATATAGAGTACCGCAAAGTCCTGCTCTGCAAACTCTTCATTTGATATTGCTTGCAGTTTTCAATAAATTCCTGAGCTTCATGGGCCCATAGGAGCTTCTAGTCCTCTTATTGTGAGAAGTTTTTGTTAATGAAAGTTGGGTAAACAATATCATATATATTTTATTATTTTCTGTTTACGGTGAGAAATCCCTGTTTCTGCATTATCACCCTCAATTGTGCTGACATGACGGGCTGGACAGCAATATATTTATTTCCCAACAAAAACTTAAAAAATAAAATGTCCCTAATGCTCGGGGGTTTTTACCCTGGTGAGCCCTTCTTAATTTGAGCCGGTGTTTGCCGGGGGCCTGATTTTTCTACAATAGAAATTTACGGAATGCAAGAGAGAAAAGCACAAAAGGGAGAAAGTGGGATCCTGCATGAGGGAGGCAAAGGGCGAAGGAGTGTCTGGTTGTAGAAGAGGCCAGAGGTGCATTAAGGACTTCACATTTTCAGTATTCGTCACGCCGATATTTAATTGCACCATCTGCAGCTTTTGAGCAGGGCGTTGGGCACCAGCACTTGTTAATTTACAAATTAAGCACTGACTGTGAGTGGGACATGTTCTGTCTTTTGCAGTGTAAAAGGAGGCCTTGGCAAGCAAAGAAGTCCGTGAGAATGATTTAACAGGGTCTTCTCTAAAAAGGGAGACCTCTCTGATGAAAGTGGGTGGAGAAAGTAATAAAGCTCTCCTCTTTTTTTCCAAAAAAGGTTGATTGTTTATTTAATGTAAAATACATACAGTAAAATAAGTCGACTTACCAGAACGAAGAATATATGTTGGCGTAACATCAGTAAAGCCTGCCATCCTAGGTTAGATGCATTTTTCTTCAGACTTGTCAAAAGTACATTTTCATATTTCATTTTAAGGGAGAAAATACCATTGAGGAAGCAGTGCTGAGTAACAATGCGGGTTAAAATAGCCATTCTCAGCTAGCAAAACCATTAGCAACGAAAAACGATGATAAGTCAAAACTCTGTTTGAAAATATAACGAGACTGCAAATACAGAAAGTCACTGCCATTTTGTTTCCTTCACATTTATTTCTCATAAAGATAATGAAAGCACCAAAACATGAGATTTTTTTCCAAGACGAATTGACTTTCTTTATTGATAACCACACTATTCACGTTCAGAAATATGCAAGAGACAGAGATAAATGTTCAGAAGAACTTTAAACTTCAATGCTGCACAGACTCCGAGAAACCTAATGACCGTCGTAGTCACAAACAAAAGGACCAGGCAGACTAAAATCAACACAATGGCCAGTACGCATAAAAATACTTTCCCAATTAGAAATGGAATAAAACGCTGAATATTCTATGTTTGAAGGACAAGATTCACAAAAGCATTTGTGCACAGAATTCACTCACAATCCGAATTCAGCTAATACGGTGTATCTTTAATTGTGAGTAAATTAGCTCACAGCACAGGCTATGGGCCTTTCAGGATGGGGACTTATGCCAAGACAGGTAAACACCCACAAATGTGTGAGTAGTTGACGGGTGACTAGGGAAAGGGGTTCATCAGAGATTAAAATATTTTCCATGAGGGGTGTCAACGGTCTGTCAGGGACTCGGAGCCAAGGAGACAAAACAAAACAAATACTGCTAATAAAGATCGGAAGATCATGCACAGAGTCAGAAGTAAGGAGTGACCCATTAAGGAAGTCTAGCACAAGGTAACAGAGCAAAACCGTCCTCAGATAAACTGGCACATAAGAGGCAATTCATCATTCAGGATAATTATCATCCAGTGAGTGGAAAAACCCTCTTTTTGCATGATCATGGGCATTTTTGTACTGATGCTATTTTACTCTCTGCACTGAGAATCTGATAACCAGGGCCCTGCACATGTACTGTGACCCCTAAACCATACCAGAATTGACTATATACTTAATTGACATATGTTGTCTATACGCCTAATGCGGCATCATTAACTTAACTACAAGTCCCTAATATATGGTACAAATTGTACCTAGGGTCCGTAAGTTAAATCTCACTAGTGGACTACGGCACCCATTGTGCCAGCCATTAAAGTGACAGTAAAAACATGATAGCAGGCCTACCACAATAGCCTGTCTGTTCAGTTTTTATAATTGCAATTTTGAACTTTGAAAGTAACCCTTCTGACAGACCTAAACCCTTGTCATAAGTATTAATAAGTCACCCCTCAGTAAGCCTAAATGCCCATAAGGTAGGGTGCATGGTGTTTAAAAATAAAAGATGTAAACGTTTTTTTATTAAACATATTCTTAAAGTGACCGGGCCCAAAAATCTATTTTCACTATGTCAGGTTTAGCTGTTCCACAGGAGGAAAGCATTGGGATACAATATTACATTTAATAATGCCATCTCCTCCTAGGAAACAACTACAAAGTTCATTCTGGATTTTTGAAAATATGTATTACAAGCCTAATTTACTGGTAAAGTCAGATTAGTAATAAACATTTTAGAAAAGGTCTTTAAGAAAGATATCTTTACCCTGCCTAAAGCCTCTAGAAGCCCATTTACATGAGCTTCCAACTGTCATCCTGAAGCTGAACAGGCCACCTGATGAGGTATGAACTTGGTCCTTGAGCTGAGACAAAGGCCTTGGATGTAAGGAGATATTCTGTTCCTCTGACAGGATGACTATCTAGGCTGTGCCCAGGAACTAAATTAACTTTAAAGAGGCCTACCCTGTCACAGGCAGATGTAGCTAATACCTGGGCCAGCCCACCTCCTTTTTTCCCCTAGTCAGGCAAGCAACAATCCCAGTGGGAGAGGACTGGTCCCTGAACTGGGTTTGAGTGACCACAGAGGAAGGATTTCTCAATTCACTGGCCACACCTCTAGGGTGGGCACAGGAGCTCCATTCAGGGGAAGAAAGTGTCTGCCATCTAGGCTTTAGGTAGAGAGGGGCACTGTGGGATTGTTTGCAATAAGGCACAAAGGAACTTAAGCAAAAGTGGGTAGGGTTACTGCTGGAAACCTTTTCCCTATTGGTTAGGAAGGGCCAGGAGTTACCCCCATCCACAGAATAGTGCCAGGCATAAATGTGGCACCCCAGAGCATCCTCGGCAGATCACTACTTAAAAAATGGAAGAAAGAAAAAGGTCTTCACCTGCTGTTGAGACCTTTGAGTAGACCTGAAATGCTGGACCTTCTCCCACTTGTACTTAGGACAAAGAAGTGTTCTCCAAGGGTCAGTTTTCTGACATTCTGTTAAGCTACTGGGATATAACAAGCTTCTAGAAGTCTTTTCATAAACAGTCCTGCTGACAAGTTCCAATTAGGGCCTGCCCTGGACCCTTCTGGTGGATTCTGCTGGAGTGAGTCTTTACCATAAAGTGCTGCTCCTGAGGTCCTGGGATCCTTGACTGTGTCAAAGTATACTCCTCTTAACATCCTGAGAAACCTGATATTTAGAAATATTTTACTCCATAGACCTCTCATTACCTTATTCGGCCTCATGGAGCCCTTCTCAGTGACAGCCTTCTGCCTTGCCCCGCTGAGGATTTTTGACTTTCATTTTCAAATTTAAGTCAGAAGGTAGAATTTCTAACCGGGACAAACCAGATTTCTGTTTCTGATCTGTGCTCCATCATGGACATCCTTAAACTGCACCTAGGTCCCGAGCAAGCGCAACCAGATGACTGCAGTTGGCGCCTAACGCTTTTTGGAGCTATTTTAATATATAAGTTTAGCAATTCATATCTCTAGTTTTCCTCATTGGATTTTTGCCACTTTGGTGTAATTTTGGTTATTAAATTATTCTCTATTTATATAAATTGGAGTGTTTTTTTTGTATTTATTTATAAACTCTAAATCCAACTGTTAGACCTGGCATTCTTGGCGTGGTTTTCCCCATAACATTTTGCCTTCAACCCTTATGTTTTTCTGACTTTGCTTCTGCTGGCCGTAGGACTCTGTGAACTTTACCACTGCTAACTAGTGCTAACGTGCTTGTACTCTTTTCCTAAAACATGGTGGAATTGGCTTATACCAATTGGCATATTTAATTTACTTGTAGGTCCCTAGTAAAGTGGCACTACCTGTGTCCAGGGCCTGAAATTTAAATGCTACTTGGGGGCCCGCAGCACCGATTGTGTCACCACTTAAGTAACCCTTTAAACATGTCTCGGGTCTGCCATCATAGCCTGTATGTGCAGTTTTAATCTGCCATTTCGACAGCCAGGTCCAAACCTTCCTTTTTAATACATATGTCACCTCTAATGTACCCCATGAGCAACCCAGAGGGCAGGGTGCAGTGTATTTAAAAGGTAGGATATGTAATTTGAAGTTTTTTATGTCATGGTAGTGAAAAACTCTTAAATTTGTTTTTCACGACTGCAAGGCCTACCTCTCCCACAGGATAACATTGGAGATACCTTATTATGTTTGATAAGCTGTAACTTCCAATTGGAAGCAGGTAACCAATTCATGTTTGATGTCTTTGGAATCGTGATGAAAAATCCTCTCCTATGGTAAAGTCAAATTTTAAATTACAATTTTAAAAATGCCACTTTGGTTGATGAGGGATGATGCTCAAAACCGGTTCTGGGATTCTTGTTTCCAGTCCAGGGAGGGTCTGGCTTGGCAGTTCGGGCTGGCCTGTTCCCAGGAGGAACAGGGTCAAGACTGATTTGCATATGGCTGGGTCCAAACTGGGGTGGCGTAGTGAGCAAAAGAACAATGGATTAAACCCAGATCTTTGTGACTGGAGGTGAATGTTTGAGGCGGTGAAACAAGGCCATGGTTGCATACAGTTAAGATATCCCGCAAACCCCACCATCTGTTCAACCAAACAATAACCATGCCTTGTCACACAAAGAGAAGTCAATAACAAAAATATATATGTGTGTCCGTTCCAGCAAGAGCCCTAAAAAGCTCGTATCTTCGTATTGGTGGACAATCTAGACAAAGAAAGGGGTATCGTAAATGTGCAGAAAAACAAAGGGACATGACAAGAGTTTCGTTGTCATATGTCTAAAAGAGAGCCATGCTGGTTCCAAAAAAGCGAGAACTCCCCAAAGCAGAGACAACTCATCGTCCGTCCGTCTCTAAGTCCTTGTGTACATGTTCTAGGGGCCACTCAGCGTGGCGCCTAATAAGCAAAGCTTAAAGTTATGCAAGGGGCCATGAACATAGAAAAGGATGTCACATGATCAAAAAAGGCTACATCATCAAAGAAAAGACGAGCGCCATGTTGAAGTGGAGTCTAAGTTCGTATACCCAATATTATCTGATCTCTTATTCCTAATATTCCACAGAGTAAGAGTAACCACAATCAATACATTTATGAATGATCACAAATTAGTTTAAAAATATGTTTAAGAATGAATTCTGTACCAGTACATGTAGCGAGATACCATAGTTATAATATCACAAAAAACGTAAGACAGTCCTAGAAATAACCTTTTTCTATAGTGGGCATCCGATCTCTGTTGTTGCCAAGATCTCACTAGCAATACCTATCCACCAAGAGTATAGCAGATGACTATAGCCAGTGAAGTAAAGAAATTTAGAAAGGGAAAATGAATTCAGCATAAAATATAAAAGTGACATTAGTTCAAGTAAGCAGGAATATTGCCACACCACCATGTGATCTTCACATAGAGTTTAAAAAAAGGAGGAATTTTAGAAAGAGCCCAGCGACAAAGAGATAAATAAGAAATCCAACATTCCAAATTAGGTACTACAAGCTAAATATGTCCAGTTCTGTATGGAGTGTTTGATTATGTCCCAATACATTGTGGGCGAAACCGTTATACAGCACGATGTGCATTAAGTCGCAGAAAAAGCTTGGTAACCTAGTGGAGTTAATCTCTCAAAAATACATATAATTCACTATCCACATTTAAACCAAATTCCACCGCCCTAAGTTTAGTGATCAATTTGGTTTCCAACTGTCTCAATACTTTAGTTCTATCTCCTCCCCTAGGGTGATCACATGCAGTAATAATACCATGGAAGGTAAATCTGCTGAATCATGTTTTTCATTAAAAATGGATGGCTAGCGGATAGTTCTTGTTCGCATTTCGGATCACCCTGATGTGTTCCTGTATTCTTTCTTTAACCGGATGGATGGTACTGCCAAGTCCGCTACTGCTGCTTGCCGCCCCTGCCTGCCAGCCACTACCGGGGACTCCATCCCCCAGACATCCTTGCGCCAGGAGGCGCAGAAGCACGCACGCACTTTTCCGCACCAGGAGGCGCATTAAACCGGATCCGGGCTCCCGCAGCGCGGGACGGGCGCGGGCATGCCTGGGCCAAGGGCGGGCCCGTCTGCACACGTCTGCAGCCGGTAGAGGCTGGGCTGGGCCCGGTCTCTTTGGTTTTTGGTTTTTTGTTATATTGGCTGCTGATATTTTGGGATTGCAAACACCTCTGGAGAAGAGGATACCCACACTCTTCGAAGAGCCTTGGAAGGTACCTTTACTGTAATCCATTGTAACCCCATGATGGGGAAAAAAAGAGGAACCATTCAGACCCATTAAAGGAGAAAGGTGATGTACAAAGTAAATTGATTAAAAGCTATCTGACTTCTGTAATGGGTGCAATTGAAAGTGAGATAGATAAAGTTGAGGCAAGGATGGATTCAGCTAGAAAAAGATCTGTTCCCACTGCTACAAAATCTCCCAGCTGAGAACACATACAAAGAGAACATGGTACCCCGGCCTTGTTAACACTAAAGTTGTTGGACTTGGCCCTTTTTGGCAGGTTCACCCCTAAACTTTTTGCCTTAAGTTCTGACATGGTGGTGGTGGTTTTAGGCCTCTGGGCACTTTAGCACTGTGGTCCAGTGTAAAGTGCGTGCACTCTCTGTGTACATTTGGTGAAGTTGGCCTGCCCTCCTATAGGAATGCATTGGGGATAAGTGTGTCCGTGGTAATTCCTGGTATGAGAGGAGCAGCTGGAGCGAGTTTAGTATGTATGAACTCGGGAGAATAAATGCTGCGCAATGGTGTGCGCAGATTTATGATGACTGGTGGAGAAATGCCACTTTTAGAAGTTGGCATTTCTGTGTGCTGTGTGTCTGCCTGCCTGATGTGAATTGCATGTCTGGCTTGTGAGTGACAGGGGCTGGGAAGTGTGTGTGACTCCAGGAGGGGCAGGATGAGTCAGCTAGGCTGAATGGGACACCTGGGCTAAGAGTAGTGGGAGGGGTAATCCCCTGACTCTGAATAGGAAGGTGCTTGCCCTAGTGAATGCTGGCTCCGCCCCCTGTGGTGTGTCTGATCACCTAGCCCCCACCTGACAAAGGGTGAAGAAGAGCTTCAAAAACAAAGTGCTCCAAATCCCCCCTAAACCAGTTCTGACTGGTATCCCCAAGCCCTGTGCTGTGACACAAAGAGAAAAGGTGTATAAAAGTAGGGGCTGTGACCCCATGATGTTGTTGAGTTCTGTGCTGCTGATCCTGCTGCGGCGTGCTGCTGCTGGGGCCCAAGCGGGGGCTGCCAGGAGGGCTTGCCTCCCTGGGCCCTGCATTGCCCCTTTATCCCTAAGGACTTCTTGTGCCAGCGCCTCGTGAGCGCAATGCTGGATTCTTCTTTTGCCCCAAGGAAGAGGAGAACGTGTGGGCTTCGCAGCGCGGTGCTGCAGCCCTGGGAGAGGGAATCCCGGCGTGAGGGATTCCCCCGTGATGCTCGAGACGCCGGGGCCCACCCCGCTTATGGGATCTTAATTGCAGGTGCCATCCTGCCTTATGGTGCCACGTTGAGCGGGTGCCCACCCCGCTGTATATTTTCTTATGAAGAGGGAGCCTACCCCTCATTGCGCCGAAGAAGAGCTCACCGCCGCGGCCCGAATGAAAAATGGCCGCCGACCCGGAAGCCAGGCAAAGTTCGCCTGCCTCTGGGCGGGGCCGGCGGCAGGACCGGAAGAAGTGCCGGTGACGATGAAGGGCTCCCGTGAGCAGAGGGAAGTCCCGGGGCCCGGGGCCCGGGTGAAGCTGCGGGAAACTACAGGTAGGCGGGAGCCCACCCCGCCTGTATGGAAGCCCCACGAGTGAGGAGTCCGGCGCCGGTGGTGACACGGGGCTCCCATGTGCGAGGGAGAGCCCCGCGGTGGCGGCAGCAGGAAACAGAAGTCCCGGGTCCCAGGAGGGGGTCCGGGTGAAGAGAAGCGACGCAGCTCCAGCACGAGGGAGCAGAGCCTGCCCCCGCCGCTTCGGGAACCAAAGAGCCGGTGAGTGACGGCTCTTCTTGTTAGTGCCTGTTGGAGGCACAGGTTCTGAGCGGCCCGTCTGAGAGTGGGTCGCTCCAACGAGGGGGGGCATTAGAAATCCAGGGAGACCAGTGGGGGCTCCCAGATCGGAGCACATTGTCGGTGCTCGTGCTCCCGCCCCAGCTGCCCCGCCTGACAGTGGGAGGCTGCAGCATTTTGCCGCATTCCCCTGGCTACAGAGTCCCAGTGGGGACCCCGAGGGCACAGAGGTGCCCATGCCCGCATTTGAGAGTCACAGCTGCGCTGCACCAGCGCAGGCAGCTGCTAAGAATTGGGCATAATTGATTCAGAGTCCTTGAGCGGGACCGGAGGCACAACGGTGCCAGGCCTGGTTTGCTTTACAGCTGCCCAGCAAGTAGTGGGCAGCTGCTACGTTTAGGCCACAGTTCTTTGGGGGCATATTTTGAGAGAGGAGTGAGATACACTCCTTTGCCCTAGCGCAATGGCGCACTTTTGATTCCGCTGCATAGGCAGCAGCCCTGACATTCTGGACACAGGGCATTTGAGCCCCTTGAGAAGGCCAGTTGGCCAGGGGAACAGTGATTTACATGATGTTAGGAAATGTGATGCTTTACTGTGATTCATGCCTCTAAATGCGTTTAGGGATGAGATTATGTGTGTAATGTGTTTATGCCAGTGAGATTATTTCCTACTGTGAATATACCCCTAATGTGAGTGATACTTAGGAGGTTAGGGTCTAATATGTTAGACTGATGAGGTTGGCGTACAATGTGTTTGGCGCCTAATGTGATACTGTGCATAATGTGGTTTATGTTACAGGATGATGCTGAGTGCAGTGGTTACCAGTGATTACTGGTTGTACGTTTATGATATGTCTTCCTTTTACTAAATTCACTTTGTGATGGTTCTGACAGTGGTCCAGTGGGCCCTGTCAGGTGTACATAATCCCTTGTAGATATTACCTAGTGCCAGGTGGCACCATGTATATGATGTGAGTACTATTCTAATGTGTTATGAGAATACAAAGGCTATTTTTGATATAACCTTGTGTGGAGTTCCTTTTGTGGTGTGCCTGGTATGTTGCTGCTGTGTGCGTGCGCAAACGCTTTACACATGGCCTCCGAGATAAGCCTGACTGCTCGTGCCAAGCTACCAAGGGGGTGAGCAGGGGTTAGCTTTGGCGTGTAACTCCCTCAACCTGACTAGAGTGGTGGTCTCTGCCTGGCTTTGGCGCAAGCCTTAGCCAACCAGAGATCCCATTTCTAACATTGGTTGTCAGCGGTGAGGATAGGACTTGCGTTTGCGCAGTACCACAGTGACAACTGGTTACACTACAAGCTCTGCATTTTAGATAGTCACATGTTGGGGATTATTGTTTCTAATTTTGTTTTCTCCTCAAAAGTGTCATTTTTAAATGGTGTTTTCTGCGCTTTTATGTTTAGTGGCAGAAGAGAGAAAATGACAGGGCGGGGACTCCAGTAGGTGGGGAGGTTCCCATAGATAGGGAGTCCCTTGCTGGGTCCAGTGCCCCATACCTTTTCCTGTCCCCAGAAGTGTGGGTGGAAAGGAGGGAAGAGAGGGAGTGTGGAGGAGAAACAGCTAGCTCGGGAGGGTAGGTTATCCCCTGAGTGTAGTTTGAGTTGTCTGGGTTCACCAGTAAGGGTGGGATCCAGTGGTGGCAGCAAGATGAAGTCCAGTGCAGGAAGTCCCATTCCCAGTTCCCAGAGTATGGTACCTGGTCCCCGGTTAAGAGGGGGATAGGTTGAGATTCAGGGGCAGTAAGGTACTGTCTCACCAGTCTGGGGGGGGCGTATGTGGATGAATGGTGTGTTGCACTGGACGATTGGGTGTGAGTTCTCTGAAATAAGGAGCTTGCATGGGGGAGTGACCCTAGAGGAATGGTGCAGGTGTCTCCCAACCCACGTGGCGGAGATGGTTCAGAGGAACCCAACTAGGTGCCCTTATAGTGAGAAGGTTGCAAGGCCTCACATCATGTCCTTAGAGGAAGGTGTGAGACTGGGCCGTGATCCGTGCCTCAACCTCAGTCTCCAGTACTGGATGGTTCTTAGAGGAAACACCAGGTAAGGAGCCTAGTCTGTCCTGTTGGACTGTTCTTGGTGGGGGATCTCCCCGTGGTAGGTGAACTGAGAGTGATTCCAACAAGAGTGGCTCAGGTATCTTCCGGTCCTGTGTGGTGGAAGAGGTTCAGTGTAGCCCAGCTAGGTCCCAGTGTAGTGGGAGGGGTGTATGGGCTCACGTCCTGTCTCAGAGGAGAAGGAGTGAGTGTGGGCTATGTCCCAAGGTGCCCGAAACCCAGTCCCGGGGGCCTGGATGGTTTCTTCAGGGAACACCAGGTCGGGGGCCTAGGCTGTACTTGTAGGCCATTTGAGGAGGATCTCCCAGTGTCTAGAGGACGTGGAGTGTCTGTAACCAGAGCTCCAGCGGTCCTGGTGTCTGGCAGTACCGCTCCAGTTGGGAGGGTGCAGAAGTCCAGAGTGAGGGGTGAGAGGGGGAAAGAGTCCCCAGTGGAAGAACCAGTGGGTCAGAAGGGGCCATGGTGACACCACTTCTGTCCTGGGGAATCTTCACGCACTGTCAGATGGACAGGAGGTCGTGAGATCTGCGCCAGGCAGACTGTCACACGACACATTAGTTATGTGTCACCCTGAAGGGGGGGCATGCGTGCTCCCCATGAAGTCCTGGTTCGCCGGGCATCTGACCAAAGGGTACCATCCCTGGGTTGGGGAGCCAGGAACAGGTGTTTCCTGACCTGGACGGCAGGGCGACTGTAATCAGTGTCCTGGCCGGTTTGCCTTCTAGGAGTATCCCTTTGAACACAGGTGGGGCCCATCTTAAGTGAAGGGACCCTGTGTTTCCCAGAAGGGGTGGTGCAGGCCTAGCCGGGATCTTTAGGGTCCCTGGCTGAGTGTGGTAGTACTACCCTGAGAGCAGGTGGGGCCCATCTTAAGTGAAGGGACCCTGCTCTACAGTGGGAGGGTGCAGAACTCTGGAAGGGGGTGCAGAGGGAGGGAGTCCTCGCCTCTGACCCCGGTGCAGCCGGTGAATGGATCCCAGGTGGTAGACCAGTTGATGGAGAGAGGTCCTGAACTGGTGGGAGAGTTGTGTTCTGGTGGGTGCTTCTCCTGGGAGAGCGCAGAACCTCAGAAGAGAGGTAGGGTGAGGAGATGCTTCGCCCGTGACCTCTGGTCAGCCTGAGGGTGCGGACCCTAGGTTGGAGGATCAGTGGTAGTTGGAACTACACTGAGAGGGAGAGTGGAGAATGGCTATTGGATGCCAGGGGTTACTGCCCCCACTCTGCGGATTGGCAAGGACCAGTGACGTCTGGGTGGCCTAGGGCCTGGTCCTGGCCGTGGACAACTAGGGAGTACCAGTGGGGTAGCCAAGTTGGGCCTGAGAGTTCTTTTTCAGAGGGAACCACATGGGTTCAGAGTGGCGTAGAACCGGAGGGTGTCCCTGCAGTGGGGGCCTGCGTCCGTGTTCTATCGCCCGAAGCAGGGAAGCCCATCAAGGGAGTGATTGGTCTACCCTGCGTTTTGGCTGGAAGGGGGTTGTGTTGGACTTGGCCCTTTTTGGCAGGTTCACCTCTAAACTTTTTGCCTTAAGTTCTGACATGGTGTTGGTGGTTTTAGGCCTCTGGGCACTTTAGCACTGTGGTCCAGTGTAAAGTGCGTGCACTCTCTGTGTACATTTGGTGAAGTTGGCCTGCCCTCCCATAGGAATGCACTGGGGATAAGTGTGTCCGTGGTAATTCCTGGTATGAGAGGAGCGGCCGGGGCGGGTTTAGTATGTATGAACTCGTGAGAATAAATGCTGCGCAATGGTGTGCGCAGATTTATGATGACTGGTGGAGAAATGCCACTGTTAGAAGTTGGCATTTCTGTATGCTGTGTGTCTGCCTGCCTGATGTGAATTGCATGTCTGGCTTGTGAGTGACAGGGGCTGGGAGGTGTGTGTGGCTCCAGGAGGGGCATGGTGAGTCAGCTAGGCTGAATGGGACACCTGGGCTAGGAGTAGTGGGAGGGGTAATCCCCTGACTCTGAATAGGAAGGTGCCTGCCCTAGTGAATGCTGGCTCCACCCCCTGTGGTGTGTCTGATCACCTAGCCCCCACCTGACAAAGGGGAAGAGGAGCTTCGAAAACAAAGTGCTCCAAATCCCCCCCAAACCAGTTCTGACTGGTATCCCCAAGCCCTGTGCTGTGACACAAAGAGAAACGGTGTATAAAAGTAGGGGCTGTGACCCCATGATGTTGTTCAGTTCTGTGGTGCTGATCCTGCTGTGGCGTGCTGCTGCTGGGGCCCAAGGGGGGCTGCCAGGAGGGCTTGTCTCCCTGGGCCCTGCATTGCCCCTTTATCCCTAAGGACTTCTTGTGCCAACGCCTCGTGAGCGCTATGCTGGATTCTTCTTTTGCCCCAAGGAAGAGGAGAACGTGTGGGCTTCGCAGCGCGGTGCTGCAGCCCTGGGAGAGGGAATCCCGGCGTGAGGGATTCCCCCGTGATGCTCGAGACGCCGGGTGCCCACCCCGCTTATGGGATCTTAATTGCAGGTGCCATCCTGCCTTATGGTGCCACGTTGAGCGGGTGCCCATCCCGCTGTATATTTTCTTATGAAGAGGGAGCCTACCCCTCATTGCGCCGAAGAATACCTCACCGCCGCGGCCCGAGTGAAAAATGGCCGCCGACCCGGAAGCCAGGCAAAGTTCGCCTGCCTCTGGGCGGGGCCGGCGGCAGGACCGGAAGAAGTGCCAGTAATGATGCGGGGCTCCCCTCTGCTCACGGTGCGGAGAAGAGAAGTCCCGTGTCCCAGGAGGGGGCCCGGGTGAAGCTGCAGGAAACTACAGGTAGGCGGGAGCCCACCCCGCCTGTATGGAAGCCCCGCGAGTGAGGAGTCCGGCGCCGGTGGTGACACGGGGCTCCCATGTGCGAGGGAGAGCCCTGTGGTGGCGGCCGCAGGAAACAGAAGTTCCGGGTCCCAGGAGGGGGTCCGGGTGAAGGGAACCAAAGAGCCGGTGAGTGACGGCTCTTCGTGTTAGTGCCTGTTGGAGGCACAGGTTCTGAGCGGCCCCGTCTGAGAGCGGGTCGCTCCAACGAGGGGGGCATTAGAAATCCAGGGAGACCAGTGGGGGCTCCCAGATCGGAGCACATTGTCGGTGCTCGTGCTCCCGCCCCAGCTGCCCCGCCTGACAGTGGGCAGCTGCAGCATTTTGCCGCATTCCCCTGGCTACAGAGTGCCAGTGGGGACCCCGAGGGCACAGAGGTACCCATGCCCGCATTTGAGAGTCACAGCTGCGCTGCACCAGCGCGGGCAGCTGCCAAGAATTGGGCATAATTGATTCAGAGTCCTTGAGTGGGACCGGAGGCACAACGGTGCCAGGCCTGGTTTGCTTTACAGCTGCCCAGCAAGTAGTGGGCAGCTGCTACGTTTAGGCCACAGTTCTTTGGGGGCATATTTTGAGAGAGGAGTGAGATGCACTACTTTGCCCTAGCGCAATGGCGCACTTTTGATTCCGCTGCATAGGCAGCAGCCCTGACATTCTGGACACAGGGCATTTGAGCCCCTTGAGAAGGCCAGTTGGCCAGGGGATCAGTGATTTACATGATGTTAGGAAATGTGATGCTTTACTGTGATTCATGCCTCTAAATGCGTTAAGGGATGAGATTATGTGCGTAATGTGTTTATGCCAGTGAGATTATTTCCTACTGTGAATATACCTCTAATGTGAGTGATACTAAGGAGGTTAGGGTCTAATATGTTAGACTGATGAGGTTGGCGTACAATGTGTTTGGCGCCTAATGTGATACTGTGCATAATGTGGTTTATGTTACAAGATGATGCTGAGTACAGTGGTTACCAGTGATTACTGGTTGTACGTTTATGATATGTCTTCCTTTTACTAAGTTCACTTTGTGATGGTTCTGACAGTGGTCCAGTGGGCCCTGTCAAGTGTACATAATCCCTTGTAGATATTACCTAGTGCCAGGTGGCACCATGTATATGATGTGAGTACTATTCTAATGTGTTATGAGAATACAAAGGCTATTTTTGATATAACCTTGTGTGGTGTGCCTGGTATGTTGTTCCTGTGTGCGTGCGCAAACGCTTTACACATGGCCTCCGGGATAAGCCTGACTGCTTGTGCCAAGCTACCAAGGGGGTGAGCAGGGGTTATCTTTGGCGTGTAACTCCCTCGCCCTGACTAGAGTGGTGGTCTCTGCCTGGCTTTGGTGCAAGCCTTAGCCAACCAGAGATCCCATTTCTAACAAAAGTCTTTAAAGAGAGGGTACTCATTACCCTCTAGAAACCCCTTGGAGTGCTCTCTGGGTCAGTCCTCAAATCCCTGTGTGATTAAAGACACGCAAACCTTGACCACACTAGAAGTGATATCAAGGTTGCTGGATAGCCCTCCCTGTAAAAAAAGTAGGCAAGATTTAAATAATGTTGGAGAGTTGCCAATACTAAACTCCGTGGAATTAACCCCTTGCTCTCTAGTCAAACAAGGCAAAAAGATAAAGAAAGGCCCAGTGAAAAATCCTACAACAAAGACTTCTAAGGGGGAACCCGCTAGGAGAAAACCGGGTGTAAACAACATCGCCAGTCTTGGCCAATTGCGTGAGCAGATAAATTCTGTATTTAAGTTGTGCTCCGACACATTTGAAAAATTAATTCATTTAGAGGAGTAGATCGAGAAAGCAATTACTGCCCAAGAAACCCTCATAAGAAGAGTAGGCACTCTGGAACAACAAGGGACCTTCAAGGGGGTCCAAGGGGCAAATCTTGGCCATGTGAGCATAGTACATGCTAATTCACAGAGTCATAAGTTAAAACACAATCTAACATTAAGGCCTAATAATCTATCACCTTCTGGGCCACCACAGGATAAACAACTGGCGTGAGACCTACAGGACACAAACCACAGGGCGCCTAAAGGGCCTAGTGGCATTAATCAAAGTAACCAAAATAATATACGTCCTCATATTCCACCAGAGTGTTCTCCATATATAATAGTCTTGGAAAACGTTCCCCTACTCCAGCAGGCACAATATGAATCCCTTGTATCCCTGGTAAATAAGATCTCTTTTTGGCTGAGAAGAAATTCAAACTGGTCCAATGATCTATCCAGGGAAATAATCTCTACAAGGAGAATTAACTGGGTGGGCCCAGCACTGAAGTCATCATCTGGGGATTGTATAATTGTCAACTTCAGGAACCCATGCCTGGTTAAAAATCTCCTTCAAAGCCTCGCAAAAAACTTTACCTATGGTGAAGGCGTTAGAGCACAACCCCTGGGCTTCTTTTACCAACCAAAAGGCCGCACATCGACAGGTCATGTAAATAGCTTATTGCAACTTGTTCCTAAAATAGGTAAGTCCCCCGTCCAGAGACCTGCAAGCTGTCTCCCACTTTCCAACAGATTTGAAGCCCTGTCAGAATTGGATGCACAAGACTGACAGTTATTGGACTTACAGGGCAAAGAAACTTTACAAGAGGACTCTACTGCCTCTCCGGCGTTATCTCATCCTGCGATTTACACACGACAAGAGGGTCTCAGTATTGTCTCATGGAATATTGCGGGCCTCCTGTCTAAGATCGATAATCCAGATTAGAGAAATTTGCTTGACCAACATCATATTGTTTGTTGCCAAGAGACTTGGGCAGAGGACCCTATGCATATTGATGGTTTTACCTCTTATCATATCCTAGCTGTCCCCTCCAGAGCAGGCCGAGCGAAAGGGGGTTTAGTTACCCTCATATCAGTGGCACTGACAGACATTTTAATAAGAGAACTATGTAAATCTCAATATTATCAGCTGCTTTTAATCATTACGTCAAAGTCTTTTGATCTGCTCTTAATTAATTATTATTATGATATTTTTCATCCAACTGTGACAAATATTGTAGATGATCTAGAGGATGTTATAACTGATGCCCAGAAAAAGTATAGAAAGGATGTGCAAATAATTTGGGTGGGGGATTTTAATATAGGAACATGTGATCCCAAGGTCCGGGAATCATGTGGCATCTGTGATGAGAGGGACCAGTCTGTGAACCATCTTAAACATACGTCGTATGGGGACTCATTGAATAGAATTATTATGGCTAAGGATTTGAACTTTGCACAAGACATGGATGTGGTTATCTCCCCCCGATCCCAACATACGTGGGCCCCTTATCTTCTTCGACTATAGACCATATTTTAGTTAGTAAAGACTTAGTGCAATTTTTTAGGGGATGTGTAGTTAAGGCAAGTTGTATGAGTGACCATAACCCCATTGTTTTAACTTTAAACCTGTCTGTGGTGAAAGAACGGGATAATAAAATAAAGCATGGGGTAGTATATAATAGAAATAAGGGCATCAGCATCAAATGGGAAAAGGTCGATAAGGCGGCCTTCCTTAAGGACCTTATGACAAATAATAAGACAGATTTAGAGACAGTACTCTCAGATTCTGCCCCCCCAGAGGACATCATAGCGGCCTTTTCAAATCTAAATGGCATTATGGCTGATAAATTAACCAAACGTAGTAGGAAAGTCCCTGAACACCCAAAGTGGTTCAATAAGATCTGCTCTGAAGCTCATAAGGCGCTATGGGTGGCCTTAAAGAACTTGAGGAATAAGGATGAAATAATAAAAGTAAGGAAAGTTTATAGAAAGGCAATTGGGGAAAGAAAACGGTTCCTGAAGGATAAGGCCTGGGAAGACCTAACAATTGCATCAGCTTTAAAAGACTCTCGTGCTTTCTGGGAGGTGGTTAACTCAGTCTCTATGTCTGGTGACGAAATGCCCAAAATAGATATCATAGTCCCAGCTGAAGCCTGGGTTAACCATTTTTCGGAAATTTTCTCCCTGGAGCCAAGGACGGTAAATCGATCCCCGGCCATAGAAATTCCCCGGATATAGGATCAGCACAGGCCCTAAGCAAATCGATAGAGGTGAGTGAGGTACTTTTGGCTATAGAAAATAGTCAACCAGAGAAAGCCCCGGGTCCAGACAGAATTCCTGTGGACCTATATAAGTACCTACCAGATTTTTGGGCCCCCTTGATTGCAAATGTTTTAAAAGCTGCAATAGTCGGCCCACTAGTCAAGACCTGGCAAGAAGCCATTATAGTGCCGATTTTTAAAAAGGGGGACAAAACCTAACCCTGTTGCTATCGCCCAATTTCACTGCTCGATAGTTCATTCAAAATATTGGGCAGGGTAATTTTGGCTAAACTAGAACTTTGGGCACTGGAACACCAGGCGCTTTCAATTTACCAATTTGAATTCCGTCCAGGACTTTGAACCGTGGAACAATCTCTAAATCTGACATTAATTGTCCAAAAGT
Source organism: Calotriton arnoldi (assembly GCA_963921515.1). NCBI lineage: Eukaryota > Metazoa > Chordata > Amphibia > Caudata > Salamandridae > Calotriton > Calotriton arnoldi. Next base: position 877,005 of record CAWUFW010007907.1, read on the forward strand.
ACGCCAAGGCACAAAATGGATGTGTTCACTTAGCTTTTATGGACCTAACCTGTGCCTTTGACACAGTTAACCGTAGTCAATTATGGTCCATAATGTCACAAATGGGGATTGATGGAGCGATTATTACCTTGCTCAGTAGGCTTCATGAACACACCTCAGCCACAGTTCGCTATAGCAGTAAGGGAGACCTGACAGAAGGATACCCCTCTGACATAGGGGTCAGACAGGGCTGTGTTTTGGCACCATTTCTCATTTTATTATATATTAACGGGTTGGGAGATCAACTATGTAAGGTGGGTAAGGATATCCTAAGATGCAATACGTGCCAAATCCCAGTCCTCCTATATGCTGATGACGCTGTCCTGATAGCCAGGACAGCAAATGCCCTACAAATTCTGCTAGACTCATTTAATGTCTTTATGAACAATCTAGGGCTAAAAGTAAACCGTACGAAATCATTCATTATGAAATGTGGTCAAAAAAAGCCAAAACGAGAACATTTTTATTTGGGGGTAAAGAAATTGAGAAAGTTTCATATTTTACTTATTTGGGGGTACCATTTGATGCTGATTTTAATTGGAAACATGCTTTAAATATTAGAATCATGCAATTTCAGAAATCGATTCATGCCATCTTTAGATTTGCGAAAAGACTGGGATGTAAAACAACTAAGGAGATTTTATGTATTTATAAGAGTAAAAGCCTATCTGTGGTAACCTTTGGGGCCGGGGTGTGGGGATACGTGAACTGCAAATCACTCCAAATAAAGGAGAATAAGTTCCTAAGAAGACTCCTCTCAGTACCCCAGAGTTCCTCTGTTTCATTCTGTCATGAGGAATTTGGTTTGAGTTACTTGAAAGATTACATTGCGATACAACCGCTGCTGCTTTGGTTAAAAACTCGGAAGAATCCAGAGGATGCCCTCTGTAGAACAATACTGACAGACTGCATGAAGTTGGACAATAGCTTAAGCATACCTTGGCTTAGGTATGTCAAAACGTGTTTCTCCAAAATGGGTGTTATAGAATATTAAACAAACCCCGATACATTACAAAATGTATCGTCTGCCACTATAAAGTCACTTTTCTTCCAATGCTATGTTCAGGCTGATTCTATATGCAGTGTGACAAGTCTCCCAGAGCGACATCCTCAACCACAAAGAGAACCTGCCCTATATCTCCAAATTGACCTAAATGAAAGAAAGAAATTCCTGTTGACAAGGCTGCGGTTAAAAACAATACACTTCTTAGTTGCTTTCCCTATTCAAGGCCCGTGGTTTGCTTCACTCCCAGTCTGCCCGTGTGACATCTGCTCACCACAAAGCACTATGCACTTTATTCTTTTTTGTAGATTTTATTCCCTCCAAAGGAAGCAGTTTATTCGCCTATTATTACATGCTTCAGGGATCACGAATTAATATATGGCAATTGAGTTTTTACTTTCTCTAGGTACAGTTGAGACCATATATTGCATTTTAAATTACCTTTTTACTGTTTTTAAGATTCGAAGCAAATATTAATTATTTTAAAAATCTGTAATTGTTGTGTATGTCAACCTGCTGCTCTTTCTTTAAATAAAAATATGTGTACAATCTTTTTATGGCTCTTTTTGAGTCGAAATAAAGTATTTCTGACTGACTGGTACTGCCAACATATATTTGTTTACAAACACACAAAATACAGTACACAACAAATTTCGTATTGCAATTTATAAATGTGTTGATGGTGTGTTTGCGAATGGTGTTGTATTGAAAATCCTTGGTCTTGTCCAAGGTATGGTGTCACATATTACAGTGTCCACATTTAAAGAAACCATTGGGTGAGGAGGTAACCAGTGAGTTCCCGACTGTAGCTTCCTTTGACTGAGAAAGCTAGGGCATAATCTGTTGTTCAGACTTGTTTCTCTTTTGGAAAAACACCTTGGTTTAGCTGAAATATATTTAGTCAGATTTGAATCCATCTGTAGAATAGGCCACTGTTTGCGTACAATGTTATAAAAAACATGGCTCTGTGGATGAAAAGGTGTAATCACAGAGACCCTGTCATCATTTGTGGTTACTTTTTTCTTGTCCTTCAGTGTTTGGATGTGATCAAACTTCAAGATTTTTTGTTTGGCTGCAGATATCACATTGTGTGGGTAGCCCCTAGCCAAAAATCTCCTCTCAGCTTTGTCAATCTCTGAACGGAATACCATGTTTATTTATTTATTTATTTGAGTTTTATATAGCGCTGGCTAGACCCGAAGGTATCAGAGCGCTTTACATGAGGACAGTTACATCAGTTACAAGTTACACATTGTTACAAACGATACATCAGTTACAAGTTGCATCTGTTGGTTAGGGCGTGTGGAAGGGTAAAGTGGGGTAATGTAAAAGGGTAACGAGGAGGGAGATACGGCAGAGAGATGAAAGAAAAGTCTGCCCAATGTCCGGCTGGGTAGGTGACGGTCAAGGGGGAAGTCCACAGCCCATCTCCTCTATAGCTATCCAGGTAGCTCCACCGGGCATCGGCCAAAATGCTAAGTCTCCACGGTCGGTGGCAAGGTTCACAGGTTCAATGTCATGATGGGTGAGTCAGGTGGAGGGTGGGGGAAATAAGCGAGGTCTGGTCGAAGTCCACTATAGGTGCTGAAGTATTCATACCCTCTGTGCGGAATGGCCGTCGCCCACCGCTATTCATCTCTCCTGCTGACTTGAAACTGAGTACTCTGCGGTACCACAGCCATCCAGACATCACCACCGGGCATCGGCCGCGCTGAAATTGGCTCCGTCGTCGGCAGATCATCAGTGATTCGTGGACCCTGGTCTCCATCTTAGGGTCAGGCGGGTACCTCCCCGAAAGGCTTCTCTCCTACTCTTCTATGGTTGCTTTCCCGCCTCTGCTTCCCTCTGCAAACTGAGATTTGTCACTTTCCACCGCAAAATACTGCCTGTCAAATCAGCATTCCCTGTGTGATCATTCACTCCCTTCTTGCTCGTTTTTCCCAAGGGATCGCCATCTTGGGGTCAGGCAAAGTCGATATATTTGTTCTGGTGTCGTGCTCAACTTTTCTTTTAGCCTCCCCAAACGTCTCTCGGGCCCATTAATTAGGGGCTCGCCTCACCCCGCTTACTGCAGGCATCGCGTTGTGGCTGCATCGTCGGCGCTGTCTATCCCGGGCCCTTCCATGGCTCGCTTTCAATGACGGAGTGGTCCCGGGCCCCCTAGTTGGCGACGGGGGCTGCTGGGATGTTGTTAATAGTCTCACAAAGTCAGTCTTCCATACCTGCAGTCGCCGCGTCCGCTGTCACCGTTGACATTTGGGCTGATTATCGGGTCTTCCGGCAGGCTCAGTCCTCCGTCTCTCGGACGTCGCAGACTGGCGCCATCTTGCTGTTCTTCCTTCTCTGGCGTCCGGGGTTCCCCAGTGCCTCCGTGCCAGCCTCTGCCTCCAGACACACACGCCGGGTGCTCCGGTAAGTTCCTGCCGCGTTACGGTTTCTTTGTGGGTGTAGGGAGCCCAAGGGCAGCCCTCGGTTGCGTTAAATAGGTGGTGGGCAGCGGAGCTCCGATAGCTTGCTACCGCTCTGCCGCCATCTTGCCTACTGCAATTACGTCGTATTCTCATCATTTCACCAAATGGAATAGAAAGTACTTGGGACCTTGAATGTGACAATTGTGCATGTAAAACAGAATTACAAGCTGTGTTTTTCCTACAGAGAGTGCCTCTTATATAAAAAATCTCTAATCTGTAACAACCTTAAAAAATCAGTTTTTGGGAGAAGATACTTTCCAGCCAGTGTTGTATATGTAAGAATACCATCATCATTATAAAAATCACCTTATCATCTTTATCCCTTTGTGTCTCCATCTGGCCGTTATCGTGTCCCAAACAATAGCGGGCAACAATGTTGAGGCGGCTGTGGGTGTATAATAACAAACCCCTCTCAATCTGAAAACATCTTCGTAGCCATTTCCAAACTTTAAAAGCCGCTAGCAGATATTTAAAGTGAGTTTTTTTATAGTAGCTTGGCTCAAGAATCTTGAATAAACAGCTCTTGGCCTCTGAGCCAAGAAACATCTGATAAATGGATGGGGCTTCTGCCACATTTTCAACATCCTCCCCTGTGAGTAAAATCTGCACATTTTGCATAATACAGGCATAGTAGTAAAATGTAAAATTAGGCACTGCCCACCCGCCACGCTTACGGGGTAGCATCATATATTTAATTGCCCTGCGTGGTTTCCCCTGGCCCCACAAAAATCTACCACAGTGACTGTAGGTTCTGGAACTGTACACTAGTGAGTTCTAATGGTACTGATCTAAAATAAAAGAGGACCTTAGGTAGAATATTCATTTTAAGCACATTACCCCTTCCTACCAGCAAGAGATGGAGACATTTGATCCTGTCTAGCTATGTTTTAATTCCCGCCAGCATAGATCCCCAGTTAGCCTTTACCAGTTCTTTCAAACATGCCCTAATTTTAATACCAAGATATGTAACTTCATCCATAACCCTAGGATCACCACTACAGTCTTGATTTGTACAAATAACCTGCGTTTTGGATGAATTGAGTTTATAGCTAGATGCCAGCCCAAACAAGTGTGCCAACCATTCTATCTTGAGGATAGCAGTAGCCGGGTCAGAGGTTTCAACCGCGATGTCATCTGCGTAAGCAAACACCCGAAAGCTTTCCTGTCTACTTGGAACGGATTTTATCATCGAGCTTTCCTCCAGCATGGTTAGAAATGGGTTGATGTATAAAGCAAGTAAAAGCGGGGAGCAGGGACATCCCTGCCTTGTACCCCTGGAGATAGTAACCGGCTCTGACTCTAAACCCATCATGCATATTCTAGCTGTAGGGGTCTGATACATAACCTGAATAGAATTGATAAAGCCTGTCCCAAACCCGAGGTGTTGCAGGACCGCCCATAAAAACTCCCAGGAGACACGGTCAAATGCCTTTTCGGCATCCAATAATACCAGGCCTCTAGTGGCTTGATGCATGCCGGCCACATCCAGCAAGGTCACCACCCTGGTGATATGGTTGACCGTGCCTCTACCGGGTATAAACCCATGCTGTCAAATAGAGACCAATGGGGTAATGACCCTGGCAAGACGCATAGCCAATATTTTAGCATATATTTTCCCGTCGCAGTTCAGCAAGGAAATTGGTCTATAAGAACCGGGTAGGGTGGAAGGCTTGTCTTTTTTTAAAAAAAAACAATTATATTTGCTTTATGCCAGGAAGGCCGAGCGTCTCTATGTTGTGCCTCTTAGAATGTAACCAGCATGTCAGTTTTTAGCTCCGTAAAGAAAGCTTTATAGACTTCAAGTGGAAGTTTGTCTAGACCAGATGCCTTGCCCATGGCCAATGAGTTTATTGCTTCCTCTAGCTCCTCTATTGTGATGAGTGTATCCAACACCGCCGATTTTTCATAACCCAGCCTTTCCCTACATAAGTTCTCCAGCAGGGCCTCCCCAGTCTGACCTCCGGCATTACTCTCAGTATAAAGTGTCTCAAAAAATGTGTTAAAAACTCTTAAAATCACGGCAGGTGTCTTCACTATCTTCCCTGTTGAGTCTGTCATAGCAGCAATCCCTTGCGCCACTTCCTTAGACTGATGCCTTTGCGCAAGACACCGTCCTGTGGCCTCCCCATATTCATAGCTATCAACTCTATATACTTTATATTTGCACGCAATTTCTTTACTCCAGTATAAATTTATCTTAGCCTTGCAGTGGGCTACCTCGGTTTGCAGCGTTGTGATTAAAATACTGTCATGCACACCTTGTATGAGGTTCCGTTCAACCCTTCTAAGATCCTCATAGAGGCCCTGCATCTGAAATTTAAGGTATTTCTGTTTACAAAGTCCAAAGCTAAGAACCTTCTCCCTAAGCCCTGCCTTAAAAGCATCCCATACCAACAGGCACAAAGTTGAGTTGCGATTAATGTAAAAAAATTGCACGATTTAATGTCTGATGTGGCTAATAAATTGGGTATCCTGCAAGAGTTTCCTGTCAAACAAAAAAGATATTAGAGATCAAAGTATGCTTATAGCCAGGATGTCTCACAGCAGCGGGCCATGAGCGGCAGATATCCTGGGGCACATCTGGATTTTCATCCCTGAGATAAGCATCCTAGAGATAAAAAAGTAATCTAACCTAACAAACTTATTATGTGGGTGTGAAAAATATGTGAAGCCCGGGTCAGGATACCTCAGTATAGACCAAACATCAACAAGTGCCGGGTTCAAAGGAAAAGCCTGTGCGCCCTTGCCCTGGAATAGTGGGATTAGTTGCCGAAGCTGCCAGCGTTTTTCCACCGTCTGATGGCAGAAATCGGGTCTGACAAAGAACTCATTCCCCTTCCCTACCCTCTTCTTATCTGGTTGTGCCAATTCGTACACCGCTTGGCGCGCCAGGAAATTATTTAAACATATCAAAATTGCCCTGGGTCTAAGAGTAGTTTGTCCCGGTCTAAGCTTTTGTTTAAAGGGGAATCGATGTGCCCTCTGTATTTCTTGATTCCAATTCCACTGTGAAAGTTCGGGGAAGGCTTTGCCAAAGAGGTCAACAATACATTTTCTGACGTCCTGTCCTTCAATGTCCTCTGGTATACCAAGACTCTGAGATTGTTCCGTCGCAGGCGATTCTCCAGGTCCATTGATTTCCATTGTATGTCTTCTTTCTGAGAGCGTATTGCCTCAGTTATAGATCCCTGAGCCGCAAGTTCATCTTTCAGTGTGGAAATTCGAGCCTCTGCTTCATTAATCCTCTCTGCAAATTCTGAGCAGGATTTTGCAATACACCTTATAGAGTTCTGAAGTTTTCGGAATGCTCCCTGCGTCCTTTGACTCTCCGTACGCGTCTCCTTTCTATGTGCCATCATACTTTGATAACTCACGATCAGAGATATCTCATCAGGTTTTTCCTACAGGGCCTCCTCAGGATGTTTGGATACGGGCCCTCCGACAGCCCCAAGCCCTGCAGAAAATGAATAGTCCCATAGCAGTTCACCTGTGTCTCCGGACTGTACTGCTCCCTCAAACATCTCATGCATCTTCCGCACCGTTGCTAAGCCAGTTCCAGAATTGCCAGTAGCTTCCTCCTCAAGATGTATGCTACTTGCTTTGCTCCAGCAACTGCCAGGTGACTTTCCTCCAGAGTGTGGCCTGAGAATAGACGAGGTCTCATCTCCTGATGAGTTAGATGGATCCGACAGGGGAAAAAAATTATCCCCAGAGTCTGTCTCTTTTACAGTGTCCTGATTGAAGAAATTACCTGTTGCGGGGATTCTGCACCTACACAGAACTATGCGCAGGAAAACAGGACATCGGTGTATAGGGGTGTACCAACCTACCACCTTAGTACCCAAAATCCCAAAACCGACTAGCTATAGTGTCTCATTCGTTCTCCTCCAAAATCACGAAGCTACAAATGATTAGACAACCCAGAACACAACACTCCTGACTCTCTCAGGAATCGCGGCAGCAAGACATACCCTTTCACTCACTCACTCATACTTGTCCACAATAAGAATGGTCAGAGTCACTGTTATAATTCAAAATGTTTATTTTAACTATCGTGCTCTATAATGCAGTATACGAGCCACTACCAGCAGCGAAATTCATAAACCTAGAACAATTAGCAGAGTTACAATTCCATAGAATATGAAGGGGAAAGTCATTATATATAGACAGTGGAAAAAGGACTTTAAGGCCCAACCACCCTCCACTTGGTAAAGTAATGTTAATTACATAATAGAAGATCTCTGGGCTTTGTCAGCAGACCCCCTACTTTAGTGCCTAGATTGAAGCTTTACATCATAGGAACCACATAGCTCTTCTCCCTGGAATGGACCCTCTCCAAGTGTGTGTCAGAACAACATGCATCCCCATAATATCAAAGCACGAGCGTTCAGCAGCGCAGCTGTGTTAGCATGTTTTGTCTAGATGGTAGGAACTGACCAGAACAGAAAAACAAGGAGCATTGTTTATCGACCTTGCACATCGTGTTCAGACTAAACCCCAAGAGCAGGCAGAGAATGCAGAAAGCAGACAGTTCTCAAGTGAAAGGCACAAACAGAGTCTTGCACAACAAAGTCATGCAGTAACGTGCGCAAAAGCAGCATCATGGCAGCCGTGCTCTAGCTAACTTAGCAATGTCGACAATGACCCTAATGGCCATATAACACCCTCGCCTTGGTAAGGTCATAGTATATAGACAAAGGACCAGAACAGATTTCAAGGGTAAACAGAGTTCATATACGCTTGAAAAAACAAGATTGGAAAAAGTTTCCCCCCCAAAAATGTTTTTATACTGTCTTAAGTTGGTAAAATTTGTTCATTGTCACGAAAAACGTGAGTAACAAATAACCTGCATTTTGGATGAATTGAGTTTATAGCCAGCAAACACCCGAAAGCTTTCCTGTCTACTTGGAACGGATTTTATCATCGAGCTTTCCTCCAGCATGGTTAGAAATGGGTTGATGTATAAAGCAAGTAAAAGCGGGGAGCAGGGACATCCCTGCCTTGTACCCTTGGAGATAGTAACCGTCTCTGACTCTAAACCCATCATGCATATTCTAGCTGTAGGGGTCTGATACATAACCTGAATAGAATTGATAAAGCCTGTCCCAAACCCGAGGTGTTGCAGGACCGCCCATAAAAACTCACAGGAGACACGTTCAAATGCCTTTTCGGCATCCAATAATACCAGGCCTCTAGTGGCTCGATGCATGCCGGCCACATCCAGCAAGGTCACCACCCTGTTGATATGGTTGACCGTGCCTCTACCGGGTATAAACCCATGCTGTCAAATAGAGACCAATGGGGTAATGACCCTGGCCAGACGCATAGACAATATTTTAGCACAGATTTTCCCGTCGCAGTTCAGCAAGGAAATTGGTCTATAAGAACCGGGTAGGGTGGAAGGCTTGTCTTTTAAAAAAATAAATAAAATTATATTTGCCTTATGCCAGGAAGGCCGAGCGTCTCTATGTTGTGCCTCTTAGAATGTAACCAGCATGTCAGTTTTTACCTCCGTAAAGAAAGCTTTATAGACTTCAAGTGGACCAGATGCCTTGCCCATGGCCAATGAGTTTATTGCTTCCTCTAGCTCCTCTATTGTGATGAGTGTATCCAACAGCGCCGATTTTTCATAACCCAGCCTTTCCCTACATACATTCTGCAGCAGGGCCTCCCCAGTCTGACCTCCGGCATTACTCTCAGTATAAAGTGTCTCAAAAAATGTGTTAAAAACTCTTAAAATCACGACAGGTGTCTTCACTATCTTCCCTGTTGAGTCTGTCATAGCAGCAATCCCTTGCACCACTTCCTTAGACTGATGCCTTTGCACAAGACACCGTCCTGTGGCCTCCCCATATTCATAGCTATCTTCTCTATATACTTTATATTTGCATGCAATTTCTTTACTCCAGTATAAATTTATTTTAGTCTTGCAGTGGGCTACCTCGGTTTGCAGCGTTGTGATTAAAATACTGTCATGCACACCTTGTATGAGGTTCCATTCAACCCTTCTAAGATCCTCATAGAGGCCCTGCATCTGAAGTTTAAGGTATTTCTGTTTACAAAGCCCAAAGCTAAGAACCTCCTACCTAAGCCCTGCCTTAAAAGCATCCCATACCAACAGGCACAAAGTTGAGTTGCGATTAATGTAAAAAAATTGCACGATTTAATGTCTGATGTGGCTAATAAATTGGGTATCCTGCAAGAGTTTCCTGTCAAACAAAAAAGATATTAGAGGTCAAAGTATGCTTATAGCCAGGATGTCTAACAGCAGCGGGCCATGATCGGCAGATATCCTGGGGCACATCTGGATTTTCATCCCTGAGATAAGCATCCTAGAGATAAAAAAGTAATCTAACCTAACAAACTTATTATGTGGGTGTGAAAAATATGTGAAGCCCGGGTCAGGATACCTCAGTATAGACCAAACATCAACAAGTGCCGGGTTCAAAGGAAAAGCCTGTGCGCCCTTGACCTGTAATAGTGGGATTAGTTGCCGAAGCTGCCAGCGTTTTTCCACCGTCTGATGGCAGAAATCGGGTCTGACAAAGAACTCATTCCCCTTCCCTACCCTCTTCTTATCTGGTTGTGCCAATTCGTACACCGCTTGGCGCGCCAGGAAATTATTTAAACATATCAAAATTGCCCTGGGTCTAAGAGTAGTTTGTCCCGGTCTAAGCTTTTGTTTAAAGGGGAATCGATGTGCCCTCTGTATTTCTTGATTCCAATTCCACTGTCAAAGTTCGGGGAAGGCTTCGCCAAAGAGGTCAACAATACATTTTCTGACGTCCTGTCCTTCAATGTCCTCTGGTATACCAAGACTCTGAGATTGTTCCGTCGCAGGCGATTCTCCAGGTCCATTGATTTCCATTGTATGTCTTCTTTCTGAGAGTGTATTGCCTCAGTTATAGATCCCTGAGCCTCAAGTTCATCTTCCAGTGTGGAAATTCGAGCCTCTGCTTCATTAATCCTTTCTGCAAATTCTGAGCAGGATTTTGCAATACACCTTATAGAGTTCTGAAGTTTTCGGAATGCTCCCTGTGTCCTTTGACTCTCCGTACGCATCTCCTTTCTATGTGCCATAATACTTTGATAACTCACGATCAGAGATATCTCATCAGGTTTTTCCTACAGGGCCTCCTCAGGATGTTTGGATACGGGCCCTACGACAGCCCCAAGCCCTGCAGAAAATGAATAGTCCCATAGCAGTTCACCTGTGTCTCCGGACTGTACTGCTCCCTCAAACATCTCATGCATCTTCCGCACCGTTGCTAAGCCAGTTCCAGAATTGCCAGTAGCTTCCTCCTCAAGATGTATGCTACTTGCTTTGCTCCAGCAACTCCCAGGTGACTTTCCCCCAGAGTGTGGCCTGAGAATAGACGAGGTCTCATCTCCTGATGAGTTAGATGGATCCGACAGGGAAAAACAATTGTCCCCAGAGTCTGGCTCTTTTACAGTGTCCTGATTGAAGAAATTACCTGTTGCGGGGATTCTGCACCTACACAGAACTATGCGCAGGAAAACAGGACCTCGGTGTATAGGGGTGTACCAACCTACCACCTTAGTACCCAAAATCCCAAAACCGACTAGCTATAGTGTCTCATTCGTTCTCCTCCAAAATCACGAAGCTACAAATGATTAGACAACCCAGAACACAACACTCCTGACTCTCTCAGGAATCGCGGCAGCAAGACATACCCTTTCGCTCACTCACTCATACTTGTCCACAATAAGAATGGTCAGAGTCACTGTTATAATTCAAAATGTTTATTTTAACTATCGTGCTCTATAATGCAGTATACGAGCCACTACCAGCAGTGAAATTCATAAAGCTAGAACAATTAGCAGTGTTACAATTCCATAGAATATGAAGGGGAAAGTCATTATATATAGACAGTGGAAAAAGGACTTTAAGGCCCAACCACCCTCCACTTGGTAAAGTGATGTTAATTACTTAATAGAAGATCTCTGGGCTTTGTCAGCAGACCCCCTACTTTAGTGCCTAGATGGAAGCTTTACATCATAGGAACCACATAGCTCTTCTCCCTGGAAAGGACCCTCTCCAAGTGTGTGTCAGAACAACATGCATCCCCATAATATCAAAGCCCGAGCGTTCAGCAGCGCAGCTGTGTTAGCATGTTTTGTGTAGATGGTAGGAACTGACCAGAACAGAATAACAAGGAGCATTGTTTATCGACCTTGCACATTGTGTTCAGACTAAACCCCAAGAGCAGGCAGAGAATGCAGAAAGCAGACAGTTCTCATGTGAAAGGCACAAACAGAGTCTTGCACAACAAAGTCATGCAGTAACGTGCGCAAAAGCAGCATCATGGCAGCCGTGCTCTAGCTAACTTAGCAATGTCGACAATGACCCTAATGGCCATATAACACCCTCGCCTTGGTAAGGTCATAGTATATAGACAAAGGACGAGAACAGATTTCAAGGGTAAGCAGAGTTCATATACGCTTGAAAAAACCAGATAGGAAAATGTTTCCCAAAAAAAATTAAAAATTATAATGTCTTAAGTTGGTAAAATGTGTTCATAGTCACGAAAAACGTGAGTAACATGGAGGTGGCGTATCCATAAAGGCACGTGACCCTGTCAATGCAATGCGTTCCAAAAGGTCATCCCTATCGTTAGCAACAAAGAGGGATGCCATCCAATCAAGTAGGCCGAAGGAATAAACATGTTCCTCGTAATCCGATGCTTCCAAGAGTATATCCGGGCAACTTGCATGATATTCAATAAAGCGCCCTTGCAGTAGGTTCTGCGCAGCCGCACAGATATCCCATTCAGCCAAGATTCCAAGTGCAGCAGCACGCGCCATACGGCCATTCCCAGAACAAGCCCGGTCATGGGCCTCTAAGCGACCCATTAACTGGTTAAAATCCGGGACAGGACATGACGTATTGGCAAGGCATAAATCCAAGGCCCAATAGAAGGGGCACCGTTGACAGTAGAATACAGGTTGCACGCAAGTGAAGTAGGCAAAGCGAAAAGTTAATCCATAACTCACGCTAAGCGTCACTAATGGCAAGCATCCAAAAACTTGTTGCATTCGATCACGGTACAGTTGCAATTGGTCTGGCCTGTGCAGCTCTACAAGATGAGCAGCCATTGCGTAGCAGGAACAGAAGCAGCAGGATTCCACCAGCTAGGGCCAGTATCAATGGGAACCCTCCGAAGTCGCTGGAAAAAATAGAATGAATAAAGGCCGGTATTACACCAAATATCGCCTGAAAAGAAGTCACAAGGCCGGATCCCACCAGTTTAAAAAAATGAGTACGGCCTTCGGTGTCAGATGCATTAAATATTTGATGTATCAGCTCCCCAAAATGAAGTGGGAGATTCGTGTTCAGAAGTGACTGAATCTCACTCGAAGTTCTAGCCACCTGTAATTCGAAGGTCTCTCGCGCTGAAGTGAGAGCCACATCTTGTTGAAACAATAGCGCTTTGAGCCTGCTTAATTTGTTGAAATTTGTTTTCAAAGTCGGAATGGAAGGCCAAATGGAGATATCTACTTTCTCATGCGGGGGCGGAAAAAGCACATTGCTACAACAAGTAACACGTTGTGAAACTGTTACTATATACGGGATTCCTGCCCGTAAACCACAGCAGTCATGGTTATTCAAAATAAGATAACTGCCATAGCAAGCAAAGTAAAAACAGGAATTATTGCTGGGACGGGACTCCCTTTTAAAAAACAAGCAAGATTAGGTGCTGATACACTACAAGTGCCGTGCAACTTATCGTGTTTGCAAACCAGGGAGTGTCCCACCGTAGAATCGCAGTCCTCCCCTGTTAGGAAAACTTCCTTATCCTCTCGATGACATCTGTAAGTAAAAGGTAGGGACCATAACTCATGGAGAAATGCACTACCCAGGGGTTCAAAACGGCCAATCGGGAAATGTTTCTTGCAAGATTTAAATTGAAACAGTGAGAAAGGGAGAGATATAACCCACTGTATTAACCACACAGCAGAATCTGTTTCCGCCACAGAGAATGGCAAATGTTCTAATTGTTCAATGTGTAAAAATGTGTATGTTGCATCTTTCATGGACATAAAACATTGTTTATCAGTTAAATTAAATGGTAAAAACAAAGCTGTAGCATTCAAATAATCCCAAGGTACTTTACCCATTTTTAGAGTTTGCAACGTCCATGCAAACTGTATTATGGATCGTAATTGATTTTGACCATGATATAACACAGATACATCAGTCTGAACAATAGCAATAACAGATGAAACAATATTATCATGGGTATAAATGCGTGAAGACAGTGTGTTAATTCTATTGTCAACCACTGCAAGCACTTTTTCCAAATTTGCTTTATCAATTTGTCGCAGACGAAATGCTGCCTCTATCTGCGATAATTTTCATATTTCATTGTACGCAGCATAGAAAAATCTTTTCTTTCTGGGGGTCCTAGGACCTAGAAGAAAATCAGCCAAATTGATATCACTCGACAATTGGTACAAGTGTTTTTAACGGAGGACAACGTTGAGTGTTCCAACCATTGTTGGCACAATTTACCCACCGAATATGTTATGACCGAATGTGAGTGCGGAAAACGTGGATCTGGTCTAGCCTGTGTAAAACCTGGCGTTATATTATAAAAACGCAGTTGGCATGAATTTGAACTGGTTTGCCACAGTAGCCAACCGTTAGGGTCAACACCAGAAGCATTGAAAGTGCCGTTACGAAAAAGAGTTTGTAAAACTTCAATTGAATAATTCGTGTGTGTGCTCCAATTATCATATTCAGCCAAAGATGGAAAGGACAGATTATTTAATTTTTTAGCAGTTGCCAGGCCAATGCAAGTAGTTTGATATACCGTATCATTTAAAAATAACATTTGTGCAGGTATCAGGCAGGCACGATGTAAAGCCTCAGTTCCCCGAACCTGCCAATCCTTAGTGCCCCATATTGTTTTTAAATTAATGGTAGCACTCCAGTGATCATAACCCTGCATGGCCAATTCATCTCTAAAGGCATTGGAATGGACCAATTTAGTATGGGTGAGAATAAATTTAGATTGCGATGACAAATGTAATTTAAAAAAATAGGATTCAGGATTGGACATGTCATAATCCGTAAAATAGGTGAACTTATCCCTAAGCTTTTTAGAAGTTCCCTGTAAAGGGGTTGGACAATGTTTGTGTATAAAACAGGTCTTAACGTGTTTGTCTTGTTTAAGTAATGATGCCCATAATGTTGGTAAGAGAATAAATCTGCATAATTGGCTGAATTTAAATATAAATCTTCAGCATCAAAAGCAACATAATTCTTTAAATCTGAAAACAATGAATGTACTGCTTGTACATCCCAATCATCGGAATGTATGTCCTGTGTCACCACGTCTCCTAAAGAGACTCGGAACACGTATGGCACGTTGAGGACCTCCGTCGGACAATGGATTTCAAATGCTACTTTATCCCAAAAGATGCCATCTGCAACTGGGAAAGCTGAAATGTTCACAAGGGCTTGATCTCTTTTCATTTTATGGGATGATGTATGAGGGGCCAGAATTTCATCGACCAACTTCGCTGCAGAGCGTTCTGGCAAATAATGACTATTGATGAGCAAGAAAAAGACAGTCACAAATCCGATTGACATGAAGAGGAAAATCAGGATAAGCACCATCCAGATGTAGGTCCAGGGTGCGAACATGAAAGTTTTTTTGAACCATGAACTGAAAATACTTAATTTTGTCGGTAGAAGGGTCAACATGGAAGACATGGAGGAAGAGTCACAGGAGAAGCTCGGACAGTCCCCATAGTAACCGCTTGCACCCATACCCATCAAAGGCAGTCGGGCGGTATCAGTTTGATGTTGACGTGGCCTGTTCGGCACTTCACTCAGGCACTCTTCCGCAGGATAAGTGTACTCAACATCTGCAGTGGAACAGGGAGGTGTGGGAGCAAGTGAAAGGTCAATAGTAGTTTCCATGTCACCCTCTGTAACACGAGGATGAGTTAAAGTGGACGAATGAACCGGATTCATTGTGATAGTGTTGCAGGAAACAGCAGGAGTCACACTATTCAGAATTGGCCAGACTGTGTAACTTGGCATTGTCCACTGAAATATATCTGTTGTCTTTACGACCAGGTAAAGGTGGTAGTATCACTGTACGAGTACCCTTCAATCCAAGAACCGGGACTGGTGCACGATAAGAGGGACCAAATTCTTTCTTGTTCTCCAGCTTTTCTCGCACCAGATCTCTAATCTTAGGAAGCCAGCCGGTAACCGGAATCAGCATCGATGTGTCATTGGATAAGGGTAAATGTTCAGTTGCGTAGCTGTCACAGGTCTTTTGTAGGTCCTGTAACATAGTAGAATGCTTATCGCCACAACGTTTAGACCATCAAGGTCAGGCACAAACATTTTAATGCCAAAGAACAGTTCGTAGGGGGTCCGCCCACCCAGAGATCTTCTAGGGAGATTACTAAGTGCAAGTTGAACCCCATACAAATGGGCAGCCAGTCCCTGCCAGTAGCTGTCAATGATTGCTTTAAGTCGAGGTTCATTCGCTCCACAATAGAATTGCCCTCAGGCCTGTATGGAGACGAAAACCTCACCAGCACCCCCATCGACTTCATCGCATCCTTGTACGCCTTAGAGGCAAACGCTGGACCTTGGTCTGAATGGAAGGTGCCACAGGCAAACATCCCGACAAAGACACGCAAATCCCTGATGACATTTCAAGCGTCAGCACTGCATTGTGGCCAAACCCAAAGAAATCTAGTGCACGAATCAACTGCAATAAATATGTATTTATATGCAGTATCAGAAGAGAATGGACCGCAGTGATCAAGATATACACAGCCAAATGGTTGATTAGAAATACATAGCTGTGTTTGTGGTGGGCGTGATACCATAAATGTTTTAATTTGCTGACAAATGTCACAAGAAAGCACATAATTATGGGGTTGTTTATATAAACCCCGCCACCAATAACGTTGCTGTAAAATCGAGACTGTCGCAGACACCCCGGCATGTGCAGAAGTCATGCCCTTGTGTGCGGCTCTGATCAAAGCAAGTCTGCGGTCCATGTTGGGAATCAGCCGATCCCCAACAGATGGAATCTTAGCATAAGGAACTTGTTCGGGAGTTATATGATAAGAGTATTTCGAAGGGAAACCCTGAGGATAAGCAGTTCCCTCCCTCGTAGCAGCTACCGCTGCCAGAATATCATTATCTATTTTAGTCATGGACCTTGTAACTGCTGCTACGGAACATGTGGCTACTGCAGATTTGGTCGCTTCATCAGCCAAAGAATTACCAAGAGCATGTGCTCCCACACGCTGATGGCCAACATTATGGATAACTTGCGTGAGGGGCAGACGCTGTTTAAGGTCTGCCATTCGAACCCAAAGCGTCTTGTGCTTAAGTGCACTGCCTTTAGAGTCTCGATAGTCATTCTGAGACCAAAAGAATAAGTTGGTATTAAAAGATTGAACACAGTAGTAAGAATCGCATACAATGAGAGTATTCACATTAGAGTCGGCAAACTCAAGGGCTAGAACAAGCACGCGCAGCTCCGCCAATTGTGCTGCACAGTCTCCTAGTGCCTGAGTATGCACTATGGAAGACTTAAATTCTCCATTGACAATCGAACTAGCCACAATAGCGCAAGCCACTTAATAAGCGTGTTTGGAGCCGGTGGCCGGTTGAGCCGAGCCATCGGTATAAATGATACATTTGTACTCATCCAAAGGAAGCAACGACATAGGAGGAGGATGAACGTGCTCATACTGTAAAAACTCCTGTGTCTGAAGTGCAGGGTCAAAGATAAATGTGACATCAGATAACGTCAAAGAAGTAGCCCATTGTATCCAACGGGGATGAAGTGCCTTGGAGTTGGGTACACTTGCTTTAGTCACAGCCTCTAAAGCGGGGAAAGGCGTGACCATAAGAATGCATATTCCTTGCGCCAGTGAGCGTTCTTTCAGAATCGCCATTTGGACCGCTGTCAACATTTTTTCAACACTCGAAAAACGCATTTCAGCCGCAGTTTACAAACGTGATTTGTATGCAATAGGTACTGTGTCCCCCTCATTGAACGTCAAGTAGGTGAAACCCACCTTCCCTGGCACTATACGTATCACCAGATTCGTGGTGTTATCACGCGTCAACAAGTAGTTTGTTGCAAGCATATCAGATTGCAAAGATTGTAGGATAGTGGTATGTTCCAGAAGCCAGCTGGCAGAAGAATATGTTGGTTGTATCAACGCATAAAGCGGTTTGTTGCGCTGGGCATAATCGGGAATGTATGTCCTCCCGAAATTCAAAAATCCCAGCAAAGACTGAAGTTTCTTCAGCGTAGAGGCAGGTTGCAATTGTGCACATTTCTCCAGAAAGTGGGGGGCTAACCCCCTACCTTCATTATTGAGCTCATAGCCCAAAAAAAGCACAGCCAAATGAGCGATGTGTGATTTTGCAAAATTGAATTTGTATCCATAGTCGGCAAAGGATAAAATGATGCGGTCGACTCGGACAAGATGCAGTATTAGTTTGTCGTCCGTCAGATAAATATCATCAATGTACGAGAACACATCGGGATCTATGTCGTGCAATAAAGACACAACACGTGCAGCAAATGCCCCGGGGCTGTTTTTATACCCCATAGGCAAACGCGTAAATGTTTCTGATTTCCGACGGCGGTAAATGCTGTCAAGTTACGGCTCTCAGGAGCCAAATTGTGACTGTAGAAACCATTGGATATGTCCAGTGTAGTTTTATATTTTTTACGTACAAGGTTGTTTACCAGCGCAGAGCTGTGTGTGTTTTGCACTGCAAAAGTGCGACAATGACTATTCAAATTTAGATAATCCAATACAATTCGATATGAACCGTCAGGTTTTGATATCGGAAAAAGAGGATTATTCATCGGTGATACACAGGATTCAATCACTCCTTGATACTCTAACTGTGTTAGAATGTCACAAACGTGAGCCTTAGCTTCACGTCTGATTGGATATTGCGGTTGTGGTTGAGGCATAGACCGTAAAGGTATCTCATGTGCCGGTGAATCAATATCCCAGCCCACCTGATTACGGTACACCGCTGGGGCAAGGGCCAAAGCCCACTCAGCTGCGTGAGCCTTTGCATGTTCCTCAGGGACGTAATGCGAAAAACTCGGAAGTAACACGTCCTCCCCTCTAGAAGCGGCTAGCACAAAGGGTGGAGGCCAATCTGCCTCGACCAACAAATTGTCGTAGGAGGAGGTGAGATTTTCCCAGAAAACCGCTTTGATTGGACGCTGTATATCACCTTCAATTTGAATGATAATCTCATAGAGTCTATCCTGGGTGGCAACCCGGGATCTGCTGTTTCTACTGTAATAATTGTATCAGTTGCTGTCGCCTCCAGACAGGGACGCAGTGCCTCCCGCACTATGGTAACCTCCGCTGCGCTGTCGAGCAGAGTCACTGCCCATGTCCAGTCTAGGAGTCGCGTTCTCACCGTCTGAGGCATATTTTGCTGTTAAAGCGGCAACCTTTTTCTTCTGATACGGGGGTCTAAAATGAGGCAGTTCCTCTTGTTTGGCTTTGACGTCAAACTGTCGAGGTAGATCTCGTCCCTGTTGTTTGGTTGGACCTTTGCCTCGATCCTGGCGCTCCCCTCCACCGATTTGAGAGTCCGATGTGTCCTGCAAAGAACGAGGAGAGTGCTGATCAGGGGCCTGAAATCTATCAGAAGTCTTAATTTTTGCACGGTCGCACAAGTCATAAGTACGCTCAGAAGTCTGAGGTGTCGGTGAACCAGCACGCAAACCTTGCTTCTGCTGTTGCTGCCCCTGTTTTTTATTTTTCCAGTTCTTTTTAGGAAAGAACGGGCGCCCACCTTTCTCAGTCTGGGCTTTTTGTTGAGTTTGAGATTGTGTCTGCGTTTGAGTAAAAGGCTTAACTCCCAGACTATTGCGGCCTAAGGTTTTATAAGCCTTAGCGATAATCTTTGGTAATTCGCGTGGCTTGTCTGCGTCTGCCACAGCCTCCAAGCGGTTAGCCATTTGTAAGCTGACAGCATCACCCTTAACATTAGCAAGGATCATATCAGCAACCACGTCGAACACCCCCACCAGTCTCATTCCCAGCTCCAGAGCCGCCTCAGCTCCGTGTTCATCCTGAACACGTTTTATCACGGAAGGGAGTACGATCATGGAGGAGGTGCCAAAACACATCGAATATACCACTGCAAACACTTTACCCCAAGTGTTACAATCAGCCAATTCGGGAACTAAGGGGCTGATTATGATGGCGGATGGAAAAGCACTCCGACCGCCGTGGTTGCGGGAAAAAACCTTCCGCATGTACCGCGGCAAAACCGGCGGTCTGATTAGGATGCACTGCTAGAAAATTCCGACCGCAGCAGACGGATTCCACAAAACTCCACCGGGAACGTCTGGAAAAGCTGAAAATCCGTCCGCGGCGGACGGAAATGCTGCGGAAAGCCACAAAAATGCCGATCGACCAGCAGAATGACAGCAAGTGAAATTATGATACGATGGCGGAGCCAGCGGAACGATCAGTTGTTCCCGACTGCCGCGGTCACGCGAAATGATGAATGGTAGAGCCGGCGGAAGGATCATTGCATTCAGACCGCTGCGGTTGCACGGAAAGAGGAATGGCGGTCGAAAGCAACCACACAACGAGGCTACCAAGTGTGGCTGTTTTTCTGGTGCAGCCTCCATAAACATCTGACAGACCCCAGTGACACATCCCCATGGCAAGAAAAAATACAAGTCCCAGGTCAACCCAGATAACACACCTGACATGAATACTCAATTTTGACCCACCCACATAGCTGAGTATAAAACCAACCCCTTCCCTGCCCAGCATCCTTTGCACATCTCCAGAACTGAAGGGCCAAACACCACAGCACAAAGGAGAGGCAAATCAGCACACATCACACCAACACAACCACCCACACAACACACACCACACACATCTCCACCACCACTTTCACACGTGCACTTTTCACCCATTTGCACATCACACACCATGGCATAGAAAAAAATGCCAAAATTCACTGACAATGAGTTGTCAGTCATGGTAGATGAGATAATCACAGTAGAACCACATTTGTTTGGAAGCATGGTCCAACAGACACCAGTAGCCAGAAAAAATCAAAAGTGGGAAAGGATAGTCAACAAAGTCAATGCAGTAGGGACCACCCTGCGCACCCTGCATGACATCAAGAGGAGGTGGCATGACCTCAAGACCAGGGTGAAAGAGCGTGCCAACAAGAACCATGGGCTCAGAGGACTGGTGGTGGCCCTCCCATTCCACCACTAACATTCACCGAATGGGAGGAGAAGGTGCTTGCCATACTGCATCCAGAGAGTCTCACAAGAATACCCGGGGGAGTGGAGGCTGGTAAGTACCAACAAATGTCTCCCATTACACTGCTATGTACTGTCTTGCACAACTAGAAAGCTACACTTCCTAGACACAAATGCACTTATGTACAACACACTCTTACCAACACATGTCTCACATATCTAACATTTCCTTCCTCTGAATCACCACAAAGGTAGCTAGCAATATTTCCATGGGGGCATGTGTACAGGCAGCCAGCACTACAACTCCCACCAGGCGCCCTTGTCCCACAGCTGAGCAGGATGGAACACTCCCCCCACCCAGAACCATGCGGCAGCCATTTCATTGCTCTCCTCAAACTTACAGGTAGGTAGCCATCGTAACAGGGAGGGGGGTTTGTGGGTAGGAAACCAGCACTACAACTCCCACCAGGCACCCTTGTCCCACACCTGAGCAGGATGGAACACTCCCCACACCCAGAACCATGTGGCAGCCATTTCCCTCCACTGTGTCACCGAACTGGTAGGTAGTCAGTACCTGCACCCTGCCATCCTTCTTAAAATGCACGGAGCCATATGACCACACCAGCCCTCACATGTCAGCCGACTTGGCATAGATCCCAAATTTCCATCCAGTGTGCAGACATCTAAGCGCATGTAACTGTCACAGAATTTAAACTTTGACTCACCAAGTCACATGTGAAAGAAATTCAGGGCCCAATCATGCACAGCACAGAATGCAATGTGTAAGTGCCATGGTCTCAGAGCATGAAGGCCCATATGAACACAAAACATGCATGGTCAATCTGACAAACAAAGTAAAGTACATGATATGAAAAAGGTATGTATAACATTCCAATGGCTAGTTCTTTCTTAGCTGAAACTGATTCCATGAAGAGTAAACAAAAAAAGACGCATTATCAAACGTTGATGTGCCGCAAGTTGGTAGATGATGACATGTCCTTGTAATCACACAATCTGTACGTGACACATGGTTTCAATTTACATGTCACACTATGGACAAGTAATGTATGTACCTCAACATCATGTCATGATGCTCATTATCTTTCAGCCATACCAAGTGATTGCAATGTAAAGTGTTTGGTGTATCAAATGTAACATCCAAAAGTCTAACACCAAGCTTGTGGAGTGCACTTAACTGACATTTTAACCTCTGTTCAACAGGAGATCCACAAGCAACTGCAGCAGAGAACACCACCAACCTGCAGAGCCTGTCTCCCCCCCCGGAACGTGAACTCTCTGATGCAGATTCCATACGTTTCTTGGATGAGATGCAACAACCTGGCCCCTCAGGACTGCCAGGGCGCACTACGTCTCAGGGCCTCATTGTCCCCACCACCACCACAGCAACAACAACAGAACTGACCCCTGCTACAACGACCTGTGCGGCAGCCACCTCCACCATCACCACTGCTGCCTGCAACACTCTCCCTGCCTCAGTGGTTACCAACACCACCACACAATCCGAGGATGCCAGGGAGAGTGTGCGGGTGCATCGAGTCCCAACGCCACAGGTCCGTG
The DNA here is from genome assembly GCA_963921515.1 of Calotriton arnoldi. NCBI lineage: Eukaryota > Metazoa > Chordata > Amphibia > Caudata > Salamandridae > Calotriton > Calotriton arnoldi. The sequence continues at coordinate 899,381 of CAWUFW010007907.1, forward strand.
TCAGCAGGGCAGGTGGGAGGGCAACTGGGGGACAATCACAGGAGGACACTGAGACAGAAGCCCTGGCCACCATCGCAAGAGTCATTGGTGCATATGAACAGAACCAGGGACAGATGGGCCAGGTTGTGGAAGAAGTGCGTGAGCTCCGCCTGCTGCTGAGGTCCATGGACACACGTATGGGCCAACTTGTGGACCTCATGGGCCAGCTTATAGGTATTCTGAGGGACAGACATGCAGCTCAAATGACGGCTCAACCCCCCTCCAGTGGCCAGCCTGCTGATACTCCTACCAACTCAGCTGCGGCCACAGAGAGGGGTGAGCTGCAAGACAATGACTCCTCAGACACCGCTGAGCCTGCAGCAGAGGCCCCCCTGCCAAACGCATGAGGGGACGTCCAAGAAACACCACAGGAGGATCACGTGGCAAAGCACCAACCAAAGGCAAGTCACTGAGCCAGCCATGATGGCACCTGTGTTGCCCTTGACATTGACTTTGTTAACTATCCTAACCCACATTGCCATGTTGATGGCATGAGTTTGTTGGACTGTGTGACTACATCAACGTGGTGACTGCTCTATTTGTCTCATTTACCATCACTGACAACTCATAAATTCACTTTGCACAGTTTTAAAAACAATCACTTCTCTTTCACAAAAACTTATTGAAAATAAACACTCTTTACACACCTATGTCTTTGTGTCAGTTCCATGTTTATCACAGTATGTACAATGTCAACTCAGATTCCAATGTACCACAAGCTCTGATTGTGACGAGGCATTGATAGGGTGAAGGAACCTAGAAAGACACAAGAGAATGACATTTACTTGTCAGGTGATGCCATTACAGCTAAAACACACCACTAGTCAACAACGTACAAAAACCATCACACATAACAATGAGCAACAACAGCAACATAGACATGAGGTACGTGTAAAACAATACCCTGTGCCACACACATCAGCCATTAGCACTGAGCCAACAACAGCCAGCAGTCAAAAAGCTCATCTATGCCTTACCACTACCATCAAAGCCAACAGACAATGTCACTGTTGTACAATGTCACTTACACTCAAGGGAAGTAGTTGTCGATGAGCTGTTGACGCAGGTCAACACCTTCCCTCTTCTCCACTATCATCGTCACTGGGCATGTGTGGATTTGCAGTGGGGGCATCTGCTGCTCATCATCGTCCAGGAGCAGGGGGATCTCTTTGCGCAAGGCCAGGTTGTGGAGCATGCAGCATGCAACTATGATCTGACACACCTTCTGGGGAGAGTAGAGTAGTGCACCTCCGCTCTTGTCCAGACACCGGAATCTAGACTTCAGAAGCCCAAAAGCACGCTCCACTACACGACGTGTCCTCCCATGTGCATCATTGTAGCGCACTTCACCCGGGGTCCTTGGATTGCTCAGTGGGCTCAGCAACCAAGGACGGTTGGGATACGCAGAGTCACCTAGGTGTGAGATACACAGACCAATTTTGCAATATAAACAGTAGCTGAGAACAGCATGTCACACATACAGCACACTACTTGACTCTGTGTACTCACCAACAAGCCACGCACGCTCCGGATGCAGATTTGCCATCAATTGTGGGATGATGCTGTTACGCAGTATGTAGGAGTCATGTGCTGAACCGGGAAATTTGGCACAGACATGGGAGATAATCATATCCGCTTGGCATACCACTTGCACATTAATGGAATGGAAATGCATCCTGTTACAGTAGATGTGCTCACGTGCCTGTGGGGGAACTAGGCCAACATCTGTGCAGTCAATGGCTCCAACCACATTAGGTATGTGTCCAAGATCATAAAAATCACCCTTCACATCTGCCAATTCATGTCTCCTTGGAAAGTCGATGTAGCGGTCCTTGTAGGTCAACATTGTGGACAGGATATCACGTAGCACCATGCTGAACATAGCTTGAGACATCCCACCGGCGATGGCCACTGTGTACTAAAATGAACCAGTGGCAAAGAAATGCAGGGCTGCCATCACCTTAATTGTTGGCGTCAAAGTAGTCGGATAGGTTCTGTGAGGCCTCAGATGGGGCTCCAACTGACCACATAGGTCTTCAAGGGTAAGGCGATCCAGACGGAATTTCCTTATGATGTCCTCATCCTCCATGTTCGACAGCACTGGGAAAGGCTGATGCACATTTGGTCGTCTCCTACATAATATGAAAGAGGACACATGTAAATTTAATTCACCAATGAGATGTGTCAAACATCTTAAATATTGACTAACACAGCGGCAACATTGACAGGACGGTAATAACAACTTAATGCACAAGTCACATGCACAGACACCTTGATCTCATGTAGTCGTACATGTGGTCAGTATGTACATACTGACTACTTCCAAATCAGGATCTGACTATGTGAATGGTAATTGGTACATCCTACATCTTGTGTCACCAGCCCTGGGTGTAGGTGACACAGCACATGTGGCCAACAGCAACACTGCTGACTGCTACGTAGCTGCTGTACCTGACACACCTTCTTGCTTAAGTCGCACAGAGCACATCTTTTTTACACAATGAGCACAGTGTGTGTAAGCTGGACAACTATCAAAATGAATACAGCAATGTACACAGTGAAATAGGCACATTATGTGGTCAGTCCATCATTACTGTGGGTTGATTAGCCATCTTACACATTGACATGTTCACAAATACGAGACTCCATTACACACCAAATCTGTGTACGTGCATACAAATATCATATGTGACATGTGAGGAAGTACATGCCAATGCATGTAATCATGTGTACTGACATGGCATGTGTGGCATCAGTGAGTTAAATGTCACACTTGCATTTAACTTTACAACCAGGTGCTAGTATACATTGTAAAGGTATAGTGTTCAATGATGAAAATTGGCTAGTGCCAATGCAATAGCACAATGTGTCCATAGGTGCGGTAGGCGTGCACCATCACCGCGGTCACGGTCATTGGCCACAATTGAAAGATGCCAAATAGCGATAGAGACCACCTGGTCCCCGCGGTGTGACACCGCATATGTCAATGCCATTGTAGCCAATGGGAACCGCCATCGCGGTAGTGCAATGCAGTTTTGAAACATGCGGTAGGCGTGCTCCGCCACCGTGGTCATGGTCATTGGCCACAATTGAAAGATGCCAAATTGCAGTAGAGACCACCTGGCCCCCGCATTGTGACACCGCATATGCCATTGCAGCCAATGGGAACCGCCATCGCGGTAGTGCAATGCAGTTTTGAAACTCGCGGTAGGCGTGCTCCACCACCGCGGTCATGGTCATTGGCCACAATTGAAAGATGCCAAATTGCGGTAGAGACCACCGGGCCCCCGCGGTGTGACACCGCATATGCCAATGCCATTGCAGCCAATGGGAACCGCCATCGCGGTAGTGCAATGCAGTTTTGAAACTCGCGGTAGGCGTGCTCCACCACCGCGGTCACGGTCATTGGCCACAATTGAAAGATGCCTGATTGCGGAAGACACCGCCTGGCCCTGATTCCTGATAACGGAGGCGATTTTCTCCCCGTAGGAGTTATCGACACACTAAAAAGATCAACTGTGATCTGCGATTTTACCTAGTAATTGAGAAGACGAGAAAGGATATTTAACCTATGCCTGTTTTTTCTTCTCGTTTACATTATTAACAAAGAAAAAATTTGTATTGGATAGAGTCCATTTTATCAGATGAAATAAAAGTTAGAAACGTGCGAGAAGAAATTTTACTGAATACAATAGTTGTGGCTGACTCTGAGCGAGGTTTTTTAACCCCTTTGAATGTGGATATAGAAGCACTTCAGTCCAGAATTTTGGGATTGAATACAGATTCGTATTGTGTTCTGGGAGATATCGTCCTTTGTCCTGAAGAAGGTGGGGTTTAAAGCGACAATACCCACCGAAACGCGTCAACGCCATTTGATAACAGGCCTACTGTAGACTGTGGATGACATTTGCTAATGGTGTTAAGTTTATTGCATGACAATTATGTTTAATGTACGAAAACCAAATGTCATAAGAAAGAACTTGGTCTGATGTATTGGCCTGCTGAATTGATTAGAAACCATTTTTCTTGCAGGTTCTCCCAATACTGTACTAAATGTGTGTTCTCTAGAAAAATGTTGTGGGCATTATTTGTTTTATTGTGTTTTTAACTAATTTGTAATGATTTTTAACACTGAATAAAATTTGTATATTTTTTTATAAGCTATTGGCCCTTGGTGGTAGTGGTGTTACGTTCTGGTGATTTGAACAGATGATTGTGTGTATGTGATTTAGTATATTAGGATACCCAAAGGAGATTTCTGTCTTGACTAAGCACAATTGAAAGATGCCAAATTGCGGTAGAGACCACGGGCCCCCGCGGTGTGACACCGCATATGCCAATGCCATTGCAGCCAATGGGAACCGCCATCGCGGTAGTGCAATGCAGTTTTGAAACTCGCGGTAGGCGTGCTCCACCACCGCGGTCACGGTCATTGGCCACAATTGAAAGATGCCTGATTGCGGAAGACACCGCCTGGCCCCCGCGGTGTGACACCGCCTATGCCAATGCCATTGCAGCCAATGGAAACCACCATCGCGGTAGTGCAATGCAGTTTTGAAACTCGCGGTAGGCGTGCACCGCCACCGCGCGCCCGGTCATTGGATACAATTGAACGATGCAAACCAGGCAGACCAATTGCAACAGCAGAGTACCACTGAAACAACCCTAGGGGCCTATAAATGTCTGTGAGAGAGCCTCACATGTCACTTGCATTCAGACACTGCTGCCTGCTAGTCATCACCAACAACTGCTGCTGTACCTGTAATCTGGACCCAGTGATGGCGCGAACAGAGAACATCAGGGTCCGTCCCTTCACCACAGAGGAGCTGGAGGTCCTGGTGGACGAGGTCCTTGCACAGTATGGGAGGCTATATGGTACTCCAGATGTACTGGTAAGTGTGTGAGTCAAATTGTGAGAGTGCTCAGTATGCTCACATGATGTTACTGTACAGTAGTATGTGCCTGTGAGTGCAAGCCAAGGTGCATGCATCAATATTTTGCCAACAGCATGCTCCATACATGACCTAGTACTAATTGCACTTGAGTACGTGGGGAGGATGGCAACTTGGACACTTGGCCAGCTCTTCTTAAGCCAAAATAAACATATGTTGTTCTGAGACTGTGTAATGTAAATGTGTGAGACACTGCCTAGCTTGCTGACTTCACGTCAATGGGGTGTGTAGCCTTATTTCCACAGATCCCTGACTGCATTTAGGTTGGGAATGACATACTGTGGTCTGGCAGTTACCCACTTACCCTGCTGGTTTGAGAGACTCGAAGTCTGAACACACATTCCCTGTGCTATGTGATGTCCTAGTCCATTAAGTGTTCATATGCTCATTTGAGACATTACAAATGTAGCTTGGCCAGAGGGTACTGATTAATGTTTGTACCTTTTTAAAAATGACCCTATGGAGATGTGTCCATTCTGCACAGGAGTACAATGCCTGAGTCTATCACTCTTGGGGGTAATTCACCTATGACACATCAGCTAAATGTGAGTTGGACATGTCATCCTACTATGGATTCCATGATGTGTAGAGTCTCGCATGTGTATGCACTGTATCTCCATTCATATTGTACATGCATGTGATTTCTGTGATGGGCCACGTTTATCCTCAGTGTGAGGCCCTCTGGCCTGCACAGAAACTGCCCAATGTTACAAGGACCCATCACCAAAAGGACTGAGTGAAACATATGTGTTGTCCACAGCCCTATTTCTCAATGAGCCATCATAGGCCTGAGGATTGCACAAGGCAGGACTCTACCTTGTGAGAAGAGTGTGAGATAGTAAGATCAGGGCCCTAAATGTGACCACCATGACACATGTAGCTAGGCAATGGTCAGGGACATTAAGGGGTGTGTAGTGTAGGACACAGTGAGTCTGACCTCTACACATCATTTCCAGTGTATTGTATGTCATGCTCACTCACATAGTGCATCTCAGCTGAGGGCAATCTTTACATTGGTTTCTGTGCTGGCACTCTGCATGTGTATGGGATGGGCATGTAGTGTGTCCATCATCATATATGTAACCATTGCAATGATATGGTGTTGTATTATGCTTTAGGTGTCCGTATATAGGCTTTCCTGAAACATGTCCTTATATAGGCACAATTCGCATTGCCCTTATATAGGCATAAAATCCCAGTCCTTATTTAGGCATTAGCCATGCACTCCAAATACAGGCATGGTCACCGACATCCATCCACCCTAACGTCACAACGAGTTCTTAGAAACCAGACCATTAAGCTCTTGGGAGTTCCCCTAGCACAGGATTATTGATTTCTCCAAGAACTCATCTATTATGCATGAACCGCTATTCCTTAAGGGTTCATTCCTGACGTCTTCCTCTGTCCGACTTCACGTCAATGCTAACATTCCAAGGCACCTACCAGGAATAAATATACCTTCCCTTGCCCAAGTAAGTTAGGAGGAGACCTCGACTTTAGAGGAGCCCGTGTCCCGGCCTGACGCACTGAGAAGAGACGCTGTCATCCCTGCTCACAGAGAATCCAGCTTCCAGTGTTCTGACTCCCTTTGCGGGGTGTTCGAGTTCGAGGATCCGGAAAGAGATTCCCACCTCTCTCATTCTCAAGGTATGAAGCTGACTAGAACCTAGAGGGACTCTTGGCATACCAGACTCTTAGTATACCATACTATAGAATACTTCACCTACTTCTTACCTTGTCCTACACCTAGGTTAGGTTAGGTACACTGGGGTAGAACTAGCTTAGAGACGCATCGTATGAGTACTCGCATTTTTAGCTTATGTTATTTATGTATATGAATATATGTGTGATAGCTAAAAGATAATGCAAGCGCAGTATTATTTCTTTCTACTGCTTACACTGTACATTATATATCTTGCATACTGTCTTGTGATCATAACAGCTCATATCTCTTACACGAGAAACAAGACTGTTTAATAAATCCTTTTATTGAAACGCCCGTCTATTCTTTCTGTGTAACTCTGAAGAAACTAAGCATGCACGATTAGCTGAGTGAAACTGTTATCTATTGTTTCCACGATTCTGAGAGTGTTCCGATTCTAAAGGGAAACAAAGTTGTCATGTTTATGCGGTTGCCAGAAACTACTCCCTTCTTGTTTACAAGGAGTTTCTAGTGGCCTCTGAGCTAGCTGGCACAAAGTAATTAAGTTTAATATACTCGATAGGGACATACTGACCTCAGTCCTATGTCAAACCTATAGGGTATATTATTCCAATGCGCAGAGCCTATTAGGGAAATAGGAACTACACTACATGGCGCCCAACCGTTTGGTAAGGCAGTAATTTAACGCTAGATACTGAGTAACTCAGTCGTGCTTTTCTCTCAGAGACCCCTACTCACATACTCCATAAGACGTCTGGAGTGGGTAGGGTTAAGTATCCGCCAAAGCTAAATAGGACAAAAACCCTATATATTAGCTGTTTGGTTTGTTCAACGTTGAAGGATACAGTGTTCCAAAATATTGTGCACCTTATCTTTTGTTTCCTTGAAACTTGTTCTTCATTTTTCAAAAAACAATGTCTGACACCGAGAATGGTGTAGCTGCGGCTAAACCAGTCGTAACAGCTTTTAACTTTACAGGTTTAAATGAAACCGAGGAGGGTGTTATAGACATCGCTCCAAATTTAAGAAGAGCCATCACTCTAAAACTTATAAAACACGGCCTACCACCAAGAGGAGGTAGAGCAGTTTTCGTGATAGAGGCACACAAATCCTTTCAGACAGAGGTATTCTATTCATGGATAGTATTCCCAGAATCAAATCCAGTCACAAGAGCGTTTCACTTCTACAAAGAACAAGAACCACCAGAGAAATGTATTCCTTTCGAGGATATTGAAATTCCACTCACATACCAGGAGCATCATCTCTGGTTTAAAGGCGCCCTAAAACATCACAGAAACATTACCAGGCTTGGTCCACTAGGTAGACCAGGAGCAACATGGCCGATTCTAGCCGGCTACACACCTCATCCTGACCTCGATATAATGTCAGACGAGGAATTACTTACTCAACTTACAGAGTTAATAAAAATTTACAGACAATTAGTCCAATATGTCATGCAGACTTTCACAGTCCAACCACCATTGACCATTCCAAATCAAACCCCGAAACAGGGGAATACACTAAAAATTACTCCACAGACTTTATACGCAGTCATGGGTAAAATGCCCACAAAACGTGAGCAAATTCCATGTGGATAGCTCAAAAAATTACTCAAATCGAAGCAGTATTTCCAAATGCTAGCCCTTATGAGAAACACAGAATCCTAACAATCTGTTTACCAATGGGGATCACACCACAACTGGAAGACTGCACCACTTGGGGCTCAGTCTTTGCTGCCATCTATACTAAAACACATGGTGTTTCATCAATTGCAGTAATACCAGATGTCCTGAAACAAATTCAAAACGAATACGGGGCAGAACCTGCTCTGAATTTAGGTATGAAATTACTGAAAAACTTCGACCTGGTCTCAACAATAATATTATCTAATATTAAAGGGGAGGCAGCATCAGTGGCGATCCGCTAGCAGCTTAAGGGAATTTGATGTAACAGAACATCAACATGAACTACCCAGAATAATAGAACAATCTTATGCAGAATTAGGCAGAGATAGTTTGGGTGGAAAACCTTTGAAGCCAAAACTATCAGAAAGTCCTGAGAAGGACTCTATTAAACAAACTCCTACATCTTCTAAAAAGAAGTGGGAAACTAATAAACAAAATTCAAACGAGACACGTTCTCAATCCCGAGGTAGGTCTCCTCAAAAGGAGCCCTCTGAAAGGAGGTATAACCTCAGGAATAGGGATAATTTAAGAAAACCTGACAGGTATCAAGATACTGATACACGTTCCTCTCGTACCTTTCAGATATCGTCACAGACATCGGAAAGAAGAGGACGGTCAGAACATAGAGAAGAACGCGTGAAATCGAAAGACGACAAACACGTTCAGAAAAATAAATCAAAACCTCAATTCTCAAAAAAGAAGGTAGCAGGTCTGAAGATCAGAAATGCCGAGAATACTGAGAACACAGCTCGAGAACGGAGCATGGGCTCAGACAATGCTGGACAGTGCAGCAGAAGTCACAATAGCTCGCCAGAACCTGAAGGAACTTCTGGAGATAGTGGACTTGAATGAGTACATCACAGTAGAGACTGTAGACACCAGGGTTAGTGCTCCACAAAAGTTATATGAAATAACACTCCGAATGGAGGGAGACATACCAAGACAAGTAAAAGCACTCTTTTGGGAAAAACTTTCAAGGGGTTATGATATACTTCTAGCAGAAAAAGACTGGCCACCACAATTTGTCAGGGAGTGCCCACATGGCGAGGACATCATTATGCCTGCCTTCTCCAACCATATTCCAATTCACCTAAAATATACTTATGCCACGAAATGGGCAGTTGCCCAGGCCCCAGCATTATACAAAAATCATGTAGGATGGGATGAGGACTCACCTCACCATAAAATACAGCTAAAAAATGAACCTACTGCACAAAGGCAGTACCCAATAAAGCAAGAAGCTAAAAAACAGGTCAGGGAGATCTTAGATCAACTTGAATACCAAGGGGTGATTGAAACATGCACCTCCTCAATGAACAATCCTTTGTTTCCTGTATCCAAACCAGACAATACATATCGTCTAGTTTTGGATTACAGACACCTAAACACTTGTTCTAAAACATTTGCAGTGCAAAATGCACATAGAACAGCATTAATGAATAACATTGTGCGCAAAAAATATAAAACCACATTGGACATTTCAAATGGTTTCTTTTGTAAAAACATAGCACCTGAAAGCAGGTACTTAACAACTTTCTCAATAATGGGGACCCAGCGTCAATTTTGTAGACTCCCACAAGGGTTCAAGAACAGCCCAGGGTTATTCTCAGCGAGAATAACAGAGTTACTACAAATCTATGATAATGAGACATTGTCATATGTCGATGACCTCTATCTGACAGACGATGACCTGGATAGGCACTTGAACCAGGTGAGTACCATTATATTGGGCTTCGCCTCTGAGGGCTATAAATTCAACTTTAAAAAATCCAGAATTGCCCATCTCAATGTCCTTTTTCTGGGATATGAGCTTTCAAGTGAAGGCAAGAGCTTGGCACCTAACTTTTTAGAAAAGTGTGCGCTGCTCCAACCTCCAAAAACGCTGAAAAACTTACAATCCATCTTGGGTTTCCTAAATTTTGGAAGAACTTACATTCTAAATTACGCAGAAAGGGTTAAACCTCTCTACGAATTAATCAAACCTGATTTTTCAATCAAACATTGGACACAGGAACACACAGAAATCCTGCGTTCACTCCAAGCTAACATGTTAGCAACAAATCACTTACAAACATGCGTAAATCAACACAATTTAGTGATCCGATTAATTTCGGGTCAATGCGGATTCACCTACTTAACATTTAATGAGGGTGAGAAAGTACCAATAGCATACAAATCACATTTGTATACACAAGCAGAAATGCGCTTCACTTCAACAGAAAAAATATTGACAGCAGTTCAAACAGCTGTAGCAAAAGAAAGAGCTCTAGCTCAAGGAAAACGCATTATTGTCGTAACTCCAGTACCTGCCTTAGAGGCGGTCACAAAGCGAGCATCCCAAATGCAAAAGCTTTACATCCTAGATGGATACAATGGGTTAATTCTCTTGCTGCAACAGATGTTGAATATGTTTTGATCCTGATTTAAAAACACAAGCGTTCCTGCAATATGAACATGAATGTCCTCTGCCCACTGAAATTTTGCCTCTAGATCAGTACGAATTTATAATTTATACTGACGGATCAGCACAACCCGCTACAGGAGTAAGCAAGCTTACAGTGCAGCATGCGCAATCGTTAAAGGTCGCATGCAAGATGGTAACTTCAGACCAATGGTCACTAAAACTCAATCTCTAAGAGATTGTACAGCTCAGCGAGCTGAACTACAAGCATTCAAACTGGCACTTGAAAGTACAGATCGCGAATTCCCCACACTTATAGTGTGCGATTCTTTTACTGTGTTCAGTCGTATAATGAATATATACAAAATTGGCTTGAAAACGGGTTCAAAGATGCAAAAGGTGGCACAATAAAGCATAAAACGCTTTGGGAACAAGTAGTTCACTTAAAAAACGAACTACCAAAAGCTCACGTGATACACACGCTGAGTCATCAACGTGATGGCGTTCACGTTGCAGGGAATTCATTGGCTGATGAAGCCGCAAAGGGGGCTGTTCAGACGGCTTCCGTAGCTGCGATCACTCGTTCAAAAACGAGAATAGACAGTGAGATATTGTTGGCTGTCAATGCTTCAAGAAAAAGGCAGTGGTGCAGCGTTACCAAAGAAATTTCCACTCAAGTACTCTTATGTAATTGATGCGAACAACGTTCCTTTTGCTCGAATCCCTGGAGTGGGGGATAGGGTAATTCCAAACATGGAACGTAGAGCAGCTTTGATTTATGAAGCACATCTGGGGGAGGGTCTATCACATCAAGGGATCTCTAAAACAATATTAACATTAAAAGAGATGTACTGGTGGCCTGGAATGAATACACAGATTCACATCTTCATCGATGACTGCATAGACTGCAATAGACAGCGTGGTGCAGAAAGCCATCAGACACCAGACTACAAAGTAGCCTGCCCAGTACAGACACCATTGTTAGACAGCATTAGACTATCTACGCGCAGGCGTCCTTATGGACAAATGCAATCCCACAAATACTAAATCAAGGTTCCTATGGATATGGCCTCAGCGCTCGGCTGACGCTCGAACTGTTATAAAAGATTTGCGAGTCTTTATCGGCACATACGCAATAGGCACACTACATTCTGACCAGGGCCCTGCGTTTAGCTTTCGGGCTTACAAGGAAGCCATGGCCAGTTTGGGCGTTGCATTGCGGTACTCCTCTCCGTTTCATCCTGACGGAAATTCTGTTGTGGAAAGGAAAAACCGGGACATAAAGCAGTCTATAACAGCTAGAGTATTAGGTTCTGGTGATGGGTGGGTCAAACATCTTTATGGGGTCCAATGCTCATTAAATAATTTGCCAAGAAGTTCTCTAGGGGGGGTCACTCCATATGAGGTCCTATTTGGGACAAGAATGTGGGTTCCTGATCTCGAATGTAAAGGCACAGTGGTGGAAAATAAACCCTTTGATATCAAAGATCGTTTGGCTGTTTTACAGGATCTAAATGAACTAAGATCGAAACAAAGCAACGTGTTCCTGAAGCCAACCACCACTGGGGAAACACCGGCAGTCCCAGCAAGGCCTGTCTGGATCCCAAAAGTTGGGGATCTAGTCAGAGAGAAGATTGCGGACAAGAAGGAATTTGGACCTTCTTACAGACAACCAGTACCTGTCCTAGCCGTTCACGGAACAAGAACAGTACTTCTGCCGCCCCTTGCTGGAAAAAAGGAGAAAAGATTTGTGTCAATCGACCTCATCAAACCACAGTATGTGGCCAATACTAAATAGTAGGCCTCGTGGACTCTGACCTAGTAGCAGACGCACTCCTCTCGCTACTATCCAAGAGGTTCAGACTGAAAGACTCATAACCATCGAGAATTCATCAGTAACAGATGAAGGACTAAGCAACAATGCTATGGAACTCATCCCTCTTGAAACTCAAGTAACAGTTCATCCAAATACACCTGTCTACACCAACGTAACAAGTGATCAACTGGTTCCAGCGATTTCAACAAATCCTGATGCAATTCCAACAATTGACCGAACTGCTTCTGGCTATTTAATTAACTTTGATACGTTTTCTGAGGATCCGAGTGAACCGGAAACGACGCCAACATCAAAAACTTTCAAACAGCAAGTACAAGACCTTTTTCATTTCCTGAAAAAGACCTATCTGGTTTCACCATGGATTGAAATATGGATTATATCTGGAATATTTTTCTTTCTGTTCTGGCTAGCTTTGGTTATGACTCTTAGCATGCTTATAAATGGCAGATACATTCGTATGGACACTGAAAGTAAAAATGTGAACTTACTTTTAAAACCACACAAATCTTCCCATCGTGAAGCAAGAGATTTGTCAGCAGTGAACATCACAGCCGTTCCTATACAGGATGGTATAGTTTGGGACAAAACCGATTTCGATATATTCGGCCCCACAGAACTTTTGAACATTCCACATTTATGTAAAATTTCATTAAGTGATTTTATTACCACCAGTACCTATTCTGATGATTGGGACTTTGAGACTGTAAATGATATGATGTCTGACCTAGAAAGGTCTGCTGCGTTCTCTAACAATGAATACTTAGAGGGTTCATCAGACTATGAACAGCTTTATTGTTACAATCACTATGGTCATCATTTCTTGCATAAATCTGCAACACCTAGAAATGTGTTTATGTTTAACCAATGGGAACTTGTCCTGCCACCTGCAAGGTACACCGGCTGCTGTGATTAATCCAACGTTTGGCCAACTTTCTAATGGGAGTTACCTCATGTTGAATGATCAGAGTTGCTGTGGCATGTTGCCAGGAATTCCATATCTGGTAACGGTCGACTCCAGGGTTATTTGCTGTATGCAAGTATTGTTCCCCCAAACAGAGACAGTCAGGTAGTCGCCTCTATGGCCTTCATTGAATGTTTCTTGTATACGTTTTGATACTTTAAGCAGAATGAAAGCCATGCTTTTGCAACAGACCGTGCCTTTGACCTCGGCCAAAGAAACCTATGATTTACAAATTGCAAGGACTTCGGCTGAGATACAGGCTTTAATTCGTACAAACTGCCCTATACATTTCGTAGAAATGATGGGATGTATCTTAAACATGTCTGATACAAGCGGAATTGTACATGTATTTAAGACCATCCAAAACTTCGCACATTCAGTGTTTGGTGGTGTGCCATTAATTCTAGCACTCGTTGCAGGAATCCTGTTTTTATTCCTACTACTACGCTATGGCAAGCCTATTCACCGGCATCACTCCAAGCGATGTGGAGAAGGCTCTCCTAGAACGGAAGTGCCGTGAGCGCATAGTGCAACTTTTGGGCATACCTCGTCTACGGGAACTTAATACAACATGGTTTCTGTCATTCAGACCAATCTGACAAGATTGCATCTTACCTGTTCTACGCTGCCTGCTTTGCGGTGAAGAATGCGTGCTAGACACCTGTCTAACACTCCCATCAGTCATGCCAACTGATATCGATACTCTGCTGGACCCGATAACGGCCCATGCTCTTTGTTGTCCCCAGAGGCTTCCAATCCTGATGACGGCATTCATTGAGATCTCACAGACGCTTCCTGCTGCTGCTGAGGTACAAGATGGATCAACAGGCACACAGGTAACAACGGACGCGAACATTGCTACGGCATCCTATGCTGAAGGCGATGCTTCACATCTCTGTGCAGTTAACCTTCTAAATGAGGTATTCCAACTGTCACCGACATCGGTAGACGATCTTTTGTCTACAGAAATAGATGATTTCATGTTTACACCAGACCCATACACTGACTTTGATTCGGCTCACAGTGTACCAGGGACGCAATGAAATTTGGCCTCCATATTTTCAAAACAGAACAAAACTTGGAACTCTTCCTAAAATTGAACTTTTTCTTTTTCTCTATTTTTGAAAATACCTGGCAACTCAATCTGCTTACAGTAGAACTATTCATATAAAACGGACTTCTTTGAATACTTCCAGGGACACATTGTCAGCTTATTTTACTATAATTTCATTTAAGTACCATGTTATGAAATGGCTTTGATTTTTGAAAACTTGTCAACCATTTCGTCAAATGTATATATTTCTGTTTATTCATTCATGTTGCATTTATTTCCAATATATGCTTAGAATGAAAAACTGCTTTACAATATACAGTACCTATTGCATTACATGTTTTAGCAACAGATTCTTTTAAAAACTTCTTTTTATATGCTTTTAGAAATGTTTTTAGCAACATGTGGTACTCAATTTAATGTTTAGCATTTAATGTTTAGCATTTAGTATTATCGTTCATTCGAAAGTGGAGTGGGTGTTGTATTATGCTTTAGGTGTCCGTATATAGGCTTTCCTGAAACATGTCCTTATATAGGCACAATTCGCATTGCCCTTATATAGGCATAAAATCCCAGTTCTTATTTAGGCATAAGCCATGCACTCGAAATACAGGCATGGTCACCGACATCCGTCCACCCTAACGTCACAACGAGTTCTTAGAAACCAGACCCTTAAGCTCTTGGGAGTTCCCCTAGCACAGGATTATTGATTTCTCCAAGAACTCATCTATTATGCATGAACCGCTATTCCTTAAGGGTTCATTCCTGACGTCTTCCTCTGTCCGACTTCACATCAATGCTAACATTCCAAGGCACCTACCAGGTATAAATATACCTTCCCTTGCCCAAGCAAGTTAGGAGGAGACCTCGACTTTAGAGGAGCCCGTGTCCCGGCCTGACGCACTGAGAAGAGACGCTGTCATCCCTGCTCGCAGAAAATCCAGCTTCCAGTGTTCTGACTCCCTTCGCGGGATGTTAGAGTTTGAGGATCCGGAAAGAACTTCCCACCTCTCTCATTCTCAAGGTATGGAGCTGACTAGAACCTAGAGGGACTCTTGGCATACCAGACTCTTAGTATACCATACTATAGAATACTTCACCTACTTCTTACCTTGTCCTACACCTAGGTTAGGTTAGGTACACTGGGGTAGAACTAGCTTAGAGATGCATCGTATGAGTACTCGCATTTTTAGCTTATGTTATATATGTATATGACTATATGTGTGATAGCTAAAAGATAATGCTAGCACAGTATTATTTCTTTCTACTGCTTACACTGTACATTATATATCTTGCATACTGTCTTGTGATCATAACAGCTCATATCTCTTACACGAGAAACAAGACTGTTCAATAAATCCTTTTTATTGAAACGCCCGTCTATTCTTTCTGTGTAACTCTGAAGAAACTAAGCATGCACGATTAGCTGAGTGAAACTGTTATCTATTGTTTCCACGATTCTGAGAGTGTTCCGATTCTAAAGGGAAACAAAGTTGTCATGTTTATGCGGTTGCCAAAAACTACTCCCTTCTTGTTTACGAGGAGTTTCTAGTGGCCTCTGAGCTAGCTGGCACAAAGTAATTAAGTTCAATATACTCAATAGGGACATACTGACCTCAGTCCTATGTCAAACCTATAGGGTATATTATTCCAATGCGCAGAGCCTATTAGGGAAATAGGAACTACACTACAATGGTTTGCTCCAAGTGTACTATGTGACATGCTGTATGGGCTCTGCTCTCCATTGATGTGTTAGTGTGCTATATATTTTCATGCTCCTGTACTGTCACACAGTGGTACACAACACAGTTTCACAGAAACCTCCTCTTCTTGTCTCCCATGCTTGGAGCTTAAGGTCCATCAGCGTAAGGCCATATGGAGGGCCATTGCACGCAAGGTGCGGTCTCTGGGTGTTTCCAATCGACGTCATACGCACTGCCACAAGAGGTGGGATGACATCTGCCGCCTGAGCAAAAACATCGCTGAGATGACGCTGGGGGTGCTCCCTCGAAGTGGCAGGTTGGCACGCCAGAGCATGACACCACTAATGGCCCGCATCTTGGCAGTGACACAGCCAGAGCTGGATGGACGCTTGAGGGCCCATCAGCAGCAATTTGGGGGTGAGTATTGTGCAAAGTGTGACTTGGCATATGAGTGACTGCATGAATCCCAGCCCTGAGCCTGTGAGGAGCTCTGTGATGTCTCTAGTGTGATGCAATGGCTTCTAAGTGGCCTCTGTGTTGAGTGCAGCTGTTCTGCATTTGTACGACATTTTGTTTCTCGTGTGTGAACAACCCATTAACCTTGTCACATTTAATCATCTTGAAATTTTTAAAACTCACATTGCATGAATGTTGTCTGCAATGAGACCCCCCTACACAGGATAATTCATTGTGTGAAGTGGGTATCCCAGGACAATTGTCGTGCTTGTGTGCACTGTGTGGCTAGCTCAATAGTGTGCTCATGTGATGATGTGTCAGTGGCTACAGACATGCACAGATGTGGACTCAGGGAGCAGGGAGTTGGTAAGGGTCACACCTGTCCCATGGGTCCCTTTTTCCACAATGATAGAGAGGACAGCGCCATTTAAAAGTGTATTAGCCCAATATCAGCTGCATGGCATTACATGATGGAATTACCTGCCATAGTGACAGCAAGTGCACACAGGTGATGAAAGGGTAGATGGTGATGATTGCAGTGATGCATTGGCTAGTTTCCCTTTGCCATTTGTGCACATGGCAACATGACTGGGATGGTTAGACTCTGTGTTTCAAATGCAATGTAGCATAGCCTGGCTATTGCGAAATTGTTTAGGCACTATGTAGTGTCAGTCCTCAGTATGTGTGCATTGTGGAGGGGTGTCCTTGTGCATCAGTGCATGGTTAAGTTGTGGCTAATGCTTTTAATCAGTGTGTGACCTATTGGCACATTGATGTGTCCTCAATGTCATCAGTCAGCACAACATATGGATGTCATATGCCAGACCCTAGGTATTGTCACACAGTAGCTGTCCTTGTGGAGTCCACCAACTTCATCATCAACAGCAGACACAGTCCTGCCTTGGATCAATGAGGGACTGACAGGGACTTGTGGACATGTTGGTGTGTGACATGTCACAACCTATGAAGGCCTTGCATTAACTTCCCATTCTCATGCTATAGTGCTTTGTGTTTGTGACTTCATTGTGCAATGGTGCTCATTGGCACTTCATTGACAGATAAGATGTGGCCTTGTGACATATGCTGCAGTGTGAGTGTCAGAGACATCAACTGGCAGTGAACAGCAGTGAGCATCATGCTAGTGTGCATTCCTAGATGTGTGCTGTGCACAACAGATAAATTGTAACATCTACACAGCTGACACCAATGGACAACTGTAGTTGTGCTTCGAAGCCCAACATGGTGGATATCAGGAGCTGGTAGCCCTTGCAAAAGGACATATTGGAGTTTGTATCTGTGGTGTTCCCTTAAAGAGACTCCATATGTGACAGAGACAACATCTTTTGATGTATAGCTATCTCACCTACAGGCATGTAGGTATGCATACAGACAATAGTATGTGTGGTTACAGGGAGGCACAGGCCCAGCTATTTGGCTGTGTCAACGCCACATGGAGCATTACTATCAACTATGCAGGTTTCCATGCATCATCTGATGATTGCATAAATGTAGCATATGCTGGAAGTACATGGAGGAGTTCAACATGGGAGTATCATTTTAAAGTTTGGTGCTTTGCTTGCATATGATGTTTGTGGGTATGGCACTATACTGAACCTATGTCTCTGTCTCTTGCAGCATCTACTGAGGGCAGGGAAGGACAGGGGACCGACACCATTGGGGAAGCCACTGGCACGACTGCTACACAGGAGTTCAGTGACACTGAGGGGACCAGCGCCTCGGAGAGGGACAGGAGTGCCCTGGATGATTCCCGCCCGGAAACACCAACCTCCACATCTTCAAACTCCAGCGGTGACTCCTCGGTGTTGGCGGGCACAGGAAGTTCAAGATCTGCATCTTCTTCCGCCACACCTCGTCCAGTGCCCACCCTCCCGGATGCTCCCACAAGTGCTGTCCGTGCACGCAGCCCTAGGAAGGGTAGAGTCTCCTTCCCCCCAGGCACCGCTGTCCTGCCCCTGTCTCCCCTGCTGCCCTCAGTGTGGAGGCGGTAGACATTTTGCACCAGCTGTGTGTGGGTCAGACTGCTCTCCTGAATGCCCTCCAGGATCATGGCAACAAGTTGGCACAGGTTGATGCATTCATGGAGGGCATTCATTCTGACGTGGGTGGCCTACACCAAACTGTCCAGTCTTCGTCCTCCACAGTGACGGCAGCCATTCAGCAGTCCCAAGTTCCCAGTCCAGCTCCTGTCCCTTCAGCAACCACCCTGCCAGTGGCATCACCTGATGAGAGTGCACACACGCCAGAGCCCTCAGGCACCCAGTCATCCACACGTAGCACACAACAGCAGCACTCTGAGTGTACCAGACCACAGACACCATCACCACAACACAAAACGGGCACACATGAACGCAAAACAAAAAGCCCATCACATGACACTCAGGGGCATCAGGCCAAAAAGCAGGCATCAACATCACATTCATCAAAATCATCACCATCCAAGGGCACTCCCATCCCCACACCTGATCCCAAAGACCCACAAACACTTGCCCTGTCTGCTGTGAACCTGGTGCCTGCCACAACTAAGTCCAAACACATTCCAAAGGCAGATTCACCCAAAACATTGACTCCCACCCACACCCCTGTGAAGCAGGGACAAGAGAGCAAAGTGGGTGGTTTACCTCGACAACAGGGGATGCAGGAGAAGAGGAAAGGCCACCCCAAGTGTACCACCAGGTCCAGCAAATCCACAGGGGGAGAGCCACCTGCACCTGCTACACCTTTGGGGAAGAGTGACACTGTTGTGCCCACCTCACTTCCCACTCCGGCCAAGACACTTGTGGGCTATCGGATCCCCAAACAGTTGAAACCCAGCCCTCAACATTCACCCTCAGCCACTGTGCCTCCACACAGCATGTCTCTACCTCCCCGTGCCACCACTCCACCCGGTCCAAGCAGCCCTCAGGCTCCCACAGCCACGGATCCCTCTACCTCAGACAGTTCTCTCCCTCCCAGGTCCAGTCCTCCAACTGGCCCCGACAATCAGCCCCCTCCCAGTTCAACTTAAAGCCAAAGTTGAAGCCAAGTCCCCCTCCCCACACCATTTCTCCCACAGCGGTGCCTGGACTGCACATTTGAAGCCCCTGAGGTCTGGTGATTCCCATGGCAGTGGACTGTGTTACCCATTTGATGTGCAAGTTCTCATGCACACATGTGCGGACAAGAAAATTGGACTGGCCAATGGCCTTGATGTTTTGCACTTTTGATGCCTATCCAGAGATTATGTAATAAAGACTGCTACTCATGTGTGCTTTGTCGCTGCCCTTGCTAATGAAAAAGTTTAATGTATGTGTATATGTTCATGTGACACATGCTCTGAATGCCACATTCACATTGGCAATTACTTGATTTACTTTTTCAGAGGTTGCCAGAGGTTACAGTCACTTTTGTGCTTCTTGACTCTGAGGCTTGAGGGTGCAATGATGGTTGTCTGTGATGATCTACTCTTAACTTAATCATTCTATTGTCAGGTCTCCAATTTTGTAGACATGCCATATTCGGATGCAGTACCACGACAGAAGTGAATTCTATCCACAGGATAACTTGCGGGGTGGACAGGGTCTGTCATATCTGTGGGATCTTTCTTGATGTGTGAACAGCAGTGTAGATGTGTAGTCATCTTGTGTAGGCCTGTCTTCATAGTCACATGGGTACATTTGAATGTGTGCACTTGAGTAGTCATACAGTGTGATTGGCCTGTCATTGTCAGAAGTGTTGAGGTGTATGTGCCCCTGCACATGACACCTACACACATGTATGATCCAGGTAATGAGTGCCTGTTTGTTTAGATTATCAGACATGTGCTTCAGATTGTGGGCACATGTATGAGTTGTAGGTTGAGCACTGTGCAGTGTGTCGGTGTGACCTTGCAATCCTGGGGTACACCTACTTGTTGTCACTGTCAGTTGTGAGTATGCAGAGTGTGTCACTGCAATGTCTGTGTTGTGTTTTGTTGATCAGCCATGGCTCTTGTTTAAGTTTGTGCTCACTGTGCTGACCTGCTCAGGCAAACTGACATTATATGTGACTTTTCTCATACAATGCTGTCACTTGACACATTTTTGGGACAAGTATCTGGTATGAAGAGTCATACCATCCCCTATAGGTGCCTTGATGCCTACACATTGTGAGTTACTCCTCTATGTGTTTTTGCACTGTACACTCCTCACCTGTCCAATACTGATGTTCACACCACTTCAGTCTAATATCTTCCACCCCATGCCTTGCCAGTGTGTGACCCTCCCCACCACTTCATAGTGTGACACTATACTGTGGGAGGATGATCTGTATACAGGACCAATGTGCCACTCAGGACAGTTTCACAATTTGTTATGTTGTATTTTCTTCTACTTGATTGCAGTCATGGTTGCTCATGTGCAGTGCATATGTTTGACCAGCACAGTCCTCTAGTCATGTTGGATGCATCTGGGTTTTCCTGAGTTGTGCAGCTGTGGGTGATAGCTAAGGTGTATGTCTGTTTGCTGAGGTACTGCTACCCTTTCTGAGTGTGATGTGTTCTGGGGCCTGTGATGATTTGTGGTGTGGAAGTTCATGGTGGAGCACTCAGATATGTGTGATACTGGTTTTGTTGGTGTTCACACACTGCTTACTGTGCATGCACTGCTGTCAGTGTACGTTGCCTTTTACTTGCCTGGTGTGCATCCCCCTGATGTCCAGCTGAGTTTGCTATGTGTTGAATTGGTATGTACATATGTTGTGTATGTTGTGTATTTGCTGTTGATGGATGCAGTGTTTGGCCTGTGTTGGCTCTTTCTACTGACAGGTGCATGTGTGTGTGATGTTCTATTTGCATGACATTGTGTGTGAGTAGTTTGTGGATTGTAATACATTCAGATGTGTGTTGAATTTGTAGTGTGCATTTCTTGTGTGAATGTCACATGCAGCAATGTGGATTCTTGTTCATGAGCTTCTTTTGAGTGCACAATTGTGCTATGTCCTCCTATATTTGACCTGTCACTTGTCAGGAGTGTGCATGTGCATGCTTGTGCCACACATTGACACCATGCTCACTTGGTAACTGTTGTAGTGTCTATGTCTGTGTTAGCTGATTTGTCCTATTGATCACAGTTAGTGTTCAGGATTGGCATTTGATAATGCATTTTTTGATTGGGTTGGGGTATGGTGTCTGTGCATTTGGCCTGAGTGAAAATGTTGTGTATTCATGTTCTGTCAGGGTCATATTGCCTATCCACTATTTGCCTGCACATGGCTGAGCTTGTTGGACTTCTTTGGATGTTGTTTGTGAGATTTGTGTTTGGCTATTGGTTTTTGATCAGCATTGGTTCAGACATCCCTGAGTGGGATTCTGACATTTGTAGATACACACCAGGGTGTGTCATTGGTTATCAGGAAACTCACAGGACCTTATTTGCACGTTTATCTGTGTTTCTCACGGGTGTTGAGTAGTGCAGGTGTGAGATGGGTAGATGAGGGGTATGTGTGAAGGTCATACTTGGGTTTGACAGTCAGGTAGTGTGACAATGAGCCATGTGTGTTGTGCTGGTGGCATACACATGTCAAGGTAGTTGACACAGATGTGTGGCTGGTCACTGTATGGCTTCTGACACTTCCTATCATTCCTGGGCCAATGCATAGCTTGTATTGCTGTTTCCCAGAGATATTGCACAGATGTAACTTTAGTTCAATTATAATCACTGTGCCACCCATGTCTGATTTGATGGCCTAAGTGTAGTGTGATATGTTCCTCCTCTTGCATGTCATGTACAAATGCTATGTGGCTTGCTCCATGTTTTTCCTGCACTGTGCACTCCACTTTAGGCTAGTCTATTTATTGTCATATATTGCTGCTGACTTATGGTATGTGTATGTGGCTGAGTTTCAGTGTGTGATCTGTCTGAGTGACTTGACATGCAGTGTGAACAGTTCCATGGTTGTTAATCTGCAGATTGACTCTTCATTTCTTAATTGACTCACTTTGATTCACATGAGTGGAAGGCAGGTGTGAGGAGGAGAGTTGTCCTGAGCGTCAGGTCAGAGTTTCCTGCTGTCAAGATGGACTCTTCCTGACACTTTGGCATTCATTCACTACTTAGTAGTTGGTGCTCCCTTTGTTGAGGTGGCGTGATGGTGTGTGGGTGTTCTGTGAGTTGGCAGTGTAGTCAGTGTTGTTGATGTACTAGACATACTCACATGGTGTAATTTATTTCAGCAGTACACTTGTAGGTGAAATGCACAGTGGTGCTTTCTTTGAGTTTTCTGTTTGAGTCAGAAATGTTGTTCTGTGTTGCATGGTATGGGCTGTCATTGTGTGATATGGTCTTTCATTGTATGTGATGGGCCTATCAATGTCTGCTTGGGGGCTGTGGTGATGTGTGATTGTGTGGCAGTGGTGTGTAATATGCTGTGTCATCTACCTGGCCTCACTGACTCATTCCAACACCTTGTTGACCTACTGTGAAGTTCACATACACACTACTTAGTCTGCCCTCCTCTGTTCCACATTGTATGTGGACTGACCCTTATTTGTGTGCAATGATGACTTTAGTCATTTTGGAGGGACTCTTGCCTCACTCCACACTCATGTTCCTATTCAATTGGTGATGATCTTAAGGAGATGTCACTGTAGACAGTGTATATGCACATGACTTCTTGCTGCAGATATGTTGTGCTGAGTGGTGCTACTTTTATGTTACATGTGGTGTGGAAGTTGTGATGTTGGTCTTGCTTGTGTGTGATTATGTCCTGGACTCTGGGCCACTTATAGGATTTCATGGGCCGTGGTCCTAAAGGGAATGTGCGAGGCCCCTCTAATTTACATAGTTGACCCCTTGCAGGGAGACCACTCAGAGACATTGTGGGACGCCCAGTGTCCAGCATTTCTGCACCACAACATTTTTTACTTTAAGCCCACAAGCAATTCTCACACCTTCAGTGGATAGGTGTGAGAATTGCTTGTGGGCTAAGATTTAAAAATGTGGGGGTGTTAAAATGCTGGACACTGGGCGTCCCGCAATGTCTCTGAATGGTGTCCTTGCAATTGGGACAGGAGAAGCGTCTCCCTCCCCTAGGCCTCCAGGCACCATCCCTGGGAGGCCCGTGGAGGGTACCCCTCCCATGGTGCCTAATTGCAAGGAGACACCTTTCTTGTGTTTAGATGGGCAGGGAAACGACAGGACACGCGATCGGTGCAGGGCCCCATGCTGATAGGCTGGATGCGAGGCCCTGGGCAGCTGCCCACACTGCCCATGACTAGCACCAGCCCTGCCTGTACTCCTACTACCAGGGCCGGTCCTAGGATTTTTGGGGCCCTGGGCAGTAAGTGGATGGGAGAGGCCCCCCTAATTTACATACGGCATAACACAGCCATGGTACACCCCTGCAATGCCCGGGGAAGGGGGCCCTCTCTTGGGCCTCGCAGCAATTGTGTAGTGGTGCAAGACCCAGGGCAGGAGGCCCCTTCCTTAGGCCTCGCAGTGATTGTGACCAAGGCAACAAATGAGACACCCTTGTGAGCAGCAGAGACAGTGTGGCTGCTGTTTTCTCCACCCCACACCTGACCTTCTGTGCAGGGTGTTAATCTTCACTCCCACCTTCCCAGACAATCTACCTTGCCCTTTGAAGTGAGAGGTGTGAGGTCGAGCCACACCTGGCTGCTAAATAGTGCATGGATGGGGGGCACAAGAGGAGCACACAGCGTGGGCAGAAATGCATGTGAGAGGCGTGCTGTGGGCTGCGACCAATTGATGCGGGGCCCCATGTGAGTACGGTAAAGGTGGAGCCCTGGGCAGCTGCCCACACTGCCCATGCCTGGCGCCAGCCCTGCCTACTACATTGTGGGCAGGTTTTCCCACGGCTTCACTGCTGCGGTGACATGACCGGGACCTTGCAGTGATTTCTATGTTAATGAGTGACCCCGATGCAGAGGTGTCAACTTCTAGCAAGCAGGACATGTGTAAGTACACTGGGGGATTTGTTCCTGTCTCCACCAGGGTGTCTGATGTAGACAGGAAACATATTTCAGCACAACAGTTGTGTGTTGTGGTTGTATGCGGAGATGTGTTATTTACTTATCTGCGGTGTTGACCGCGGCGGCGTCTTATCTGCTGGTAGTGGATCAGTTACAGCAGCGGAAGGGCTTGTAGAGCGGGATCCATGGCGGTCAGGAACGTGTGGAGGTGCCCCGGATTCGAGTTTCTATCTCTGCAGTTGTGCTTCCACCGTCTCCGAGTGGCTGGTTTCTCTGCTGCGTTCTGATGGGCTGTTTGAGGCATTGTGATTTGTCCGGCGGTCGTAACGTCATTCCGCACGGCGGTCTTTCTCTATTGGCTCCCTCCGCCACCGTTGCGGAAGGAAAATTCTGGTGGATCCCGAAACTCCGCAGCAGACGGGAAATGGGCTATCTTTGCCCATTGTAATATGGCGGACGTGAGGACCGCCGCAGGAGTGAGGAAATGGACGTTTTCCGCCAGCACCGCGGATGTGCCAAAAACCACCATCCTAATCGACCACTAAGTCTTTAGGTAAACTTATGGTTAGTATCCTGTGTTTCTCCACCGGAGTGGTATTCGGAAAAACAGCTTTGATCTGTCCAAATTTTTCAGCAAGCCAATAAGGGAATTCATGCTTATTCTGTGGACGCTTGCCCATCACTGAATTAACCATAAGAGGACTCATGGTGACACCACCAGGTGCAGCTGGTTGCGCGGCAACGCCAGGTGGTCCCACCTGGAAGTTGCGCAACACGAACTGTATAACAGATCTATGTATACATATTAAAGAAGTATGCAATACCCCAAGTTCTGCGAGTGTTGCAGTTGTTAGATAACGTGGGTGTGGGGTATACTTAGCCAAAACGGACCACGTGGCCCCAGCTTTAGATAAAGGGCCTAAACTGACAGGCGTTATTGGGTGAGGAAGGGCACCATTAAACCATATTTGGTGTTGCCAAGCCGTTAGCAGAACTTCAAGAGACCTATAAGGCTGATAATTTTGAGGAAGGGCCGTGGCAGTATAGTCGTGAAACAAATTATGTGTTCCATCCACCACCGGAAAGGTGACCCAAGAATAAAAGACCTCGAAGCGGTAAGCCGCGTACGCTTCTACAACAAAAATGAGTGCAACACCAGCATTAGGGACTCCATTTTGAGTCAAATAAGCTGTGACTGCAGCCCGATTAGGCGGTGCAATAACAACAGCCATAATGAATGACAAAGAATAACAACCTAAGTGCGGCAGCGCAATAATGGGTTAATAAGAAAGAGAAGGAACATTTTAAAATTCTAGCTTGATAGAACCTATAAAACATCAATATAGGAGGTTACACCGTCACAACTGTCTCCAGAAACAGATGTGAGGGGATTGTGGACAAGCACAAGCACTACTCAGGAGTCTCGCAGATAAGAACCAGACAAAACGTTGGCGGCGCCATGTTGCGGGGATTCTGCACCTACACAGAACTATGTGCAGGAAAACAGGACCTCGGTGTATAGGGGTGTACCAACCTACCACCTTAGTACCCAAAATCCCAAAACCGACTAGCTATAGTGTCTCATTTGTTCTCCTCCAAAATCCCAAAGCTACAAATGATTAGACAACACAGAACACAACACTCCCGACTCTCTCAGGAATCGCGGTAGCATGACCTACCCTTTCGCTCACTCACTCGTACTTGTCCACAGTAAGAATGGTCAGAGTCACTGTTATATTTCAAAATGTTTATTTTAACTATCGTGCTCAATAATGCAGTATACGAGCCACTACCAGCAGCGAAATGCATAAACCTAGAACAATTAGCATTGTTACAATTCCATAGAATATGAAGGGGAAAGTCATTATATATAGACAGTGGAAAAAGGACTATAAGGCCTAACCACCCTCCCTTGGTAAAGTGATGTTTATTATATAATAGAAGATCTCTGGGCTTTGTCAGCAGACCCCCTACCTTAGTGCCTAGATGGAAGCTTTACATCATAGGAACCGCATAGCTCTTCTCCCTGGAAAGGACCCTCTCCAAGTGTGTGTCAGAACAACATGCATCCCCATAACATCAAAGCACGAGTTTTCAGCAGCGCAGCTGTGTTAGCATGTTTTGTCTAGATGGTAGGAACTGACCAGAACAGAATAACAAGGAGCATTGTTTATCGACCTTGCACATCGTGTTCAGACTAAAACCCAAGAACAGGCAGAGAACGCAGAAAGCAGACAGTTCTCATGTGAAAGGCACAAACAGAGTCTTGCACAACAAAGTCATGAAGTAACCTGCGCAAAAGCAGCATCATGGCAGCCGTGCTCTAGCTAACTTAGCAATGTCGACAATGACCCTTTGCTCCAGCAACTGCCAGGTGACTTTCCTCCAGAGTGTGGCCTGAGAATAGATGAGGTCTCATCTCCTGATGAGTTAGATGCATCCGACAGGGGAAAAAATTATCCCCAGAGTCTGTCTCTTTTACAGTGTACTGATTGCCGAAATTACCCTTTGCCCCCTGCTCACCATAAGTCCGCGCTTTGGCCACCTTTATTTTTCTTGTGGATGATATTCGTGGTATAGTACTGATTAGCCTCCTGGGGGTGCCCACCCCCATTAAAACAGGGAGAGGTACAAGACCTGATCCATGATTCCCCCAGCCCCTCCATTAGTAGTTAAGGCTCTGTTACATTCTTGTCCTGTTTACCTGGGGTCTCATTGTTCAGAAGGGCAGCATCAGCTTTCTGTCCAAGCTGACCGGCCCCCTCAGGCAGGCTCTGCTGAATGCCAGCATTGCCTTCCTGACAAACTGGGATACTATCCGGGTCCATTCTCTCTTTTTGGGCTGGATGGGATTTTCTACTCTTGGCAGATAAGAACAATAAGGGAATGCCTTTCTTCCCCCCAGGCTCACCTCCTTGAGTTTTGTCCGGTTTTTCCGCAGTGCCTTCCACAGTGCTGACACCACTGCGATGTGGGCCGAGACCTCCCTTCCTTGTCCCGGAAGTGTCGGCCGATGCGCAAGACTTCCCACCTCTTGCGGCTTTCGGGGGCATTGCGGTCGTAGAAGTTGCCGGAATTGCAGCACTGCGAGCGATGCCGATGCAGCAAGGATGTGGATCCAGTGGCAAACACCAGGTGAAGCGTGGGCTTGAGGGAGATCGTAGCCGGTGGATACCACAGATGATCCAAATCATTCCAAGGTACGCGGCCGCTTAGAGCGTTCAGCGACGGGATAGGGCACTCAGCGTCATCCAGGTCAGAGTCACTGCTCTCTCCCCGCGCAGCTACACTATTGTGGGACTGCCCTTAGTGCCGCTCGAGCTACTTGCCAGGTAGGTGTTAGAGGCCTGCTAGTCCACTCTGTGTGTGTCATCTTTATTTCTGTTTGCCTTTTTTCTGTTTGCCTTTTTCTGTTTGCCTTTCTTTCCTCTGCTTTTCCATTTCATTGCCTCTTTCCTTTCCTTTGCCTCCTTTTCCCTTGTGCTCCCCGCCGCTGCTGTCCCGCGGCCTCTCCCTCCAGAGTGTCGCTCCCCCCTCCCAGCTGTTCACCCTCCCCCCGACCCCTACTTAATGGCGGCTGCTGCGCGGCAAGAAAAGCAAGATCTCTGACCTCCTGGCCAGAGTCACTGCTCTCCCCCCGTGCAGCTCCACCATTGTGGGACTGCCCTTAGTGCCGCTCGAGCTCCTTGCCAGGTAGGTGTTCGAGGCCCTCGTCCACCCGCAGGCTCCTGAATGCGCCTCGCTCCTGGTGGTCTAGTGGAGGAGCTTGCTCTTCTGCTAGTCTGCTCTGTGTGTGTCATCTTTCTTCTGTTTGCCTTTTTTCTGTTTGCCTTTTTTCTGTTTGCCTTTCTTTCCTCTGATTTTCCTTTTCATTGCCTCTTTCCTTTGCCTCCTTTTCCCTCGTGCTCCCCGCCGCTGCTGCTGCCCCTGCGGCCACTCCCCCAGTGAGTCACTCCCGCTCCCGCCTCCCAGCTGTTCACCCTCCCCTGACCCCCACTGTGTAGTCGTGCCACTGGCGCACCGAAGGCAAGCCCATCTGCGCCCATCCGCAACCCTACCGTGACCGGCGCCGGGGATCCTGGTCCCCTGCCCCTAGCCGGTACGACCCCAGCACTCTCCACGCACTCAACCCCAGACGCAACAACAACTGCCAGCTCTAGATGCTGAGCAACACCAAAGGCCCTATCTCCTGCCGACATTGCCACCCCCCCTTCACCCACCTCTGGACCCAGGCAGCTACCCCAACATGCCAGGCGCCACCGCACACAAGCCACTGAGCTCTCCTCAACATACGCTCCCTGCACAGACACACCGTAGAAATCCGGGACCTCCTCAACACTCACACGCCCACTGTCGCCTTCCTCACAGAGACCTGGACCAACACCAGCTCTGCACTCGACATCGCAACCGCCATCCCCAACGGCTACAAGATGCTGAGGAAAGACCACCCCAACCGCCCAGGAGAAGGCCTCGCCATCGTCCACAAGAGCTCCCTCCGACTCACTAACACCAACTCGGAGGACGCTTCGCCCCCCCCATGGAACACATCCACTTCCAGATCCAACCCAACCCCAGAACGGCGCTCCACGGAACACTCGCCTACAGACCTCCCGGACCCCACATCCCCTTCACCAACGTCATCGCAGACCACATCGCACCCCACGCCCTCACCTCTATGGACTACATACTTCTTGGAGACCTGAACTTCCACCTGGACAACCACAGTGATCCCAACACCACCGCCCTCCTGGAGAACCTCACCAACATAGGACTGAAGCACCTTGTCTTCCCTCCCACTCACACAGCAGGACACACACTCGACCCCATCTTCGCTGGAGGAAACAACATTCGCTTCAGCCACATCATGGAACTGCTCTGGACAGACAACCACTGCATCCATTTCTCCTTCACGAAACCCACCAAACACAATCGCATGCTCCGCCCCAACACAGAAGCTCAACAAAGAAAAATGTCATCCTAGAGAGAATCCTTTCCAAAGCTCACAACTTCAAGGAACTCTTCACCATCATACAAGAATTCGCCAAACCCACCAGCGAAAAACCGACGTCCCTCCCTCCCAAGACTTCTGCAACAAACTCAGCTCCTTTCATCTCAAGCGACAACGTGGATGACCAAGACCACAACACTGCCTCAACTCCCACCCCCAAGGACCCTTTTCAACCGACCCTTCTCAACTGGAGCCCTCTCACCACACAAGACACCTTAAAGACAATGAAGAGCATTCACTCCAGAGCACCTACTGACCCCTGCCCGCCGCACATCTTCCACAGGGCCGCCACTGCCATCGCACCCAAGCTAAGCGGAACTATCAACTGCTCCCTCGGGACCGCCACATTCCCCGATGACTGGAAACATGCAGAAGTCAACCCCCTCCTAAAGAAGCCCTCCGCAGACACGACAGATCTCAAGAACTTCAGGCCCATCTCTCTGCTCCCTTTCGCCTTTGAAGTCATTGAAAAGGCCATCAACATCCAGCTAGCACACTTTATAGAAACCACCAGCATCCTAGACACCTTTCAATCTGGATTCCACAGCAACCACAGCACCGAGAATGTCTCATCGCCGCCACCGACGACATCCGCGCCCTCCTCGGCCAAGGCCACACGGCAGCCCTCATCCTCCTGGACCTATCAGCAGTTTTCGACACCGTATGCCACCACACACTAGCCTCCAGGCTCCATGATGCCGGCATCCGAGGAATAGCCTTAAACTGGATACAATCTTTCCCCTCAGGCAGAACACAGAGAATAAGACTCCCGCCCTTCCTCTCAGAACCGACAGAGATCAGATGTGGAGCACCCCAAGGATCCTCCCTCAGCCCCACACTCTTCAACGTCTACATGGCCGCCCTCACAACTATCATCAGAAATCACGGACTCAACATCGTCTCCTACGCCGATGACACTCAACTCATCCTCTCCCTCACCAAGGAACCCGACATCACCTGGCGCAATTTCCAAGAAGGGATGAAAGCCTTTGCAACCTGAATGAGCAACAGCTGCCTGAGGCTCAACACAGAGAAAACAGAAGTCCTCATCCTCAGCTCCACCCCATCCACATGGGACAACACCTGGTGGCCCCCCGCCCTCGGAAACCCAACCACCCCAATGGACCATGCACTCAACCTCTGCATCATACTCGACTCTTCACTCACAATGAATCGCCAGATCAACGCCGTATCCTCTGCATGCTTCAACACCCTCCACATACTTCGCAAGATGTTCAAGTGGATACCCCTAACTCCAGGAAAACCACCACCAGTGCACTCATCACCAGCAGACTGGACTACGGAAATGCTCTCTACGCCGGCATCAACAAAAAACAACTCCGCAAACTCCAGACCGTCCAAAACGCCGCAGCTAGACTTATCCTTGACATCCCACGATATGACCACATCACCCAACACCTCCACGACCTCCACTGGCTCCCCGTCGAAAGAAGAATAACCTTCAAACTGCTCACACACACCTACAAAGCCCTCCACAACACCGGACCCCAATACCTCAACAACCGAATCTCCTTCCACGCCCCCAAGAGAAACCTCCGCTCAGCCGGCCTCGCCTTAGCCACCGTCCCTCGTTTCTATAGGACCAGAGGAGGTGGAAGATCCTTCTCCAACCTCACAGCCAAGACCTGGAATGAACTCCCCCTTCACCTCTGACGAAGCCCGACACTGCACCAATTCAGAAAGGACCTCAAGACCTGGCTCTTCGAATGACCCAAACGGAGCTGCTCACACCCCCCCTCCTTCAGCACCTTGAGACCCTCACGGGTGAGTAGTGCGCTCTACAAAACCATGATTGATTGATTGATTGACATTCCCAAGGGAAAGGGGGGGTCTTGGAGCAGCAGCTTACGCCTCCGACACAGCGGGCACCATCTTGCCTCAGATGTGTTGGTCAATTTTCTGTCCATCACGTTCCCCAGCAAAACTGGTCTCCACTGAAAATGTTTTACCAAAGGACATTTTCTGAATGTACCATTCTCCTGCCAGTATCTTGTAAGACCTTTTTACGTGAGGTACATGCAATCTTAATGGACTTTTATTGAATTTTGTCAGAAAAATTATGCAATTTCACACCCTCCTAATTGCAGTCTCAAATGTGCAGTATAGCTTAATAACACACATATATATATATACGATTTCAACAGTCCAAAAATAGCTTCAATAGCGTGGTTTGCCTTCACAATGCACTTATGTGACAATAAATGCCTGGATAATGCTAGCAATTTGACTTCATGCTATTAAAAGAATAAAGTTCCAGTCTGTCTTCTGCTTTCATTTAAAAATGATGTGCCTTCTAGAACTTGTGATCCTGGTTCACCTCAATTGAACCAATTTAACTAAACAGTTTGACAATTTAGGACATGACTCATGACATGGATTCAGTTGTTAACCATATAGGCATGTTTAGATTGAAGTGCCCAGTGCAGAGTTGCAATTCTCAGGTTTAGCCTCAAACACACTATATAATATAACAAATGTATGCTTCAATCCTCAAAGCAGTCTCATAATGTGCAGATTTAACTAGACCCAGGAGAAATTTGAATGACGCCGGTGTAATTTGGTAATTTTGGGAATTTCATGTTACTTTTCTCATGCAAAACTACACCCTTATGCCACATCATGAAATTCTACAGCTGTTAGCTGCAAAACTATAGCAAAGGAGTGCAGGATCAACAGAAACAACCAAGACACAAGCGTCTGTTGTTTGCAGTAATTGCATTTTTTGCTGTTTTTAATTTGAAAATCATCGTTGTGTCAAAAAATTAAGCAAGGTCTCATTTTGAGCTAAAATATACAAATAGGAAAAAACAAGGAGAAATAAACATATTCATCCTCGTTGCGCCTCACCTCGGGAGGCATACGCATTTGGTGCTTCCCCAGTTTTACATGATTTTGTAAATCTGGGGCAGGATCAAATTCCATGGGTGTTGCACGCGAAAACCCACCGCAACGCTCATGGAACACCTCCCGGGCACAGAGTAAGACGACACAACGATTTGCGCGTGTTGCCTTACTAATAATTTATGAGGCCACTCAAAGTCATGCAGGGTGGCTTTGCATAGCTTCATAAATCGGATTGAGAGCCCTGCGTCACGCATGTACCACTTTGCGTGTTGCAAAAGTGACGCAGGGCTCTCATAAATAAGCCCCTTAGTTTGTTGTTCCTGTGCTTCTGCGATTGACCTTTTCCCCCAAATTACTCATTTTCTTTTCAATCTGGCATAATAACATAATTTTAGTAAGTTTGTATCACAAGAGTAATGATTAAGCACTGAAATTACTCTAATTTCTCCGGCGTAATTAAAATTTCGCCCAAGCCCAGTTATTTTGTGTAATGTTTCCCAAATTTCACATGATTATATGAAAAAATGGTCATTTATTTTTAATATACTAATAGCAAATATCAGACTAATATTTGCTATTGGTACAATAAAATAGGGACAAAATTGAAGGATGCCTAAAGATGAGCCGCCCCTACTCATGTCCCACCTTTAATCCCTTAACAGGTTTGTTTGTGCTGCTGGGAGGCTGGATTTTGTATGGAAAAGGATTTGTATATTGTTCAGAATCATTGGTTGAAAAGGTAAAGATGTAAGAAGACATAGGGGTGAACTTTAGTATCAATGCCTACTTGGACCAGCAAACTGAAAAGAAAATTGTGCTTGAATTTTGCTTATTCCAAGAAGAGCTTTGAAAAGAAGCAGATGATGTCCTTTAAATAAAAGCTCAGATTTCTTGTCTCAATGATGCTGATGGGATTATGGCAAAGTCAGTTCCTTGAATGCGACTGAATCCATATTTACATTTCCTTCGGCCACACCTACCCTAATATTTGGTAGGAATATGGCTTGAAGTTAATTTATAGGATTTCTTTACCGTAACCAGTCATATGGTATCTACAAATATGGGGAATATAAAAAAGTTGATTTTTTATGTGATAATTTAAAATATATCTTGTGCATCAGAAGTTTTACCCAAAGTTCCTGGTTTAGATACGTCTGTTTGATATGTTATCATCTGGATTTACCACAATACTGGATAAATTACCCACGGTTCGATCAAGTGATACAAACCTTTCTCTTTTGTGTATATTACGTTGATCTGGATGAATCGTTCAAGAGTCAGTTCACAAGTGGATATGTCAAAACTTGAGCATGAACTTTGTTGGACTTGGCCATCTCTGCTTGGTCACCCCCAAATCTTTTGCCTTTAGCCTCCACTTTTTGCTGAATTCGTTTTTGCTAGGCTGAGAACTCTGTGCTCTTTAGCTAACCATTGCTAAAGTGTTTGTGCTCTCTTCTTAAAACATGATATAATTGGATTGCACCCAATTGGCATATTTAATTTACCTGTAAATAGCATAGTGGTGCTGCACGTGCCCAGGGCCTGTAAATTAAATGCTATGAGTGGGCCTGCAGCACTGATTGTGCCGCCCACTTAAGTAGCTCCTGGAAAAATGTCTTAGGCCTGCCATTGAAACCTGTGTGCAGGTTTAAACTGCCATTTCAACCTGGCAAGTTAAGCCTTTTCCAGCTCTTAACCTTCCCTTTTAATACATGTAAGTCACTCCTGGAGTAGGCCATTGTCAGCAAAACACACAAGATGATGGACGGAATGTTGCACATTGGCAAAACATTTTGTTGCAAGAGATTTGTGTATCTGCGCCTTTACTGTGTTATGATTTACCATATATGTCTTTTGCCAGTTTTTGGCTGGATAGGTTTAACAATCTTTGGATGTATATAATGCATGTTACCTTTCCCTTCCTCCTCACCACCACATAATCCTTCCCAAACACTTTCCACTCCCCTCCTGAGCACCAATTTTTATGGAAAGTTAGGACATGAATTGCCTTATCTGTTTGATCTAATCTTGTGATATATATATCCATCATGTGATGAAATAAAATCACATTCACATTGATGTTTCATGGTGATGTCTAACTTGTTACAACTTTATTGTATGTTTAAATCTACCATTTTTATGTTTGAAGTATAATTGATTGCCACTGTGACCATTTTTTCTTGTACCGAGCTGCTGAAGGACTGCCACTCTGCTGGACTGCTGCCCAGCTGGACTACTATCTTGATGTGCTGCAGCCTTGCAGTGTTGACCTGCTGCGTGCTGCCCTCTTGCCTGGGTCAGAAGGACTGGGCCTGCATCTCTTGAACTCAGAACCTCAGAGTGACTCCAACGGCTAGTTGGCTTTCCTCCTGACTTGAGCCTTGGGGATAGAAGGCTCCAACAACCTTACTCCTGAACTTGACTCTGCCATCTGTGAGTCTAGCCTGCCAAGTGGTACCACCCCAGTCCTGGACCCTTGGAAGTGGGCCTAAAGTGCTTTACCAGTCTCTATGGATCCAGTGGAACCAACACATCTCCTATGCTGCACGGCACAACCCCAAGCAGAACCCACAAATCGCCGCATCTGTGTGGAGCTGAACTGCAACAAAGACCTGCATCGCAACCCTGTTGCCTCATCAGAACCGCCGCTGAGCCATGCATCCTCGGGGCAAACCTTTGCATCTTTCATTGACAGCTGCCTTGATGATGGACTCCGTATTGCAGCCTTGCAGCTCCACAGAACCGATGCATCGTCCAAACTGCAAGACACATCCTTGATCACAACTTCACATCGGAAGTGCCTGTCAATGGGGTCATCAACAACGATGCAGCAGGACTTCTCACCGCATCTTGAAACCGACGCATCACTTCAGCTGCTTGTCACATCTTCGATGCAACGCTTGGCAAACCAGGATTTAAGGTACTGCGTTCAGTGGGCCTAACTGATTTCCTGTAGCAGGCCCGTTCTCCATCGCGGTCGGCCTGAACTTGTGACTTTGTCCGGGTCCAGCATGACCGGATATCCAGAGTTAGCAGTTTATGCCTTTTGGCTTCATTTTCACTAAAATCTTTTAAAATGAATATCTAGGGTTCCACTGATTGGATTTTTGTCCTGTTTTATTTATTAAAAATCACTCTATTTTTTAACTCTGTTGTGGGCTCTTTTTGTGGTGTGTGTTTCACTGTGTTACTGTTTGAATTGTTGCACAAATACTTTACACATTGCCTCTAAGTTAAGCCTAACTGCTTTGTGTCAAGCTACCCAGGGGTTGAGCACAGGTTAGTTTAGGGTGTGATTGTGACTTTACTCTGAGAATAAGTGTGGTTGCTGTTTGAGAAGGATTACACTCACCTCAAACAGTAACCCAATTTCTTACACTGGTGTTCATCGGTGAGGATTTGGACTTGTGTTTGTGCAGTGCCATACAGTAATTTTGTGTTACACTACACCTCACATAAATAATTTAACCAATCTGAGTTTTTACATTCTCCTTGATTGGCTTCTGTTTATTTTTCCAAATCTACCCTCATTCCTACTACTGGACTGTCTGAAAACATACCTGCAGCAATGGAGTTTGAGCTGGCCAATCTGGGGAGCTACACAGTGGCTGAGCTTAAACAATTCTGCCCGGAAACGGGACCACAGATGAAGAACAGCACCAAGAATTTGGAGCTGCAAAAGCTCTGAGGGCCTGGACAGAGGTTCACAAGTTGATGACAGCCACAGACAAGCAAGAGGATGAGGATGATGTGGAGGAAGAGGTTCAGGATCTGGACATCAGCCCTGAAATGCAATCTTCACAGGCGGGGGAGGATCTATCTTCTACACTGAGAGTCCCTGCCAGAGCAGGGAGCAGAGTTACATCTCATGGCCTGTCCCCAGAGGAGCTAGCGGACAGTAAAGCATTGAGGGAGTTTCAACTTCAAATGGCCAATATCATGATGGAGGAGAAACTTGCTTTATAGCGTTTGGCTCAAGGAAGGAGTCTTAAAGAACTGGAATTGAGTGAAAAACAAGCAGATTCCAGCAACGGTGGCAGCAGAACCTCAGTGTCTGAATGAGACAAGAATGTCCGAATCCCCAAAGTCCTTGTACACAGTTATGTGGTGGGAGATGACATTGACAAATGGATTTTAGCTTACAAGGTGACCCTGAGAGCACAAAAGATCCCAGAGGAGCACTGAGGGTGGTCTGTGAAGGCATATGCCTCGAGTGAGAGGGGCACTCTTCTGACCCGGGAAGTAGAGGACCAAACCAGATGCATCCCCATGAATGGCATACTTCTAGTTAAATTTGGGATGACCACTGAAAAGTATTGCTAGAGGTTCTGGGACAGCCACAAAGTCCCCAATCAGTCTTAGGTAGATTTCCTGGACTATTCTAACGAGGCACTCAATGGCTGGTTGAGGGGCAGCAACTGTAATGTTTATGTTGGGTTATACAACGTAATCTTGAGGGAGCACATGCTCAATACCTGTTTTACAGAGCTGCGGCAGCACATGGTTGTTAGCACGCTGACTGATCTCAGGAAGCTTCCTGAGGAGGTGAACCTCTGCTTTGAATCTCCCAGTTTGGACACAATCAGGGGCAATCTGTCTGTCCAAAGAAACAACCCACTGGTGGGACATCTACAGGGGTGGCCAATTTGGCCTTAGGGGTAAGTTGACCCCAGGGGCAGGTCATGAACCATGGCCTAGTCTCCGTTAGTTGGGAGGTAGATGCAGAAGATGAGCTAGTGATCCCTGACAGTAGAAGTCCTCACTTTCACCAGCTGAAAGTGAATGGGATCCCTGTCAGTGCTGTTAGGGACACCGGGGCTAGCTAGAGCATGATAGTGGAAAGGCTAGTTTCCCCAGAGCAGTACAATGGCCAAGTGTGTTGGGTGACTCCAGTCCATGGGTAGGACTTTTTCGGCCCTATGGACCTGGTATCCCTGGAGTGGGGTGGGGAGGTGACATAGAGGAGAGTCATAGTTAGTCCCCAGATGCCCATATACTGCATTCTGGGGAATGAGTTGCCCCCAGTGTCAGGAGGACTGAGAGGAGAAGCTGCCCAGGGTACCCTGACAGTTCAGTTTTCTGGGGTTACCACTCCCAAATGGAAAGTACGGGAGCCCAGATGTAGGGGCAGGGTGAAGAAGGACTCATCCCCATCCCCTGTTCAGCCTCAGGGTACGGACCCTTGGCTGAGTGACCAGTCTCAGGCTACCACCTCTGAATAAAAGGGAGAGAGAGTGGAAGTAGGGTGCCTAACACCCAGGGCTGTTGCCCCCACTCTAAGAAACCTCAAAGGTCAGAGAACCCTCAGGAGCCTATAGAGAAGAGGTCTACCCAATGTCCCTACTTAGAGCTTCTACCTGGCAGTGGATAGTCTGGGGCATGACTCCCGACACTGACAGTGGCCTCTGTTAGTTGCTGTCCTTATGAGCCGAATTTTCCTTGGGCCCGGTACAGAAGTCTGGTCTCGCAGCAAAATGGCCCATTTGTGATTGTGAAGAGCCCAAAAGCTTGATTTTAAGATCTCGTGAGCCACACCAGAGGTCCAGGACCTGAGGGGCACCAGTGGGGGAGTCAGGAACCTTGTAGCCGCCATCTTGGATGGCTTGCGGTGCA
Organism: Calotriton arnoldi; assembly: GCA_963921515.1. Classification (NCBI taxonomy): domain Eukaryota; kingdom Metazoa; phylum Chordata; class Amphibia; order Caudata; family Salamandridae; genus Calotriton; species Calotriton arnoldi. The sequence goes on from CAWUFW010007907.1 coordinate 937,581, forward strand.
GCTGAACGGCATTCCGATGCACGAACTGTGCTGTTAAAGGGCAGCCTGGCGCCAACACGCTGTGTGTGTGCCATCGGCGTGCGAAGGCAAGCCCCTCTGCACGGTTCACTAACAGAATATCGACCACAAAAATATAGATGTAAAAAATATCGAGGTAAAATATAGAATGCAAAAATATAGACTCCTTTTACTTAAACAGGTAAGTACAAAAATATCGAAAAAATATATAGCTTACAACAATATAGTTGTATTAAATATCGAATTTAAAATAATTATAATTTAAAATATTAAAATAAACATAAATTACATACTAACTTTAATTTATAAAAAAATATAATTACTTCTATATTTGAACAAATACAACAAAGAAACTTCTTTAAAAAAATGTAAACACACACATATATATATATATAGATATAGTAATTATATGTATATAAAAAATATAAACTAATATTTTAATTAATAATATAATTTAAAAAATGTTAAATAGCACAATTTTATCAAAAGATTATGTAAACATATTTAAATATATGAAAAACATAAAATATTAAAAAAGGGAATCAATGAATTTAAAATGAAAATTAAACAACACACATATTTGACAATTTAATTAAAAATAAGTTGCAAACAAAAAATATAGCAAATTATATTATTATTATAATAAATCAAACACATAATTATATAAATTGCAACATAAAATAAATTATTACAAATTAAAATAAATATATATACATTTCCCACCACATTAAAAAGAAAACATTTTTCTACTAAATAAATATTAACATAATTACTTCCACCTAAAACAACACAACAGTAACAAAATATTTTACACCACACAAAAATAAGATTTACTGTTCTAGCTACAATAAATATAAAATTACCTAAAATATAACATTACAAAATACTACAATTTACTATGCGCACTACACTTAACACAAAAAAAAGCAATTCCCACTCCAGTCAGTGAAACAGTAGGGAAAGTATTGGATTGCGGAGGGGTAACATTTACTATTCCCACTCCAGTCAGTGCAACAGTAGGGAAAGCGCTGGATTGCGGAGGGGTAAAATTTACTATTCCCACTCCAGTCAGTGCAACAGTAGCGAAAGCGTTGGATTGTGGAAGGGTAAAATTTAATATTCCCACTCCAGTCAGTGCAACAGTAGGGATAGTGCTGGATTACGGAGGGGTAAAATTTACTATTCCCACTCCATTCAGTGCAATTGTAGGGAAAGCGTTGGATTGCAGAGGGGTATAATTTACTATTCCCACTCCAGTCAGTGCAACAGTAGGGAAAGCGTTGGATTGTGGAGGGGTAAAACTTACTATTACCACTCCAGTCAGTACAACAGTAGGGAAAGTGTTGAATTGCGGAGGGGTAAAATTTACTATTCCCACTCCAGTCAGTACAACAGTAGGGAAAGCGTTGGATTGCGGCGGGGTAAAATTTGCTTTTCATACTCCAATGAGTACAACAGTAGGGAAAGTGTTGGATTGCAGAGGGGTACAATCTACAATTCCCACTCCAGTCAGTACAACAGTGGGGAAAGTGTTGGATTGCGAAGGGGTACAATTTGCTATTCCCACTCCAGTCAGTACAACAGTAGGGAAAGTGTTGGATTGAGGAGGGGTAAAATGTACTATTCCCACTCCAGTCAGTTCAACATTAAAAACAAACAAAATATCTTTAACAAAGCAAAAATATTTTAAAAACAAAGTCAATAAAAAAATATAAATATTTTGAAAAAAATATATATATTTAAAAATTTAAAAAATAAAAACATATTATGTTAAATACATATCACAAATATCTACAAAAATTGTTATAAATAAAATACAAAAATGATTTTCATACAAATAAATATTTTTATTTAGAAAATATTTATTAACAAAAACAGTTTTGTTACTTCCCACCCTATAACACCACAAAAGTCACAACCTGCACCAAAAAAATTACTTACACTATTAATATAAATATTCATCAACAAATTAATTTTAATTAATTAAATATTCATTATTAATTAATTATAATTAATGTACTTTCCACAATATAACGCACACAACACAATTATGTATTAAATTATTAATTGTTATTATTTTTTTTTATTATTAGTTGCTTAACATTGATTTACTTCCCACCCCATACCCCTACAAAACCCAAAAACCACATCTAAAATGTAAAAAAAATATCTTTGCACAATTAACATAATTAATGATCAATTAAACAAATATTATTAATTAAAAACCAAATTATAATTCATTAAAATGAATAAACTTCCCACCCCTTACCCCTATACTCCCCACAACCCACACCTAAAATTAAACTTAAAAAGCATTAATTACACAATTAAAATAAATTTTAATTTTATTTAACAACTAATTATATATTAAGTAACATTTATTTACTCCCCACCCTTTACCTCTATAAACACAAACCCTACACCCCCAAAAATTTAATTTACCAATTAACATAATTAATTATCAATAAATAAGTAATATTAATTATCAACTAATTAATTAATTAAAAATAAAATACTTCCCACCCTTTGTCACTATTAACCCGCACCTAACAAAAAAATTACACAATTACCATAATGAATTATCAATTAATTAATTAATATTAATTAACAACTAATTATTAATTAATTAAAACTAAATTACTTTCCACCCTTTACCCCTATTACCCCCACAACCTGCACCTAAAAAATTACACAATTACCATTATCAATTCATTAACTAATATTAATTAACAACTAATTATTCATTAATTAAAAATACTTACTTCCCACCTTTTACCTCTATAAACCCCACAACCCACACATAAAATTTACCAAAAAAACATTAAAAGCACAATTAACACTATTAAATATCAATTAAATAAATATAATTAAATCAAAAAATAATCCTCAAATTATTATAATTAAGGGGCACATTACGATGGCGGGCGGAAGCACCACCGCCGTGCTGGCGGATGCAAAAAGCACCAGTTACCGCCGGCACGCAGCAGTCCACACGCCCGTCCAATTACGATGCGAAAAGTAGGCCAAACACCGCCGGCAAGCCAGCAACACCGTCCGCCATCAAAGTGCGCCCGTACACGTAGCGGCGCAGCTCAACTGACACACACCGTCCGACGAAACACGTCCCGCCCGGCGCATAAATTACGATGCCGCAAACAAACGGCTCCCACGGCCAAGAGATACCGTACGACAAACCGAAGCGGTAACACGGATGCCGAGCACGGACAACGAAGAAGCGGCTCCCGAGCATGAATCCAGCACTGCAGGCCCTCCCCATGCTCCTGCTGATGCACCACCAAGGACGCATCGTACCGCGGAGACGCAGGTAGGCACACACACAACAAGTGCACGCAAACAGCGCACACAGTGCAAGGGCGGAAAAAGCGGACAACCCCCACCAGCGCGTGTACACAACACATCCACCATTGCATCCACATATGACACACAGGCCAAATCGTAACATCGCGGAACACATGTGTACACACCACCTGGGACTAGGAACCAACCACCCCGTCACGGCCCCAAAGCGCCGATGACGCCGCCACACATGCGCACAACGCAGAGGCCAACCGCAGCGCCATGCATGCGTCGCACACAGACACAGGGACACAACCAAGCAGCACACACATCAGCCCCACCCCGAACGCACATGACACGTGACAGGCCTGCCACAGACATGTCCCCAACGCCCAATTCACGGACAACACCCAACGCCACACAACCGACGCACACATGTCAGTGAAGACACGCAACAGCAGGACACACCCCAGTGTAACAAACATGGCGAAGCACACAGCGGCGTCAACACCAACTAGGAGAAGCAGGGCCCCTTCGGGAAGAGGAACGCCAGTACCACACTGAAACACCCATACCACCCTGCACATATGAACAAGACATATAAAACGGAACACCAAAGAGCCCGGGGACCGACAACAGGTGGCCCAAGAATAACATTCACACACAAGGCTCAACGCAGAGCGGAAAGGCAGCCTGCCGCCCACACAAGGGAGAGCAGACAGCACTGAATGACCTTCCATTCCAACTCCGAAACCACAGCCCTACGACAGAAGCCGGTGAATACAGCCATTGTCCAAGAATAGACCAACACAGGCATGCCGAGGAGACCGACCACAGGGCAGATAGCGCATATCACAGAAGCACACAACGGACGGGGAAGAAAGAAGAAAACACTCCCCCATGTCGGCCACATGCAAGTTCATTGGAAGGAGTCACACATCACTGCCCTTGAACTGTCTGAGAAGCATGTGGGAAGAGGGCCCGTGTCCTCCAAACAAGCAAACAGAACACAAGTCCTGTCTCCCTACGACTACACAGAGCTCACAGCAACCTCGGAGCGTGCACATTGCAGACTGCACACACAGCCGGAGCATGCCACCACAACGCACCGCTGGGAAATGGCAACCGCAACACACCTACCCAACTACGCCGAACAGCTCAAGCTGTACAAAACCAACCTGTTCCATACATTGGGATGCGATCTCCTGTCCCTGCTGAACGTAAGTTACCGACTGACTTACCGCATCACATTGTTCAGCTGCGTCATGCCCGTCTTCTACTGTCGGAGGTGTCCATACCAGCATCCCGTCGAGATATGCCTCTCCAACCCGGCATGTCTGAAGGCGGACCTGCTACCACTACTCCTCCCTCTGGACGCACACGACAGGGCCTGCTCTGCCTATGGGGGCATGGCGTATGTGGCCAACATCGCACCCGCACTGAAATGGGACCACTGTGCCTCCACACGACGGATCATCGAGAACAGCTACATCGAATGTCACCCAGCATGCCCCATCATGGTCCTCCAAGGGACAACTTACGAACAACACCTTGACAGCCACCATCCGCTACATTGGCTGGCAAACATGTACACCACCAATGACATGGAAGCCCTGCTGGTCGGCATCGCATACCTGACAACCTGTCAATTCGTCGGACCACAACGCAGGTTCCCCGAGTGACCTATGATGTCCAACCCCGCACCCATGCTTAGCTTCCGCACGGACTGGCCAGTCACCACCACAACAGCCATACCAAACGACCGGCAACTGTAACCACACCATCAACGACATCGCCATGACATCGGATATGACCGGGACATGCACACTGTTCCCCATCACATCCAGGAACTCTGCATGCATCGTGGGAGGCAGTGGCATGGGCTCTGTGTATCGCACCCACATGGACGGAACTGCACGAACAACCAGGACACGACATGGATCCAGCGCCCATGGACACACACACCGCTCAGTGGACATGAATAGGTCGCCTGGAGTCTGTGGGTGCTGCACCCTCCCACCCCCGCCCCGGGAATCCCATACCAGGACCTTTGCATGGACGACAAGTGCATACAACAACAACACGACCCCAGTGACTGTGACATGTCCAGTAACCACCACAGTGCAACAACAAGTGGCACGCCGCTGCATGCACGCAAGCACATGCCCTGATGTCATCTCACATGCACGCGTGCATGAGGAACAACCGCAGCAAACCTGTCACATGGAACTGAGATGGACTGTGCCCATGATGCCAAGCGGTCTGGTAGGCTACATGTATACCGTCTGTGTCAAAGTCCGCAGCTCCGCAGCTATACGTAAATGTACATTAGCACAGCCTTGGCCAAGCAGATGTCACTCTGAAGCCCACATCCCACATGCAACAGCCAATCACATGTAACCCCACACCCTATCCCATTTGCAATCATGCTCAGTATATCCTCAACATGTATTCCGCTGCCAGTAGTGTCCACTATACTGCATCACAGAGGACAGAAGACTCAATATAATGTTTGAAACCAAAACTGTCTCCGCTGACTCATTTCACAAGTACGAATGAGAGAGGATGAGAGTATGTGAAGTACACGGCAGTCGTGACATGACCATGTAGTCCACTGGTATTGGATGTCAACGCAAATGAGTAGCACAACTGTGGAAGACACACATGTGTCGTGTGAAGTCGTATGGACGCAGTGCTCAGGTGGGTGGGTGCGACGGGTAGATGCGCACATGCCAAGTTGGAGCACGCCGTTGTCGGGAGGGGCCATGAACAGTACACCACCGCTTCCCTGGGCATTGTGAGAGGACACCTGTCGGGGGAGTGAACACCTGTGTGCACAGCAGCCGGGCACACGTACAAAGCGGTACCAGGCGCACCTCAGCCCACCCTCTGTGGACAAGCTGGATCCTGTTGTGCGCCCGCCATGCCCCTTGACAAGGCACACACAGCCCCAGTCGACCAGGTGTAACCCCAACATAGTCAATCCGCACAGGCGATACAGGGCACGGGATGGCAGTGGAGCATGGTGTGTGAGAGGTCTCCTCGCGCTCCTCTTGGTCATATCACGCAGGCAATAGAACCTCAACGTCTAGCATGGCACAAGTCAGATGGAAGTGTAGGGGGACGCACCACAGCACGAGCAGCACTGACGTCACGGGAGGTGGCTCGCACCATCCCATCCATTGCCCATCATACCAACCACGCCACATGCCATTGCGACTAAGTGCAAGCGCGTGCGCCACCACCCCCGAGCCCTCCCCAGAGAGGCCAAAGAGTGAATGTGTGGGCCATCAGCCACAGACGGACGCGGCCTGGCCGCAAGGGCAGCCACAGCCACTGGGAGTCGCAGGTGGCGGATCCGGAAGGCGAAGACTGTGATGCATAGTCCATGCAGGCCGGGTCTCCATTTGGGGCACCACGCAGGTGGACGGCGTCCCGCAACACATCATACCCTGAGACAGCCCACTCGTGCAACTGGACCCACACATACACTCCTTGCCCTCTCTGGTGCGAGCTTGGGGCTGCCTGTGCAAGCGCTAGCCTCGCAGGTGAGCATGCATATTGGGGGAGCGAGGGGAGGACATGAGGGCTGGGGCGAAGATGACTGTATCACTGTCAGTTAGTACAAGGGATGACCCAGATGTGGAAAGGAAGAGACGTGTCCCGTGTGTACTGCAACTAGTCGCCAATCCAACTACCCCCCATGTCCGGAATGTAAGCCCGCACCTAGGCCCGCCCATCCGCCACATCGAACATACCACCAGCACGACAACCTTCCCATTCGAAACACTGACTGGGGGTGGCGACCAGTGTACAATCATGTGTAGCCTACCCACGCGTACATGTGGGCCCTCCATGATCCATGTCACCTGCGGCAAAGTCATGACATGCGCAATGAGGGAAGTGAGGAGAGCTGTCCGCCCCACGCGCAGAAGGTGCATCAGCTCCACAGACCCAGCAGCGAGTCCAGCAGGGGTCACATGTGCAGGGGCAGCTGTGCCTGGTGTGAAGGCACATGCATATAGACAGCACATCGACCAATGTGTAGTCTGCCCACATCTACAGTCCATCATCATGCGGACATAGGAATTGAACACAGGGCAACACATCTTAGTTGGTGCACCCACCGTGACCAACAATGCGCAATCATCGACGTACCCGCCCTGTGCATGGCCCCCCACCCAACGGAGGCACATCCAGTGCCACCATCCCACACACACAAGCCTTCCACGGAACATGCTGTGTCCAATGGTCAGTACAGAGTCAGCGCCCATCTGGTGGATCCTGAACAGGAGACACATGCACACACATGCCAGCTCCCACTATGTACGTCTGCCACCTGGCACGTGCAATGTAACCTCTCACCTGTGACGTGTGACTGCAAGCACACAGCCGTCTTGGCATGGGGCTGTCAATGTGGACACCTGTCAATGTTTCGGGAGGTGTGATCCGTACAGTGCTGTACATAGGGTGCAGTGCTGACACCTACTACTGTCTCATATCCCCTCGTGCCACAGGTCCCACTTGTTTTGGCCGCTCAGCCTGTGCCCACATCGTCGTCGTCGTGTGCCATACTCATCCAGCCGCGGAAGCAGTTCCATGCTCAGCAGACATTCATGTTGCCGTGGCGTTGCCGCTTGACGGATATGCAGTCAGTCCCCATCAGCACGCCCCGCAAGTCATTGGGGCCTAGATCCCCATGTGCATGCACATGGCAGTGGTTTGTATCACTAGCCATTGCCATTGTTGGGAGACCTGTGTAAGTGTATTGTGGCCGTGCCGTCCCAGCTTGACAGCTGGGCTGTGGCTCATGTGCTTGCTCAGTCATGTCAGTGATGTGTATGCGAAATTGCTATGTGTCGTGTTGCTTTGACATGTGTCCTCTGCCATTGTCCCTAGGCGGAGACCGAACATTGACCGCCCATACCAATTGCTGGCGGACATGGACGATACAGAGGTTATTAGGAAGTTTCGGCTGGACAGGCCAACCCTGCATCGACTGTGTGCCATGTTAGAACCCCATCTCCGTCCCCGCAGGGTGTATCCGACTGCTGTCACCCCCACGGCTAAGGTGATGGCCGCCATGCATTTCTTCGCCACTGGGTCATTCCAGCACACAGTGGGCATTGGAGGAGGGATGTCCCAGCCCATGTTCAGCAAGGTGCTGAGGGATGTACTGGCAGCCATGATGCTGTACCGAAACAGGTACATCCGCTTCCCCAGGGCTCGTGAATTGGCGGCAGTGAAGGGTGCATTCTATGCCCTTGGCAGAATCCCACACGTCGTTGGAGCCATTGACTGCACACATGTCGGCCTTGTTCCACCACAGGCCACTGAGCACCTGTACCGCAACAGGAAGCACACGCACTCCCTGAATGTGCAAGTGGTGTGCCTTGCGGACATGGTGATCACCCACGTGTGTGCAAAGTTCCCAGGCTCGGCCCATGACGCACACATAATGCGCAACAGCATCTTGCCACGACTGATGTCCAATATGCAACAGGATCGTGCCTGTATTGACGGTGAGTATGTGGAGTGGTGTAGCGTGCTGGTTGTGCGATGCTGTCCCCTGTCCAGTTGGAATTGCAACGGTTCTCTGTGTCCCTCACACCCAGGTGACTCTGCGTACCCGAATGGGGCATGGCTGCTCAGTCCATTGAGGAATCCTCGCACCCCAGCAGACGATCGCTACAATGAGGCACATGGGAGGACCAGACGTGTGGTCGAGCGTACCTTTGGCCTCCTCAAGTCCAGGTTCAGGTGCCTGGACCGCACCGGGGGTGCGCTGGCGTACTCCCCACAGAAGGTGTGCCAGATAGTGGTGGCGTGCTGCATGCTGCACAATCTGGCCATTCGGAAGCAGATCCCCCTCATCGTGGATGACGGAGATCAACCAGGGCCCCAGCCCGCAGACCAGGACAGCTCGAGTGAGGAGGACAGCGGAGAGGAGGAAGCTGGTAATGTGCGGCAGCAGCTCATCGCCCGCTACTTCACTTGACGGTGAGTGTCCATGTACGACGGCTGATGTGGCTGTATCTGTGCAGGTGTGTGTGTGCTGTGTCAGGGTGGCCGTTTGTTCACTGCGTGCTGTGTGTCAACGCTCCATGGCCAGGGTAGTATGCCACTGTTGGTGGCTGTGGCATTGTGCCCTATTGCTCTGTGCGATGTGTGTACATTGCTTGTAGTTGTTGACATGTACTGTGTGATGGGTGTGTGACACACTCATTGAATGTGCTCCTGTTCTGTCTCCCACCCCTAGGTCCCTACAGGCCCTCCGGATTCAATTGCCATGCCACGCATCAGGTGCCTTTCCGCCCAAGGTGGCCGTTGTATTCCGTACAAATAAAACACAGGGCACAAACAGCAGTTAGTGAAAAAGGTGCATTTATTACAAACTGTGACATGTGATTGTGTGTAAGGTGATGACAGAAGTGGTGCGTGCAGTGACAATGAGCTGTCGGTCATGGCTGCGTGATGCTCAGGGTGTACCCACTGGTTCTATGTCCATAGTCCAACACACACATGCCATCCAGATGGCTGTGTGGAGTGGGATCGTAGTCCAAGTCAATGCAGTGGCTGGTCAAGGAAGGCTGGCGGAAGGCTGGCTGGCTGCCTCACTTGCGTTTGGAGCGTGCGAAGTCCTCCCGGGAGATCTGTTTCCACTTCGGACGGCCCCTTCCACGTTTGCGAGGGGGTGCCTGCTTGCGACATGCTGGTGGTTGAGGTGTGCTCACTGGCTGTGGACGCAGGGGAACTGGACACTGCTGCTCCACCCTGCGCCCCGGCAGGTTGTGGCGGAGGGGAGCTGCTGTCCCTGGCAGTGACCTCACCGCCACCACCAGCTGGCCCATGAGGTCCACGAGTTGGCCCATACGGGCGTCCATGGACCTCAGCACCCCCAGCACCTCACGCGTGTCTGAAGCAGACCGGACCCATTGTCCTTGGGCCTCTTCATAGGCCCCAAGGACTCTGGCCATTTGAGGCAGGGCATGGCTCCCAGGGGAGGCTGGCGTTTCCCTGACCCTGCTCCTCCTACCAGTCCTGCTGCCACCGGCCTGCCCACTAGCCACATTGCTCACCATGGTCCTCGCTGTGGCTCCCAGGGTGGATCCAGTCGGCCGGGCCACCACCTGCGCTGGGGCTGGTGCCAGCGAAGACGTGGTGGTGGTGGCGGCGGTGGTGGTCGGTGCGGCGATGGTGGCGGTTGCGGCAGTGGTAGTGGCCACAATGACCGTGGGTGTGGCCGCAACGACAGTGGCAGCAGGGGGCTGGGAATGTTCAGCAGCCCTGGATGATGGGTTGGTGGGTAGGAGGGGTCCTGGGGAGCGGCTGGGCCCTGCCACACCAGATGGGCCTGCTTGGTGGTCCGTGTCCGAAGAGGAGGACAGATCCTCCAGATCCGTGTGTCCTCGTTGGGGGCTTGTAGGCTGGCTGTGCTGGCTGCTGGCTCCATCCCCAGCATCCAGCAGTTCGTCACCTGTGGAGAGAATGAGATTTGTTATTGTGTTGCACCTGGCGAAGTATGTATTTGTCGTCTGACATTAACAGTTCGTGCAATCTCGTACATGGGTTTCCCGGAGGCGTGTGTGTGGCTGTAGCATCTGTAGTTGTGTGTGCTTGGCAATGGGACTGTGTGCTGTGCACATGTGGCATGGGACGGATTGGCAATGCCGATGGGTGTGTTGCTGTGCCCCTACTTATTGTGACTCTGGTGTATGCGGGCTCCTGGCCCATCCTGGGTCTGGTTTGTACTTTGCTTTTGGTGTTCAGATGGGACGCTTAGGAACGCATATGGCAACATGGGGGCCATGCCCCAGATTCGCATTTGGGAGGGGATATGCTTTTGGGGTTCAAATGGAACGCTTAGGAACGCATATGGCAACATGGGGGCCATGCCCCAGATTCGCATTTGGGAGGGGATATGCTTTTGGGGTTCAAATGGAACGCTTAGGAACGCATATGGCAACATGGGGGCCATGCCCCAGATTCGCATTTGGGAGGGGATATGCTTTTGGGGTTCAAATGGAACGCTTAGGAACGCATATGGCAACATGGGGGCCATGCCCCAGATTCGCATTTGGGAGGGGATATGCTTTTGGGGTTCAAATGGAACGCTTAGGAACGCATATGGCAACATGGGGGCCATGCCCCAGATTCGCATTTGGGAGGGGATATGCTTTTGGGGTTCAAATGGAACGCTTAGGAACGCATATGGCAACATGGGGGCCATGCCCCAGATTCGCATTTGGGAGGGGATATGCTTTTGGGGTTCAAATGGAACGCTTAGGAACGCATATGGCAACATGGGGGCCATGCCCCAGATTCGCATTTGGGAGGGGATATGCTTTTGGAGTTCAAATGGAACGCTTAGGAACGCATATGGCAACATGGGGGCCATGCCCCAGATTCGCATTTGGGAGGGATATGCTTTTGGGGTACATGCTGTGAGCCATGGGTGCCGAACGTGACATGTGTTGTGGCAGCATGACAGTGCATGGTTTGAGGTGTGTGCATGCTTGACATGGCCTGCATATTTGCTGTCTGTTGTGATTACTGGACATGGCATTGGACGCATCGTTATGAGTGAGTGATGGTTGTGTGCCAGCCAACGTATTGCAGTTGTCCCATCTCCTTGGTGTGCGTGCTGCCCTGTGCCATGTGCATCACTGCAGTGCTCGGGGGGTGTGGCCCATGTTGTGTGTTGTTGCTCACAGTGTGTCGTGCGCGTCATTGACTTCTGGCACATGGTTGGTCATGGGCATGTATCTTAGCGTGACTGCTGTATGTGTGGCAGCTGTGCGGATGACATGCCTTTCATGAGACTGGGGCTGACGGATGGGATGGATGGTATGTTGTATGTGCATGGTGTGTCTGTGTGTTTGATGGGTTCAGTGGTGTTCGTGTGCATTTATGTTGTTCCGCTCTGTTGCGTCTAGTGTTGTTTGTCTTACATAGGCGTAGTTGTGGGGTGTGTGGTTGACAGGCAGTAGGGGCTACATGGACAGGACTTCAATGGTGTTTCGGTTGTGTGTGATGAGTTGCACAGTGGCTGCCGTGTGGTACTATATTCAGTGTGGCTTGTGCATGCAGACGTGGCTCCTTGGGTGTTGCTATGTCTGTGATGGGTCATGTGGGGTGTGAGTCTGTTGTTCATGTCCGTGTGCACATTGTTCACTTGTTCGTGACGGTGGGCGGTGCTGCGTGTTCGTCTGCTACGTGACATGTCCCATGTGTTGGTCGTGTTATGGTCCTCATGCCTCCAGTAATCCAGCCCTGTCCAGTTTCCCACCTGCAAGTTGTTCGTGCGTGCACTGTACTGGATGCCACATGGCTCTAAGCGGGGGTGCTCCATGTTGCAGGTCTGTGGGGGTGGGGGGGTGTTGTGGGTCGTGGGGTGGCTGGACACCCACTGACACCGATTGCTGTGGACCGTGATGTCTGCCTTTCGGCTGTCGTTGTGCACTGCGGTGGCTGACACGTGGGTGTGGGGTGTGGGGGATGCTCCTCCTTGCTGTGCTGTGGGACTGGGG